>CM051692.1:29098899-29558231 GCA_028022725.1 Lycodopsis pacificus
TCACTCTGTGTTCCCATTCACTCACGTTAGCAAGCGGCAACACTCATCCAGAACAAAAGACCCGGGGCAACATAACACAGATGCACACAGATACAATTAATGAAATGGAAATGCAATGTGCGCTCCGTAATCATTTGTGTGATCGCGAGTCAGCGCAGCCATCCGTTACTCAGCCCGATCTGACCTCCACGGTCGATGCTTCATCACAGGACTAGGAGTGAGGAGGAGGAGGAGGAGAGCGCTGCTGTCATACGGGTTCCGAGTGACGACAGCTTCTACCTCAGGTGATGTGATGCGCAGCTGAAACAATGGGTTCAGTGTTGCGCCGCTCGTCCACGTGGAGGTGCAGGCTGGCAGTAGATATTTGCATAGCGGAGGTCAGGTGGAGCACAAGGCTCCCTGTGTTCTACACGACAATGAAGGAGCTGGGAGAGAAGCAGGCTGACAGACAGGTAGTCCTTAGGACCAGCAGGCAGAAGCAGCAAAGGGCCCGGAGACAGCGGCTCGTCTTTTTAAGTTGTCACATGCAACACTTCTTATCTTCAGACGGCTTCAAAGTCAAGCAAAATGAATCGATCCGTCATGGCAAGCAGTGCCTTCTTCTTTCTCATGAAAGGAACTTCATCACAATGCCATGTCCGTCCCCATGTGAAACATGAACAGCTCCATATGTTAGCCTCCTTTAAGGGGAGTTGCTGAGTATTGCTCCGACACACACACACACACACACACACACACACACACACTGATGCTATCATCCTCTGTCTTCTTCTTCTGTCCATCTGTGTTGAATTCCGTTTGCCTTTCTCTCACTCCTTTAGGTTTTACTTTGCTTTTGGACTCAAATGATATCTTGCTTTGAAGCTGCCGAGAGGATCAAAGTCCTCCCGACTGGAACACAAGCAACGAGCGTCTCATTTCCTGTTCCCTCTGAATGCATGTGTGCCTGCAGCAGGCCTATTTATAGCCGACTACCGCCGCCGCCAGCACCCCGCAGCCTGAAAGTCACACCGGGAGATTGCGGGAGGGGAGTCGTTGAGCTCCTCTGTCAACGCGAAGCACTGCGGTTGAAAAGTTTGCCGATGAGTTGCCGGTCACCGTGAAGTCGCCCTGCACCGTCCGCTGCTCTGAAGCGCAAGGCTGCATCCCTCACAGACACAGCATGCAAGCGCACGCTGTCAGCAATCTAGTGCATGTAAAAAAACAATCTAGGTGCATGTATGTACATGCATGCGCTACTTTGTATTGCATGTGATGTGTCACTTCTTGTGAAACAGTGAGCCAACAGCAAGAAGAGCTGTTGGCTGAGAGGAGTGTATAATAACTTACTTTATATCTTTTTGAGAAAGTTCCAGAAAGAGGTTTTGTATCCACTCCTCGCTGCCGTGCGGTGCCTCCTGTTTGCTCTCCCAGAGTCCCAGTCAGAGACACCAAAACAAAGCAAAGTATCCGGCGTGCATCTCCAACCCAGTCCCACACTCCGCTGCTCACTGACGCGCTCTGGAATAAGGAGGGAACTCTGCGCGCAGCTCCCAGGCTCACAGCCAATCATGTCGGAGCGCTTCCTGCCTCTTGGCCAATCGTGTGGCTCTCTTGCTCCAGCCTTCTACCCCCCTCCTCCTCCTCCTCCTCCTCCTGAAAGTTCCCATGGTTGGACAAACTCTGAACGAGAGAAGAGGAGTAAGACAGAGTGGGAAGAACTGATGTAGTATTGACAGAATGGGGGAAATATAATTTAGCGGTTGTGCAGCCTAATCTGCTGATGGTTGCCAAGGATTTACTCAGTCTTTATTCTTTGCTACGATTATTGTTATTGATTTTCTTTGGTTTAAAATTGCTCTTTTGCACCTTTCTTTGAGTTGGCAGTGTTGCTGCAACGTGCAGGCTGACCATGCTTCACTACTGCCTGCATCAGCAATATCAAAGGAACAGCTCAACATTTTGGAAAGTATACGTATTGCCTTTCTTGAGAAGACGTAAATATCGAGTTCCAGCCAGGTTAGCTTAGCTTAGCATAAAGACAGGAAACCTCTACCGTGCCTCTGTTCTTAAGGTCGCAAGCTCTGCCAACCTGCACCCCCTGATTCCACTCATCATGCTAAGCTAAGCTAACGGTCTCTTGGCTCCAACTTGCACTGAGCGGTCAAATACGAGAGCGGTATCGATCGTCTCAACTTACTCTCGGCAAGAAAAAGCAAAGAAGCGTATTTCTCCAAAAATGTTGAACTCTTCCTTTAATACGGGCTCACACAGTACAGACGGAAGCGGATTCCTTTTGGAGATGCCCAAAAACCAGAGACCAACGACGGGCGAAATGAAATCCCCGTCGGACTTTTCAGGACCTTTCCCCGAGAAGATTACGCAGGAGTGACGACTGTGACATATTGAAAAATAAACACCGAATATGTTTAGACGTATTAAAGTAAGCACACTCACATACGCACTTGCAATCATTCCCAGAGGTGATGAGACTCTCTCTTGCTTCAGCGACCGCGGGGAACACAGCGTAGCCCGAGAGAGGCATGAATTGCAAAATGTTCTTTTCAACAACGCATTGGCAAGACGGATATGGCTGCAGAGCCAATGAACGCCTGCTTTGTCTTGTTTATTTTGGCTCCAAAGCTATCAGTGACACACACACACACACACACACACACACACACACACACACACACACACACACACACACACACACACACACACACACACCTTTCTCTTCTTGCCCTGGAGGCACCGGAGCCGTGGCGTCTGGTGGAGAGGGGTTCTCACCTCAGTCGAGAGGCGGATTCATGCAGGCAGGACTTTGAGCTGCTGATCTACAACATTCAGATCAGGATCTGAGATGAAAAAGCTTTGAGTGCATATTTAGTTTGGACAGTAATGGCGATGCCATGATGATGTGTGTGTGAGCAGCGTGTGCTCTTCAGAGTGGAGTAGCCAGACCTCAGACACAGAGTCACTGTGTTATGCGAGTGAGCCTCAGAGGTGCATGTAGGGAGATGTTGCTGTCGTTCGACGGAGACAGGCTAGCCGTCTCCCCAGTCTTTGTGTTAAAGGGACAGTTCACCTTAAAATCCAAAAGCACATATTGTTCCTCTGACCTGTAGAGCTATTGATCAGTCTGGTAGTGTTGGTGTGAGTTGCCTTGTGTTGTAGACGTCGATGGCAGAGACGTCGGCCTTCTCTCTCGTAAGATATTGTTTGATATGAAAATGCTCACAACAAGGTCTGTGGATTATCTCGAGTAACCGGGTCATTGCCGGCGAGTTTTTTCCAATGTATTTATGTATTTATGTATTTTCTGGTCACTTTGAGTACCACAATCCGATTGCGATGCAGTCCCGTTTCACTAGACAGAAGGAAGACAACTTCACGGCCGATATCTCCAAAACGAGGCAAGACGTAGGCTTTCACCCGTCGGGGAGGGTCGAATGAAACGACAGTGTAGCCATCCATGCATGACGGGAAATGTATGACCGCGCAGTTTTGCAGCTTGACCCAATGCAAGGGCTTAAAATTGGGATATAAGGGCATCTGTTGCCTTGTTTTTGACGATTTTCAGATTTTTTTTTCAAATGTCTCCCGCAAGTCTCCCTTTAAAGGTCAAAGTGAGTTAAATTCAGTCAGCGCACATGTGGATCTCCCCCAGGTAATAAGGCCTTGAAGATGACAGACGCCCTGGCCCATGCATGAAGAGCTTGAAGGGTCAGTGGCACCCATGTAACACTGTGCATGGCAAACATCAGGAATAATCACATCAAATCAAATACAGCGTGCACTTCACCAGAGGCCCCTCAGGACAAGTGTTGCCAAATCTGCCTCCCGTCTGTTCTTACATGTCTGGAATGTGTTCAGTTTACGGCCCTCATCCAGACAAACAGCTCAACACATCATATCACACACACACACACACACACACACACACACACACACACACAGTATTTGTATTGCTGATTCATGTGGCTGTGCGTTCTCCAACACTCTGTGCCGGTTCAGGCTGTAAAACAAAACAATAATGGCAACTGCATTAACGAGGATGAACAAAGCTCAGAGTCCGTAAAGCCTTTTCAAAAGCACGCAGCGAGATGAGGTAATAGGAACTAGCATCCAGCAAATGTGGCCGTGCGGTTGTTACTTTTGCGAATTCGTCTCAGAACACACTCATGGTAATGTCCCCGGTGCTCCCCGAGTGAAGAGTCTCGCTCTTAGAAAGTACACAGCGAGGGTAATGTGCCTCTTCCGTCATCCAAATATTGACTGGGAGCCTGAGCAGCTGCGACAGCCAGCCGTTTTTCACACAGCGGATAATGGCGATGACATTTGAGTCAGACTGCCTCATCCATCAACACAGAAGTGTTTTTAAACATCTCACAGGAGTTTTCCTCTCAGCTGAATTCGAGTCGCAGGTTTTAATTTATCGCTCAAGTTGGTCGAAACTAAAACACAAACAGATCTTGATCACAAGATCGATATCGCTCTCAAAATTTGCCCTTTGAATATGAAACTGGAGCCGAGAGGCAAGTAGCGTAGCTTAGCATAAAGACCAGAAACAGGTTCAACCAGCGCGCCTGCCTCTGTCCTACTCTTTCCAGTTTATATGCCAAGCAAAATCATCTTCTAGCTCCAGCTTCATATTCAACAGGCGGATATTGATCGCCTCATCTGTCTCGAGGGCAGAAAGTAAATAAGCTGAGGTACAACTCTGCCAGGAATATCTAAATTCAGTTTGATGACGGGGAGACAAGCGAGCAGTGGCGGCTGGTGGAAAATTTTCTAGGGAGGGCCATCCTATCAATTTCAGCAAACATCCCAGTATGATTTCATGCAAAAAAAAAATTTGCATGAAAAGTAACATGCATTATCACTTGGCAGTTAAATATTTAACATTTATTCCAACATGAAAAAAAGCAGTAAATAACACTTATATAATACAATATAATATAACATGTTTATTTATTGAGATGCCCCTATGGACCTTGTTATAGGAGGTAAAGATCAGGAGAAGTAAACATGAAGTGTAATTATGAATACTGATGTTAAATTAAGCTATGATGAGTTTTCACTGTTAATTTAGGGGGAAAAAGTGGCCCGGGAGTTACTGTCAGACCGGCCCACTCAATACACGGCGCGCTGCCCACTCAATACACGGCGCGCTGCCCACTCAACACACGGCATGTATTTCGCCGGTCTACGGCGAACATTCGCACCTCCGCCGGCGTCGCCCCGACAGACGCCCGGCACGACCGCACGGCGCAGACCGCGGTTATGGAGAAACGTTTTTAAAAGCACCGTAGTGTCCAGCCGTGCTGTGGCGTCCTCGGATCGCGAGGAGTAGTATAATGTCAGTTTATACTGTTGATACAGTTTTCACTGATTATTGACTTTCGGTATTAGAGTAAATTGAACGTGTTCTGTGAAGCATATAATATAGTCCCGTCGGCCTACCGGGGATTCCCCCGGTATCCCCGATGGCCAGTCCGCCCCTGCCTGTGGATACGTATGGTATGTCGAAGTAATCAGCGTACTTTTCGGAAGAAAGGAAGTTGATTGACTGACTTGTACGAAGTAGTGAAGCTTCGCATGTAGTCTGCTGTCTGATTGTGAGGTCAGGCTGATCTGATATCAGCTCTTTGGCTGCAGAATCTCCTCAAAGTTCTCCTCTCAAACGGGTCTTGGAGGAGGAGAGCTCGCGCTGGCGCGGGCTCCTGTAGAGACTTCTCCTGACGAGAACGCGCAGCTCCGGGGCTTGATCGTTCTGGCCCACAGCTGAATCTATTTGAGGCGCTGATTGGCTAAATTGTATGTCACTCATTTATATCTTGAATCAGCAATTGGCTAAACGGCTTCATAGACCCGCCTCTTTTGGGCCAAAACGATCAAGCCCCCCTCGCTGCGCGCTCTCAGAGTGTCGTGCACACAGACAGAGAGCACGAGCAGACGAGCACACAGGGGGAGAGGACGAGCAGGAAAAGCATATATTTTGCGCAGATATCATATTGTACACACATTACTGGGTACATTCCATAGTTAAAAAACACAAATATTGACAATTTGTATAATTTATGATTCTTATAATTTCTTTATTTATTTTTCGTGTGGCTCATGGTGGGGCCAGGCCCCATGGCCCTCTCTTGACCAGCCGCCACTGCAAGCGAGCAAGGAGCGAGAAAGGCAGACAGAAATACAGGCAGCGGAGGAGGCGGGCCTTCGGGGAACAGCCAGGCGAATCAGCACGCAGCAAAGCAAACGAGCAAGACTGCTGCAGCATTGAGCTGCCCGACCCCCCGGCTCAGCGTACTCACAGGAGAGGAAGGGTCATGTAATGCCGAAGGGCGTACGCGTTGTCCCTCTTTCGTACTGTTGCATCAAAGCATCACACGCTGGGTAAACAGCGGGAAGATGAACACAAATTTACATCTGCGATTTGTCCGAGCAAAAGGGGGAATAGTTTAATCTGTAAAAGCCTGAAGGATGCGAGGCTGCAAATGTACTCGAACACGCGGAGAAATCGGACCGCAGGCCACACGAATAGTCCTCCGTTGCCGCTTGTCCCTAAACAGAGGTGACAGCTCTCTCTCTCACACACACACACACACACACACACACGAGAACTTATTGGAAGACAAGACACCAATCAATAAGTCGGCTTTGGGACAAAATGATATACTGCAGCGCGGTAGATGAGTAGCTGGGAAACATCCTCCAGTCCAAACACGGCGCATTTGTTCCACTGCTGTGCACCAGAGTCACTGCAGAAGCTGTTGACAGTAACACGGCGGGGGAGGGGGGGTGTTCTTGGAGAGGGGCGGTGTGGGGACTCAGTGCTCTGCGAAGAGGACTAAAGGGACACAGTTGAAAACATGCTTGCAGAGGCGCAAACGTGCAGGTGCACAGGGAAGCGTGAAGAGCCGACTCCGAACCCAAACACAACCGTTCGTTAAAAGAAACGCTTTAACGTTCTCCAATGTAAATATTTGCACCAAAAAAAAAAAAATCATAATGGGCTTATTTCATTGTTCTCTGATAATCAAAAAAATAATTGTTGTTCACCATCTCGTTGCGCTGACGCTGAGATCTAGATGTGTTCTGCCTCAAGACCCGTCTGACATCAGCGACCCGACGATGCAGCCCTGACCTCACAGAGACAACGCAGCGTGACGGGTGTTCCGTTTGTGGCGACTGACCTCAACAAATGAAAGCAACGTGTGGTCTCTGTTATTTAAAATTCTAACAAGACAAATCATATTTATTCTGGTTTGGTTTTGTTGTTTTTTTTTTTTATCCAGAAAAAGATCTTAAAAGCAAGAGAAAACAGACAGAGGAGGATTAGGTTGTCATTAGGGCAACCAAGTACCCGCAACTATCTAAAATACCAGCAATTATTCTCAGAGACACTCTGGTGACAGACTCAGCAGCGCGCGCACACACACACACACACACACACACACACACACACACACACACACACACACACACACACACACACACACACACAAACAGCCTCCTCCTGACAGTCTCCACTGAGGGAGACAGCACCACATTCCGTTCATGTTGTCACCTTTGATTGCGGCAAAGTGTGACAACTGTGGCACCCTGCATGGAGAGTCCCCCTTAAAGACCCTGAACACTCGGTGTCGAGGGTTTCTCTACATCGATAAAGCAGACATGATCCGTATTGTTTTATAGTAACAATGGCCGCCGTGACAACTTGTGCGACTGCTGCAGTGGGAAAAACAAAAACATGACCACAGTCCTGTGTTCATGTGGCAGCCCAGAGTAGGAAAGCGAGACCTTTCATAACATTCACAAATGTCTTAATTTAACCTACTTCATTTTGGATTGCATACTTTTGCAAATGGTTTCTGGGTGCCCAATATGGATGAGATGCTGTAGAGATCAAAGTAAACTGCACTCTAAACACCTCCACCAACGGGCCAGTTCAGTTTCAAACTGATCAGAATGCAGAAAAGAGGTCACGGCGCAGATTACATATTTCTACTATGAGACCAAACTGAGAAACAAGCAACATGTCTGTCATTAATGAAGGGAACGAGCTTGCAGATGGAGATGCAACTGGACGTATCGGAGGTCATTCTCCTTCCAGAACAAGCCTCCAGCTCGTGATGAAGGGATGGCAGATGTTGCCAATTACTCAGATTGTCATGGTGCCACTTCTGCTGCTCTTCATTGAGCCAACTGGAGGAAAATGTTTCGGTGCAAGGCAAATATGAAAACACCCGACGACGACTAAATGGGACTTAAATCTTTCCAACATCGAACCCTTTTCTTTAAACGTATACATCGGTGTGTTTTCTTGCGGTGGAAGGCAGGGACACATCCTGCTCACCGACTCACCTCATCTGCAGCGATGACTCGTCTCACACACGCTGCCCGATGGTGACCTCGTTATCCCGGCCTCTCACAGCAAGACCAGGGACGGACCTGCGAGGGCGGCTCGGAGGCTGATGGGGGGGGGGGTGATCATCCATGCCCTCCACGGGTTGGGCTGTCCCGCTGCCTCTCATCTCTCCGTTCAACCGCTTACTTCCAGCACTCGCTGTGTGTTTTTCATGGAAAAGCACAGCAGACTTTAAATGACTTCCATAATTTGCAGCTTTGGCTTAGACTGACGTCAGCGGCCCTCTGTGTATTTAAAGCTCTCGCTCTTACTTTCCATCACGCAGCAGAGTGTGATTTAATGAAAAGCTTCGGGGGGGCGTTGTTTGGTGGCGGTGTCATTATGTGCCACTTAAGTGCAGAAGGACGTAGAAGCAGACATGTCAGCGTGCTCTCCTGGTTCCTGTGCGATGTGACGGAGAGGAGGAAGCGTGTGAGACAGAAAAACAGCTTTTTCATGTAAAAATATCTAAAATGATATCCAGGATATGCAGTGCCTATAAAGTACATTCACCCCACTTGGCGGTGTTCATGTTTGTCTTACACTAACTCAAAGTACATTCTGTGTGACTTTTTTTCTTTCATAGACAGAAAAAGTGAAAGACGCTAAATAATCGAAATTCATTTCAAGTGTAGAATTCAAAATACTTGTTTGCATAAGTTCACCCATGATAAATAAAGCCAGTATTTAGTGGATGCACCTTTGGCCGCAGTTGAGGCGGTGTGGAAAGGTCAAATACCTTTTTAATATTTGGACACTACGATTCTCCCCGTTCGTCTCGGTAACAACTGCTCAGCTTTGACTGGTTGCATTGACGTACGAGCGGAAAGCCTTTTTCCAAGTCCAGTCCCAGCTTACCAACTGGACAGATCTGTTGTCAAGCCATCCATCCCTACAGCTGTGTCTTCATGCTCGGGCTCTTTGAATGTCCTGCAGGACTTTCATTTCATTCGTTTGCATGGTTTAACTTGGGATAAAAATGAATTGCTCAATAATACATTCAACCAGCGATGCCGGTCCATGAATGTGAAATGATTATTTTTAGCTATAGTTGTGTGTGATCCATCTGACTTTACACACCTTCTCTATAGTCTCAGTGTAACAGCAGCTCCTGCTGGTGAGAATAGCTCATTACAGTCAGGTCAAAGCATCACTTCAATGAAAATATTAATTTCATGAGGCCAGCATTTACGCGACAGTTGCACAATTTCTGGATTATTCAAGGTGGAAACTTTCCGACTGGATTAACATGACTTCATGTGAAGTAATCTGCTCAGGCTGCATTTACGGTGCTGATGGAAACTAACATACATTTGTCGATTAGCCCACAGTGTGAAATGTGCCATGTGGTGCGTTAGCTAGCAAGGTAACGAATGGAGGAAAGGACTTTGGCAATGTTGACCGTGTGGGCTGTGTGCAAACTTTAGGTTTAACACATTTTTAAAAGGAGTTTCACAATACAAAAAATTAATTAATTAAAAACAACTCAATTAGCATGTTCAATCAAGCTACATCCCACAGAACAGCTAACTCGCTATAGTTAGTCAATCAACACATACCTGAGAGCACGTAGCCCTTTGGGTCAGACGGCATGTGGGCGGCACACGTGATGGAGAACCCAGACTGTGCAGAGAGGGTCGTCATTTTACTACCATTCACTGGGGTTCTGTTCCAATCATCTGTACATGATGGAGAGTGTGCTGCTGAACAATGCAAGTTACAAACCAGCACACTTTAAAAAGTAAAAAGCCATAAAAATGTTTTTCTCCCTCACAAGTTCGCAATTAAATTTAAAATTGTGCAAAAAAATAGACATGTGTCCTAGCTCAACGGCCCTTGGGAATTTTACAACTTTAAGTGATTGCGGCTGGAATGTCTCAAACTGCAACATCAGCACGTTTCACTTTGTGAAACGTCTCGGCTACAAGGTTCCATTCATAAATCTGTGTCTATTATGATGCCGGCTAATCATTTATTTGCAATCACTTTGTCCAAGTGAGTCGCTCCTACTATTCGAATTTAGACAAAATAAAAACACTTCCTACTAAACTAAAAAGAATTTCAAGAGACATTTTTCAAGTACATTGATCATTTATTTTCATATAAATACATATAAAATACAAAACAAACAACTCAATTCACATCATTTCTTAGCCTAACAACTATTGGTATAACAAGGGATCTGACAAGGAACTGGAGAAAAAAAAAAAAAGTCCCCCCCCCCCGTACAAGTTTAAATCTTTAGCATCAACTTGGATTTGCACCTGAATTATTAAAAAACAAAAAGTGGAACTCTTTCCACATCAAGCTCGATCCTGTGCTCTAAAGTCTCCAAAAAAAAAAAGAAAAAAAAAAAAAAAAAGGGAGCAGAGTGTTACATTCACTTTTCAGATTAAGGTCATCATAACGCTGCTATAAAACTACTCCACAGACTCAGTCCGAAGGCTCCTGGACTCCGGACCCCTGAAGCCCGTTAACCTCAGAAGTTCAACACATGCAGCAAAAACATTTTTTCCCCCGTTTTTTTAATTTATTTTTTTAAAAGCAGGCAAGTAAGGCTGCTCATGTCTTTTCTGGGTGGCTAATAGTGAATCCATGTAATTGTGCATACATATATATCTAGTGCACTTAATACAGTGTTATTTTGCAATAAGGACGTAGTAAAACTAGCTCTGCACCCTACACGAACCAAAGGTCGGTCAGCCTTCCTCTCTGGCATCTCCGTCACAGCATAGCTTCATCGGAGAACACGCTGATGCTGCTGTATAAAGATCGCTCTCTTCACGCCATGTCTGTTCCATCAGCAGCAGTTGTGACTCAACCATAGAGAAGTGGGCGTGCAGATGTCATAGAAACTAAGAGGAAAAGAACATGTTCTGCATGCATGCAACCATTTGTTGGCGACAACAACCTGAACAGGACATGTGTAGCCTGAACACTATTTAAAAAAAAAAAAAAAAAAAAAAAAAAGAATCAACTGAATAGCAAAGTAATCTTTTTCTTGGTGAAATAACAAAACTCTTCAGTGCGCAACTTTAAAAACCTTTAACTGAGTTTCCTAAAACAAACACAAACAAAACGTTCTTAGAAGTAAGATCAAGTCACAGAAGTTAAATCTCAGCATGAGAAGCTTTTTTTGAGGAAGCCCAGTTTGACTGGATAGCTGTGGGTCCCACAGTCTCTCCATCAGAAACCCCATCAGTGTGATTAGTGGAGTTGAGTTTTTTTGAAATATTTTAAAACCATACTGTCGTAGAACGGAGGGATATTTGGGTACTTCATAGCAGAACTTGGGCTTTACCTTCATTGTAAACAAACAAGATAAAACCCTTCAGCTTGAGTCGATAAACCTCTTAAACATAGCTTTGGTCAAACGGCAAAGATTGTATTTTGCATTTGCAAGTAGAAAACCAATCAGGAAACGCAGTCCAAACTAATGAGTGGAATCTCCGATGCATTTTGCTGACATGAACGAGGGCGACCCCCCCCCCACCGACGAGCAGAGACCTGTGTCACTCTTCTTTGTCGTGACTGGCATTCCCATTCATCAGCCCGTTGCTGTGGTGCTCCCATTTCTGATTCTGCAGCACTTTAGGCAGCCTCTTGCCCTTGGTGTAGGCGTGGTACCAGAAGTTGAGGAAGAGGAACAAGAAAATCAGGCCGTACGAACCGATGATGTAGACGAAGATGGGGAACTGGTAGGAGCAGTCCTTCAGGAAGAAATACTGGGAGATGTGGCTGGTCACTACCGCAAACTGGATCTGAAGGGGGGGGGGGGACATGGAAAGAAACTTGATTCTGCTGTCGCACATGAACACTTTGATCACAAGATGCATAAAAAGAAAAACACAACATACCAGCTGAATGGTAGTCAGGTGCTTCTTCCACCACAGGTACTTCTGATATTTGGGGCCCAAAGCAGTCAGGCCGTAGTAGGTGTACATGACGACATGGACGATACAGTTAAGCAGGGCGTGAAACGTCCCCATGCCGCCTGGAAATAGGGAGTGCATCAAGGAGAACGTCAAATGAATGCAAGGTCATAAACTATAGTTTGAACATTAAATAAAAAGTAAATAAGGATTCCTACCTGCAGAAAAACGAACGCCGAACCACCAGGTGAAGGGCATGATTGAGTGATGGTAGACGTGCAGAAATGTCACCTGGCTATTCTTCTTCCTCACCACGAAGAAGATCTGAACATAAATACACAGAGAGTCCAGTTCAACACAACACAGAAGGAAACGACGGTGCCGAACGCCCGACAGCGAGCGAGCCACTCACCGTATCCAGCATCTCGATGAACTTTGAGAAGTAGTAAAGCCAGCATGTTGCCGCCATCTAGAGGAGACGGGAAAGAACATTTCAGCACTGGTTCTTAAAAACAACAGATCTTATACTACATGCTTTGTGCTGAATTCAAAGCAGACGCGATAGCCTGGCTTACCCTCACACCCTGCGGTGAGTCAGAGAAGTCGACCGGGTCGCAGCCGAACGAGTATCCGGTTCCCCATCCCGACATCACGAACTGAAGGAACAAAAACAAACAACAGTGTGGTTACTAACAAGTAACTGGCTCTGGAAAATAAAGTCAGAATAACTTTTACCTTGAAAAAAAAAAACTTTGTTGTTTAATTTGTCTCAAAAACTATGAATCTAGAAACGTTGCTTTTGACTGTAAGATGTTAAAGCTGCAGCGTGTTGAGGTAATATGTCATTCTAAAAAAAAAAAAAAAAAGAGAATAAAAAAGTGTGGTTGAGATACTGATAAAATGAAGAACGTCTCGATAAAGTGTAATGTTGACGTTACGCAGCATGTGCACGAGACAACGCATGAAAAGAAAAAACACCTGCAGATCTGGTTTGACCTCAAAGTCGAGACAGAAAAAAACATCCATGAACAACAGCGTTACACAAGACTGCTGGCGTGAGACCGACAACAGACAGACAGCATGTGTCACAGCTTGTCCGTCTGGACAACGAGTCAAACAAGGCAGGAAGCACTGACCGACTACCATCAGCAGCTCACACGTCATGTCAACAAACTGCAGCAAGAGACGACGCGACTCACCTCATAGCACATGTAGAGCGAGAGCGCCACCACGCCGAAGTTGTAGACGATGAGGACTCCTTTGAGGTCGAAGGGTTTGCGGTTCTCCATCAGCCGAGGCCCCAGCGACTGGACGAAGCAGATGTACGCTGCGATGACGACGGCTTGGGGCACCGGGGACGACATGAGGAACCAGCTCGCCGTCCGTCTGTCTGCAGCACAGAGAGCAGCGACGGGTTTGAGAGATAAACAAGGTGCAGGCGCAGTAACAGAAACACAACCACGAAGGCGTCGCCGTTTAAAGACTTACCTGCGTTCTGGATGAACTCTTCATAAATGAGTGCGGCGGAGGACTTCATGTTATCGAATTCCATTTTCAGACGAGATGCTTGCACGTTACCTAAAAAGAGCAAAAGTTAGGAAGTCAAAAAAAGAAAGTGTGCACGCTGAAATGTCCGGACACACTCAAAAGCTGCCAAATACACAGAATAGAGAAACACTGCAGTCAATGGATTTTTTATTTATTTAAAAAGCCAAATAAAAACGCTCCACACTGAGGAGCCATCAAGCTTACGAGGGCCCAACAGGCCCTCCACTTTCATGATGACCTTATAACAGGAAGTAAGACTGCTGCACCGAAAGCACACCGTTTCCTCCACATGCAACCGGTTTTTCCATTTCACGATGGAATGTTTATCATCCGAGCAGTGTTCCACAGCTCGGCGTGGTGGCAGAAGAAATATCACCATTTGTAGAGCCATGGCTGCAGGACTGGACTGTTTAGGGGGGAGAGAGAAAAAGCCACTCAGCCGTTCTTTGATGCCCTTCTGGAGCATCTGAAGCAGACAAAGCCGAGAGTGTACGGGGAGCACAATGAGCAGCAGCAGCGGCTGTTCAGACAACGAGCAGTTATTCCAGAAACCTGTACGCATGGATAATGTATATAAAACAGTGCCGTCACAAAACTATGCTGCCTGGACTGTGCTCAAGACGAGGACATTATGTTTCTCTGTGGGAAACGCTTTGAAAGCAGCTAGTAGTCAGCAGGCGATGCTGTACATTAATGTGACAAGAAAATGGCCAAATGACTTTTTAAAAGAGAGCTCCAACGCCTTTAGAATTACACGCCATGCTGTCAGACCGGTGCCACGCTCGAACCGGCACATCTTTCACAATTGAAGGCAAGTGGGATGAAGTGACGACAGCATCAGCGCTGAAGCCATCCTGACCCAAACGGTAATGGGTCACCAGTTTAAAATGGCACCCATGGGTGGTGTCTGGTACAGTTACAGGGTCGCTATAGGTTCCCAACAACTGGCTTGACTGGTTTTTGAGACAAGGGGGGGGAAAAGAAAGAAAGCAAGAAAGGGAAACTTGTTCCGGGAACTTCATCATCTCAGGGGCTTCCCTTTGACAAACCGGAATTGAAACAAAATCTCAGCGACTCAACATACCTGCTGGATTATTTTTTTGTTTCTAGAAGAACAGTGTGCCATTTGTGAAGAGGGAAATGAATTTAAAAAAAAACAAAAAAATACATCACTCCTCGTCTGCCAACCTGTGCACATATGACATTACCCCACATGACCGGGTGCGTCTGAACGCAACGGGAACTTGGACAGGGCTAAAGTCAATGGGTGAACGGTAAAAAAGAAAAGAAAAGAAAAGGCATGGCCATCTCGAGTTTCCACACCAACTAAGACATGACCAGCATTGACACGCCAATTAAGGTCATAGAGATCCGTATGTAAAGGCTGCTACGCATATGGCGCACCCTTACTCTGTGTACCTTTAATGTCTGAACGTCAACTCCCACATTTCACAAAAAGATAAAAAAATGTTTTTTTTGCTTTTTTTTAATCCACGTTTGGGTGATTTTGGTCGCATTCAAAACCATTCAATAACTACAGCAGACTTCTTGATGTGGTGGTACAGGATAGAAACACTGAAAGTATTTGCACTAACGCATGAAGCACCCATACCTCCAAATAAAACACATTCAAGTGAATTACATCGCGCGTAGAAGCTATTCAAGTTAAGGCTCTGATGTTCAGTTAGTGCACCAATAAAACGCATCGAAATTATTTTAAATATCGATTCTTGGCTAATGTCAGATACATTTCAACACCAGTATCGCTTCAAAACCTCAACAGGTGGCTGAGTGGATGAGGACCAGGTGACGCAAAGTACTGAAAAACGGGTCCGACAACTACCGTGCGACCCACCACGACGGGAAAGGACTCCGTAATCACGGGCACGCTTCGGCATCGACGCACCGGTGCTGTCAGACTTTAATCGGGTCGTTTTCAGTGGGGTTGTGTCAAAACTCTTCACTCGAACTCAGTTAGGGAAGAAAATGAACATCACTTACAGAGCTCCAGCTGCAGCTGATGAGAATCCTTGCGGGCTGTCAAACTGTTTATAGCCAAACTCCCGGCTCACCTGCCGCTGCCCTTACAGGTGTGACTGCTCACGCGCTGACACGGGGAGCTCTCCTCTTATGGGAGCACCCGGGGGGGCGTGGTCTGCTCTCCTGCGCTCCTGCGCTCCTGCCGCGCTCCCGCGCTCTCTGATTGGCCGACTCGTGGACTAACGTTTCTCCTTCATTCTTGAGCGATGCCTCATCGAAAGCTATGTCGACATTTCGTAATAGTGCAGCATATTACGTCCACATTAATTGGTTTCAGTGCACACAATAAGGGGATGATCAGCTTTCACCACAACCTCCCTAAAACTAGTCCGGCTACAAAAGGTAGGCGACGGACATATGCTGGCATTCCCAGTTTATTGGAAGACACACAAGATCAAAACCTGTACAATCAAGACGTTTCAGGTCATTTGGTGAAAAGAGAGCTGACTGACACGTGATGTGATGACAGAGACAGAAACAGTAAGCAGTGTTTTCATCATCTAGAAGCCCTGGACTGAGATGCAAGGAGTCATGGTCGATCACAAAGGAGAACAAAGTTGATGCGCTTTCGTTACAAGTGGCTTTTTATTTGTGGAGGGGTCGGTATCAAAGCTAATTTGGGGTCAAGGTGTCCTCGTGGTAACCAAGGCGATATGTAAAACGATGAGGAGGGCGGGTCAGAGGGAAAGGTTTCACCATCACTGCAGCTAGTTTCACTAAGCACAGCTTGTAAACATGCAAATGAGAACAAGACAATGGCTGTTGCCTGAAGGCCGGGTTACTCCCACGTGAGGATTACTTACTCTGCACACCAAGGACCACGTTGGCTTTACATTTAAATAAAGAAAAGAAAAACAATGCAATATAAAATATACAAAAAAAACATTATTCATTACATTGTGCATATATAAAGCCGTACAATTATTTACACTCCTTGTCATTTCAGGGCCTTCATCTTTGTCTGCTATGACGAAACAGGAGACATTTCCATTCAACCCATGAACATCCTCACAGGCGTCCCAGGACCATAAACCTGTCACTTATTCACGAGTGCGTGGTGAAAGGAAGCGTGCTCCTTTGCACGGTCACACCGCTTTCTTCCACACATGCAAAGCGAGCAGCGTCAATCTTCATCGCTGCTCCATGCGTCCTGAAAGGCGGCGCTCGCTGTAGACCGGTCCGCAGCAGCCTGCAAGGAATCAAGACGTTCAGCTCAATACTCAACATCTGCATTAAGACACTCGTCCTCCAAAAGATCCACGACAACAACATCATCTCACATCTCACGGGTTTGACAACTACTGACGAATGTACAGACTCGTTCAAGTTTGATGTGAAGTACTGCGAGTGTCGACACAGCATGACGGAGCTGTGCAGCGGTGACTGACGGCCTCAGTATGTGCTGAGACAGCTTATCTATGATCTCATTTCTCCCATCAAGACAAAACGACACTCCTGTTGAGATCGTCATCAACAACATGATGACGTGAAACACTTGTTACATCTGTGGCCTTTCAGAATGCTTCCACCATTACTCCTGATGTCTTTTCCATGTGTTTTATTGGGACTTGTACCTGATTTGCACTTTTGGACTCTTCCTCCACATCCGAGGCACGAAGGGCAGGAATCCAGGCCAGGATATTACAGTCTTTACCTCCACTATACAGCTCCTGCACACAACGCAGCACAAGGACAGCTCGCCTTCAAGCTCTTCCAAACAATGACATCCTGACAATGCCAGCGTTGACAAGCGCGATGGCCACCGAGAGTAAAGTACAGGAAGAACCCGCGGGACTCTCTCTCTGTGACTGATCGGAGTCACTACATCAGACAAGAGGCCCACAATAGAAGCGAGACACATTTTCGGGACTAGATCTCCCGGAACTCTGCAGAGTGACGAGCTGCCGAACCGCATTCCTGTGTCACACGTTCACCGGATGTTGACATCAGCTAATGAGGAGGGCGCTGGTTGGACGGCCCTCTACATTTGTGATGATTGTGTGCATGTGCCTAACACTGAAAACAGGACTACCACTGACACGCAAGTAGGAATAGAAACGTCAAGCGCTGCCATGTTTGGTTGATATTTTAGGAGACTTGGGTAGAAATAGAGAACTGAACAAGCATCTAATTAGATCAACGGAGGATTATCAGCGGCTTTATGTCGTCGGTTTGGACTACAGTCAGAAGAATACGATGGAGATGAACACAACGGGGATTTGCAGATGTACCGGGAGACTCCTGATTTCTGCCAGAATGAAAACAAATATTGGTTTTAGTCAGATATTAGTGTTATAGTGTCAATATGTGGCCAATGTCCTGATATCGACAGCTCTTGTACTTTTTGTGGTCACTTGCAGTACTGTGCAGTACTATTATTCAGTGCACTGTTTTTTGTTTATCTTAACATTTTTATGATCAACATGTTTCATCACATCTGGCAATGCCGAGCCTCTTGTTGCGCGTGTGAATGTCGACATCGCGCACATTTATGAAAGCAACTTTGAACATCACATCCTTGTTCCACTGACAATGTCATCCTTCATTCCTGAAGCAGCAACCGGCACAAGCGGAGTATTGTATGTACAGATAAGAGTGAAACTGGACCCGCTGAAGGCCACAGGCATTCCGTTTGTGCAGTGACACCATCACCACATGCGAGCACGGACTCGGGGTCGCACAAAGGGGATGCCCGGTGTTTGCATTCATAGGAGCTCAGTACAGCCGAGGGAATGTTGACACAACCACGTAAGGCTTGCACATGTCTAACAGCCCTGACTCTGCTGACATCACCGCAGCCGTTGAAGAGATCAAACAAAAAGGACGGCGGGAAAAACTGACCTGAAATCTCAAAGCGCACACAAGAGAGCAGCTATAGCCCCGAAACAGACGGAGATGCAAACGAAGGCAGCAGTGCAGATATCGACGGGCGTGCGTTGGCCAGACGCAGGGAATCGTCGCCAGCGGGGGCTTCGACGCGTCTCACCTGGTGGTCCGGGTGGAACTCGCAGCAGTCCACGTTGTTGTAGTGACCCCGGAGCACAGTGACCAGCTCTCCCGTGTGGAGGGCGTACGCCGCCACCGAGCTCTCGCACGGCACAAACACCAACTCCGGGCTGCTGCCACGCGACACTGTGAACTGCAGCTTCTTACGACTCGCGTTGGACACCTTCCCGTAATTCACCTGAGGGACAAACAGCGAAGGCACACACGGTTCAGACGATGTGTGTGTGAAATATAAACTACCAACAACGTGAGGCGGTTTCCTGGAGGAAAATGGAGTTTTTCCAGTTTGAAACTACATTTAGTGCACAACACCAGAACACCTGCGTATCTCTACAGGTGGAACTGAAAAATGCAGGCTGCCTGCAAGTTTCCTCAAAGTTTTCTTTTTTATTTGTTGTCAACCTTTTTATTGAATTTGTCACACAAACATTGTTGTACACAAGACACCACAGACGAGGATTAATGCACACACAAACAGCATTGAACACAAACTATATACACATCACCATTGCCTTGCAAAGAATAATAAACAAAATAAATGAGAATCGACAATTAAATCCACAAGCAAAAAAAAACAACAGACAAAACAAATGAATAAAAAAACCTGTGGACCAAAAGTAAAAGTGTAGGTCTCCTTGCATTCTGTCAAAGTGACATTATATCTGCGTAAGAACATGTGGGTTTGAAAGAGAGCCAATGAGGGCGTCCCAAGCCTCTGCAGTAGATGCTTTATGAACTACAGCTAACGATCTTTCTGTGAGAGCAATATCCCGAAAATCATTCAGCCGCTCCCTCGTCCATGGGGGATCAGGAGAGAACCATGTCTGGGCTTCTTGGCGGCAGTTGAACCAGCAAATGTGTTAGTTTTCCGAAGGGCTAACCTGGAATTATCACTGAGGGCGGAGTCACGGCTGAACACAAATACAGATGAGATGCAGAGCGGCAGGCCCACAAAACATGGAGGTATGCAGCAGCAGTTTGGATCATCTGTGGGCTTCCCTTTGAAGCGCCTGTATGGTGAATGAGCTGATGTGCTGCGTGTTGTGATGAGATATTTTTACCAATTTAGCTCAAGGCCCCGTCCCTAAAAGTCACTCTGTGCGCAGTGGCAGACTGCTGGTTAGCGGTTGGCGATTGTTCACCAAACATTCATTTCTGTTCCACTTGTTTACATGGTAACACCACCAGAGGATATCGAACCGTACTCGTACCAATAGTACTGTTGCCAACAATTATTTCCTGTTGCCCTTGAAAGGTGTAAAAAAAAAAAAAAAGAACAAGTGACATTCCCAATTTTAAACCAAATTCAAGATATTGTTTGGTTGAAAAGTTGAACAGCCGCTCCATTAGCAGCTTGTTCTGAGACTCTGTTCTACAGAAATTGCTCTCAAATTCTCAAATGACGGACGATAAGAAACGGCGTCGATCACGTCGAGCAACCACTGGAGGGATGTGCGTTAGCGTGAAGGACGCGGTGGCTCCTGTCCTGGTGAGAACTTGTGCAGCAGCATTCTGTAGTCGCTGCAAGAGTAAAGTTTACTAAATGTAAACTCCACATACAGTGCTCGAAGGAAGCTAACGAGTTAGTCTTCTGGCTCCTGGCCTGCACATGGGCAGGACGTACAAATGGTACCCATAGCAACCTTTCTGCATAATCCAAAGTGTTAATCCAGGTAGGTTAAAAAAGGGACAAAGCATTTCCTCTCTCACACAGATCTTACCAGCGTGTTTTCCCCGGTAGCGCTGTTCCACAGTCGCATCCGGTCATCGGTTCCCGTGGTGAGCAGGTGGAGGCCGTCGCCAGTGAAGCACAGGCCGTTCACTCTGCCGTTATGAGCCGTGTTCACTGGTGGGACACATTTGTCACATTTGTCATCTCTTTCCTCCTCCGCCGTCGCCAAGACCCAGCATGGCATATTTATTCCACATCATCATTCATAGCTTGCATGCTTTGAGTGCAGTTGTTGTTATAGTCCCTTGACTTCTGTTACAACACAGAAAGACTTAGATAAACTGAGTTAATTGCAAACGGGTTCCCTCTTGACAGTGACCCTTTGTCCTCAAACGGGGCCTCAGGCAGGAAAAAAAAGATTGTCTAAGAATGTCGCCCTCTCCTTCAGACAGACACTCGGCTTAACCGGAATAACATGAAGTTATCGGAAGCTGTTGCTGTATAACGGACCAGAATTTCTCCCACCACCATCTTTTAAATGCATCACCAGGTAGATGGATTCTGTCACACAGTCCCTTCACTTTGGGCTAATATGCACCTCAGCTCCTATTCCATGTGTGCAGCAACTCTGTGCAGCGTCACTATAAGGTACATGCCAGAGCTTCGGGTTGCTGAAAGGACATCTTGGACAGCGATTGGCAGATAGGTATGGTTGAGGGAGGGGACATGTATGACGGGATGATGCACTGCACTTGCATACAAACAAAACCCCAAATTGTCCGCTCCAAAAATGAAACCCAGGAGGCTGTCTGACAAGAACTTCTGTCCTGATGCCTGTCAGCGCCTGGTGTTCTCTCAATGAAGCCTGAAGCATTCTGCCAAGAGCCCTGCCCACTGCACCAATGAGGAAAAAGACACGGGAAAAGCGAGGGGAGCGGCAGAACAGTACCTGCCTCAGAGGCGCCTTTCGACTTGTCTCCGTTGTGCTGATCCAGCGTGAAGAGACAACCAGAGGCCCGGCGCACGTCCCACACCTTCACTTTGCTGTCTGCACTTAGAAGGAAAATGAGGGAATTTGTTTTGTTAAACACGGGGATTTACAGGTGCAATACATGCTCAAACACATGTACACCAGTGTTTGTTTTTCTTTGTGTTGGGCACATGCTGCTCCATAATAGAATATGCTACGCTTCTCCGTGTGTCTCTCGGTGCCAGTTGTTTTCAAAAAATCACTTACAGTCCACGAGGACGGCAGCACACTGATCCCAATAGGCTAATTAGCAGGTCTAATGTAGCATACAGCAGGTGGGGTCTGTGTCCACCATATGCGACACTGACGGGGCTACTAGAGCGCCACCGCGGTGCTCTCTATCCGCCAGCGAGGCGGTGGCATTGTACTTGACTCGGGGCTGCAACCGGGCCAGATGGGCCGGCGCTGAGGTGACAAGAACTGCTGGGAAACACAGCATGGTGGGAATTACCCGACACCTGACAGTGCTCCTCGATGTGCCGGCTATGAGAGCGAACGAGGCTTCGTCTCCATAGGAGGTGCGACGGGCAGCCGAGCCTACCTGGCAGTGGCTAAGATGTGCTCGTATCGGGGCGACCAGCGCACAGACAGGACCTCTGCTCTGTGACCTGAAGGGGGAAAGTTATTGTTTATCTGTGGGAGACTAAAAAATAAAAATAAAAAACAGCAGGAAACGTAAGCGTGTGTATTGGTTCACTAACCCTGGAGAACATGAATCCGTGACCCGGACTTCAGGTCACACAGCTGGATTTTGGGTTCTTTGGTGCCGACTGAAGACGGAGACAAAGACAGTTGATGGAGGAGGATTCAGAAAGGTTGACATGATTATGTTTTTGTTTTAAACACACATAAAATGAATTAAAAGGTCACCTTTAAAGCGGAAGATTCCATTAAATCATAGTTTCGATATCCTACGTCTCAATATTGTCAAAGTTGACAGATTGTGATACACGTGTAAGTATAACCTGGTACGCGGTGTGTCAGGCAGAGGTGCTTTAGAAGGGTAAAACCGGGAGTCCCAGATTCTCACAGGTAAGGTGTGGTTCAAATAAAAAGTCACTGATACGAACTTCTGATAACCATGAGCGAACACACCCACCGACACGCGGGAGGAGGGGAAGCTCGTCGGTCAGATTTAACAAAACAAAGAAGATGATTGGGATTCAAATCTAAACAGCTTTTCTTTTCTGAAACATATTCTCTTAAAATGTCTCTGAGATTAAAGAGAAGACTTCAAAGAAGTCTACAACTTGTTCCCACAGGGGGGAAAAGAAAAACAGTCACTGCGACTGTCTGCGGTTTAAAAACAGGTGTGTCACAGAAAGTGTGTGTGTATGCACATTAATGAGCACATGCTCAGCAGGCACCAGGAACCCGTTGGTCCTGCTTGGCGACGTGGTGAGCTGGCAACTAGATTCTTACAATGTTTCACCCCAGAATCCATTTTTCCTGGTGTGTAAGCAGCTTCTGGCCCACAGGTACGTGTCACTTCATGACCTGGGGGTGTGGGGGGGGGGGGGGGGGGGCATGCAGTACTTTGCTTGGAGGGACAAACTGATGATGAGGATGCTGGCTTCGGTTCAATGCTTCTTAGGGCACAATCACAACAATGCCAACAGGTACCCCATGCATTCCATGAGTTCTTGGCCTTTGGCATCAGCTGTGGCTGCGTTGTCACACACCTGCGATCAGACTGTGCTTCCTGGCGATGGGGGACAGGTGGTGGCTGTAGACGTTGCCCTCAAACTCAAAGACTTCAGCAGGCTGAGGAATGACAAAGTGAGACAAAGAGACGGTCGGCTTTCTGTGTGTTCAGAGTACACTGAAAAACTATCTGAATTTGCTGGTCAAATACACGCCGGTGACCTTAAATAAAGCCCTCAGGCCTCAAGGTTTCAGTGTCGGATACATTCACCACAGTGCAGCAAAGAAGTTCAGAGAATGGACTCGGTCAAAAGGAAAAGAGAGCGCAGAGCTCGTCCGAGCAGCAGTGGTGTTACAATGCAAATTATTCAGCAAATATAAAACACACACACACACACACACACACTGTTTGCATAAAAAGACCACGCACACACATTGACTATGTGCACACCAATGCTATGCATACACTAATGTGCAAATATAAAACCAATAGGTATGAGTATGAGTTTGTGTGTGCGTGTGTGTGTGTGTGTGTGTGTGTGTGTGTGTGTGTGTGTGTGTGTGTGTGTGTGGGTGTGTGTGTGTGTGTGTGTGTGGGTGTGGGGAATACGAATGAAAGGCCGGTGGTTCTTCCCTGACCTTTTGAGGTAACCGTGGTGCCAGTGTAACTCTAGCCTCGCTCAGGGCCATATGGGACTAGAGGGTGAAAGGATAAAACAGAGAGAGAGAGAGAGAGAGAGAGAGAGAGAGAGAGAGAGAGAGAGAGAGAGAGAGAGAGAGAGAGAGAGAGAAAGGATAAAACAGAGAGAGAGAGAGAGAGAGAGAGAGAGAGAGAGAGAGGATAAAACAGAGAGAGAGAGAGAGGGAAAGGATAAAACAGAGAGAGAGAGAGAGAGAGAGAGAGAGAGAGAGAGAGAGAGAGAGAGAGAGGATAAAACAGAGAGAGAGAGAGAGGGAAAGGATAAAACAGAGCGAGAGAGAGGATAAAACAGAGAGAGAGAGAGAGAGAGAGAGAGAGAGAGAGAGAGTGAAAGGATAAAACAGAGAGAGAGCGAGAGAGAGAGAGAGAGAGAGAGAGGATAAAACAGAGAGAGAGAGAGGGAAAGGATAAAACAGAGAGAGAGAGAGAGAGAGAGAGAGAGAGAGAGAGAGAGCGAGAGCGAGAGCGAGAGAGAGAGAGAGAGAGTGAAAGGATAAAACAGAGAGAGAGAGAGAGAGAGAGAGAGAGAGAGAGGAGAGAGAGAGTGGTGGAGATGTCGGAAAACAAATATCAGCTCGTTAAAAAGCTGATCTGAAACATGCAGAGTTACCAGTGCATTGGGGAGAGCCTTATACGTTTATATGTTGATTCAGCGCTAGTCTCAGTTCAGCTTGTACTGAAAGCGTTTCTCATTTTTTCCTTTCAAATGGACACACTACACACAGGAGAACTTAGTGACCCGGTGACTCACTGGATGCAACATGTCTCAGTTACTTGGACCATGGGTGACATTCCTCACCTTCAGGGTCTCAGTGTCCCAGACTTTCATGGTCTTGTCAAAGGAACTGGAGACAAACATGCCCGTGTCATAAGGATACCACTGGACCGTCTCCACGCTGAACTTGTGGACATACCGATTCGACCTAAATTTAAAAAAAAGAAGAATAAAATATGACCAGATTAATACAAAACGTCAGACACAGACCCACCAAGTATGCTCAAAACACAAAAATGCAATAGCTTACACACATGTATGTACAGTAGACATATATAAAGTAGTCTAAATGAAACTGACCTGTGCAGATGATGAAGCTATATTCACATTGCAAAGCATGATGCTACACTCTCCTGTAGCCCTGTACAGCCATGTAGGAGTATGCTACAGGGAGCAACAGTAAATACATTCTGATATCACAGGTTAAGATCTGCATCAGAAGCAGAGTGTACACAATCATACCTGCTCACATCATCATTAAAAGTGACTGACATGAGTAACCAATAAAATAAAACATTCCGATCCACGCCCTTTCATTTAAAAAGTGTGTCGATTTAAGGACACGGCTGTGACGGTACCGTGAGAACTCGATGCAGTGCTGCCCTCCAGTGGACAGAATGAGTAAACAGCGTAACTCTCACCTGCCTACTGTGCAAACTGCCTTGCAGGCGTACTGTAGTTTCCCACTGTAGTTCTCCAGGTCATAGATGACGATCACTCCGTCCGCTCCACCAGACAACATGCTAAACAACGAGAAGGTTGACTTCACAGATAGCATTGCTACTCTTCCTCCATCACACGAGGAACATTTCATACTTCAGGTATCTGGACTACCCTCTTAAAGTTTTTTCCAAATGTCATTTCCCCATGCTTCGTGTACCCAAAAACCTAAATGCCATTCATCCCCCACTGTACCGACCTCTTATCACAAACTTCTGTCCAAGATTGGGATGTAATTAATAAATCAGGAACAGTAAATTCCCACTAGGGTTGTAAAAGTACGAGATTTACACAATTAGATATTCATATCAGAAAATATCCCTGTTTCACCGCTATTATTAATAGTATTGTTAATATTACTATAATTCATATTATTGTTTATAATATTGTTATTATTAATGAAATAATAAGAATCAGTTACATTGACGCTTAAAATAATGAGAAAAGAATTATAATAATAAACTTATGAATCTGATAAATAGCATGTAACTGTAATATGTTGCATAACTGAAGCATGTTAATTCACATGTTGACAACTTTAAATTAACTACTCAATAAAAAGCAACAGATGTGAGCTTATAAATAATGTATTATAAATTAATAACAGTATTAACATATACCGTAGGTGCCGGCAGACTGTTTGTACCTTTAACTCACGCACGCACGCACACACGCACACACACACACACACACACACACACACACACACACACACACACAGTTTCTTCAATACAGTAGATAATCAAATGTACGCTGTATGATAGCCGTCAGTATTGATACCGCAGTATACTGTGTTAACCGTTACAGACCTAAGTGTACTTACTATCGGCCTTCTATTACTTCAATGTCGATGGTGTTGATGCCGTTTCCATGGATTCTGTCCACCTCTCTGTCAGGATTCAACGTGAGACTCAGGACCCTTTGAAGATAAGATAAGATAAGATAAGATAAGATAATCCTTTATTAGTCCCTCAGTGGGGAAATTACAGGATTACAGCAGCATTGCTCACAAGTAATAAATGAAGATAAAAAAAATCAAGTAGTATAAATAGACTAAACAGTAAACAGTAGTAAAAATGACAGTAAAGAAGAATACAAAATATACCAGTATGTACAGACGGAGTAAAAATGTGAAATGTAAGATAATACTTAAACGTATTGGATATTGCACAGGATTGACAGTAAGAAGACTATTAAATATACCAGTATATACAGTATACAGTTTCATAACCTGTGATATAATTGAAGACAAAGAAAGAAGAAGAGATGAACATTACTGGACAATCTACTAATCCATATCAGACGTTAAAGCCCCGGTGCATTATTGAAATAAGGTAACAGTAGAAATGGGACAGAAAAAAGACAACACAAGTGTTGCTGAGACAAAATAATGAAAGTATTATTAGACTAATCAGTAAACCAATCCATAGAAAATTAACTGTTGACAAATTCGGATATTTGGATAATCACAATGGCAATTTATTGAGTGACATTTATAAACATTAGCTTGTAAAAGTATCTCATTGTATCAACTTCACATAGCCTCAAATTAGACTCCACACTGAAATGTTAAGTTTAAGAGCTCTATGACAAGTTATCTTAAGGATGAATATGCCGCGAGACAGCAGTCTATTCATTTCCCCTTCCGGTTGAGCCACAACAACAAATGTCCTCTCTCACCTTCTCGTTGACTCTGCACGTCTCAGTCGCAGAGGGTCGTCCAGACCAGCCTGCCTGGCTGTCAGAAACCCCAACATTGCTTTAACGTAAAAGAGAAACCGATCTTGACTTTAAAGCAAGACCAGTATTCAGTCTTTGCTACCGGTCGCTAACGTTAAGCTAGCTCAAAGGCTAGCATGTTAACGACACCAAAGTACGTTTTTAAGCATAACTCAAATGTTGCAAGTAATTTTTGTGTCCACGGCTCCGTAGTTGCGAAATACGCTATTTCAATCAAATAAGGGTACTATTGGTTGGAAATGTATTGCTTATTTCACATGTATTCAACTAGTTTCGCAGCAGCTCAATGCAAAGGGCCGCCATGTTGGAACGTAATCGCTAATTCTATGACAAATGCAACGATTGGCTGGTCGAGTACAGCCGTCCAATCACAACACGGTTTATTCATTCTCCACCCAACACGTGACGTCTTGCATAAACAACCCGGTGAGAGGGCAGACATCTAGCAGGGGACACCAAATACATCCCGAGTAACTGTCGGGTTACTCCTGTGAAGATGAGCAGGATTGCTGGAGTTCTGCGGCGTACGTTTGGAATAGTGCGCGAGCACGTTGGGACAGATACCTCGGGGAATAATTATTACGTAATCCCAAAACAGAAGACATGGACAGGTAAATTACGCATAGTTGTGCTAACATCAACCAGGCGTAGATCAATGTCTGTTACAATATTGATCCACCCCTGCAGAGAAATGAAGACAGTTTAAAACAAAGCAGCTGTAATACTTAATGTAATACTTAATTTAGCCTTTTTCTGTCTAAGACCCTTGTTGTTGTCACCATGACAAACTTAGCTTTTGTTAACCGGTGTGCTTTACATCGCTTGCTACGGATACTGTACTCTGATAGAATATTGATATTCCAGCGTTGTATTTTGTGTTGTGCACGTGTCGTTAATATGACTTTACCTTCACCCTTTCACTCTTGTTGTACAAAAAGCTCGCCGCTAGATGGAGCCACCGCCTCAATTGGAACATTCCTTTTATAGCGTTTTAATACGATTTTGTTAGTCTGCATTTAATGCAGCCCGCTGCAGTTTCAACTCATTTTAAGGGGTACAATGACGGCAGCTCCGCCGTCACTGGCCCTTCAGGGAGGAGAGAGTCCTCCACTGTTGCAGGCGGAATGATTGCTCGTCTGCGGTGAGGATTTAGAAGGAGGTCAGATATCCCCAGTGAGACATGGCAGCGCTACAGTACATCGTGCTCACGCCGAGCAGTAGAACTGTGTCATCAGGCTAATCCACGGTGGGAGACGCCAGCGGCGTCCTTCACACCGCCTCTGACTGAGAGAAGGCCGAGGACACGCTCCGTGGCCTCAACATCCCGGGCTCACTGTGCGTCCTTCTTCCAGTTGTCCTGTCTGTCTCACAGAGTGTCTCGTATCGGGGGATGGAGAGGTGTTGGCCTCAGCAAGTCTTGATTTGAGAATCACAGATCAAGGTGTTTACAGGAAGAAGATACTGATATATTACTGGTACACTACACACACACTGTTGCTTTTACCAAATGACAACAAAACACGTCTCGGAAATTGCTAGTGTGTGTGATATCCACACCTGCACATGAATTGTCTCGGTGGAATAAAGTGATGCACTAAATGTGCGTAAATGCTGTTGTTCTCAGTTTAACTCATTAGAAAAATCCAGACTTATCCCACTTTTCCCTTCTGTTTACCACCTTCGATTATCAGCAGGGCTCCTAAACAGACAATAGGAATCATGTCAGGGGTCACAGGTCAAAGAGCGCAACCTTTGTCTTGCACCAGACGTCTGTTGCCTTTGGCTTATTAGTAACAAAGGGTTGTGCCCCATGATATTTACCAGAATGATTATGCCTGTGCAGTGCTCACTATTCCAGACATAATCATATCCCACCTCCCCATGCTTGTGTTTGTCTCCCTCTCATGGTGCCACGTTACACAACTTCGATGAAGCCGTTCTTTGACGAGCATGTTCTGAATAGTGCGAACATTCATCGCTACTTTTCTAAGAGGGTGAAACCGAGCTGGTTTTTTTTTCTCCTTTTTGTTTTGCCGGAGAGGGACCGAGCTCTGGCAGGTTGCAAACCCGCTTTTATCTAACTTGACTTCGTGCTTCACCTTTTCTCTGCAGTTTGGACGGGGAAACTTGCGCCCACGCTCGTATTTATAATTCAGTACAAGGCTGCTCCTCCACCCCTGGCTGTCAGACTATTCAAATGAGACATCACAGAAGCCCATTTCCTAGCACGCTACGGGCTACCATGTCCACCGGCCAATCACGGTGACTGACGCTGTGGAGAGGCTAGTCGGCCTGTAGAAGGGAAGAAAAAAAAAATGGCTTCCCAAACAAACTCGTAAACGCCAGACAGGCACACACGCACTCATATACGTTCATAATAAACAAATGTAAATATATGGCACACACATTTCCTTTTCTTTTTTCTGCCACTCACCCCGTCCAGCCTTGTGGAAGTAAAGCAGATGCATTATTCAGTCCATATGTCTTGCTAAAGCAGGTTCCTTTTGATCTTAAACTGATAGGCCATGCGTGGGCTCAGGGCCTTAAGGCACGGACCGCAGGGCTTTCCACTGCAGCACATGAGTAGTGGTTGAAGTAGGTGAGGAGTCTCTCTCTCTCTCTCTCTCTAAACTCTGCCTACTTCCATTCATTTGTCCATCCCGAGTGTTCAGTCAATCCCTCTCCACCTTTATCCATGCCTTGCTGCTCCCATCTTCTCCCTCTCTCTGTCTGTTTGCTTTAGAAAACTGGGGCGTAAGCAATTCCGTGTGTGGCAGGCTACGTATGAGAGGACATCAAGGAAAGTAAAAGCTTCATGTGACTGTCCCATCTGATTCCTCCCTATTGGTTGACCTCTTTTGTCTTTTCTCCGGCTAACCCTTCCTTCCCCTCCCCGTCATTGCTATTGCTGCCTCTGGATTTTTTTTTTCTTCTTCTTCTTTTTCCTCCTTTTGAAGCCAATCCAGTGAAGATTTCTCTTCACAACATTAGAACAGTTCAGCAGTGTGTGTGGAGGGGCACACACACTCCCCCCCCCCCCCCCCCCCCCCCTCTCCTCAGATGCTGCTGCTGCTGCTGCTGCACATCAAAATGAAAAGGCCCGAGTCTGAAGCACACGCCGAGAGAGGCGGACTGTCTGTCTCCGTCTTTAGAAAAGGTCCAGCTGAAGAGGCCCGCTGTGCGCTCCTGCCCCACAGAGAGAACCGGGCTGTAGGCTGTGGAGCGCCAGTGATTGTTGTCCATGGCAGGGCAACAAGAGAAACGCCACTGGCAATCTGGCCACTGGTCTTCAGAAGGCCTTTGCCTTGGTGCGTTGGCTCCGTAGCGCTGAATAGGAGAATCTATATTCTTCCCCTCTATCGGTCTGTCTGTCCCCCAGGCCCGGCTCTGCCTCACACTGCACGGGGCGCCGTGTCATGCTGCCCAGATGAAAGCGAGGCGTTCGGCGGGATGGGCTCGTTCGTCTTCGGCTCTGGGCCCGCAGCTTTGCCGCCTGCCTTCCCTCCCTTTATTTAGGAAGAGAGGCGCACTGACATTATCGGCCGCTGCAGGCACATTTGAAAATAATTGCCTGTATGATTGCTATTTTTCTTACCTCTTTGAGGAGGTGTAGCCTTTGTCTCGGAATCAATGGCTGCTCAATACTGGACAGGGGAAAGGCAGTTTCCTTTCATGTCTCGGTGAAAAGGATGTATTTTTAGTGCTATTCATTTTAGCGGTGTGTGCCATGCAGTTTTAATCTATTGGTCCTCTCCGCTGTGTGGAGAATGGAAGGGATTCAGAGGTTCTTCGGAGGTGCGCCACGCTGTTGCAGAGAAAAGATGCATTGACTTGTCGTCCTATCCCTATCCCTCGCTCTTTGTCTATTATTTATTTGATTCCCCAGCTCTGTTCTATGAAGTGAAAAACTGAAAAGGCCTCAGTTCTGCTATTTCAGGATGGGTGACTCTGGGGATTGAGAGAGGAAGGGTGTGTGTGTGTGTGTGTGTGTGTGTTGTTGTATTAGTGTGTGCATCTGAGGTTGTGTGCTTGTGTGGCATAACAACTACACACTGTGTGTGTGTGTGTGTGTGTGTGTGTGTGTGTGTGGGCATTTGTATCTGCTTTGTATTTTAAAAAGAGGAAAATAAATCTGCGATTGTGTGTTTTCCCTCCACTTCATGCCCAAACACACTTAACACAACAACAGATGGCCGTGTGTCATCAGAGCGTTGATTCAAGCCGCATATTTCCACGGAAAGAGTCACAGCGGAGAGAGACGAGGGTCCAAATGGCTGTTTATCCTGCCACAAGTCATCCCCAGGGTGCGCTGAAGGAGGGTCTCTCCTACTGCAGGACACCCTGTCGCTGTTCACGACGGAGCGGCCATGTCCAGGGCCGCCGCAGTAAATCACGTTAATTGATCAGCAGCTTTGCAATGCACGGGGTTTAAATGAAGGTTGTTTAATCATTATACTGGGGGGGGGGGGGGGGGGGGGGGGGGGGCAAGTGGGTTTAGCTCATCTTGCTTTATACTATTTGCCAAGTGTGTGTTTGTATGTGCATGTGGCGGAGCGTTATGGAGTGGCTTAACTACTTCATTAAAAAGGCATTTGGAAAAAGATAGATGCTGAAAATGAGAAACAGGCACATTTGTTTCTTATGGTAGAGGATCCCAAATGGGCCCCGCTCCAATATCGCTAGATCAAGCAACCGTGCAGGTCTATTGAAACACTGCATATCTACAGTAGACCTGTATCTATATGTCACCCGTCTCACTTTTATTTCAATGCGGGTCGATGACGCCAACAGAAGGAAGACAACAAATTAATCTGATTATTCTTTTCATTTGGCGTGGACGTCCGGTGCATTCGTCTCTCCCTCTCTCTGTCTCCCTCTCTCCGTCTCTCTGTCTCCCTCTCTCTCTGTCTCCCTCTCTCCCTCTCTCCCTCTCTCTGTCTCCCCCTCTCTCTGTCTCCCCCTCTCTCTGTCTCCCTCTCTCCCTCTCTCCCTCTCTCTGTCTCCCTCTCTCTCTCTCCCTCTCTCTGTCTCCCTCTCTCTGTCTCTCTGTCTCCCTCTCTCTGTCTCCCTCTCTCCGTCTCTCTGTCTCCCTCTCTCTGTCTCCCTCTCTCTCTCTCCCTCTCTCTCTCTCCCTCTCTCTCTCTCCGTCTCTCTGTCTCCCTCTCTCTGTCTCTCCGTCTCTCTGTCTCCCTCTCTCTGTCTCCCCCTCTCTCTGTCTCCCTCTCTCCCTCTCTCTGTCTCCCTCTCTCTGTCTCCCTCTCTCCCTCTCTCTGTCTCCCTCTCTCTGTCTCCCTCTCTCTGTCTCCCTCTCTCTGTCTCCCTCTCTCTCTCTCCCTCTCTCTGTCTCCCTCTCTCTGTCTCCCTCTCTCCCTCTCTCTCCCTCTCTCTGTCTCCCTCTCTCCCCCTCTCTGTCTCCCTCTCTCCCTCTCTCTGTCTCTCTCCCTCTGTCTCTCTCCCTCTCTCTGTCTCTCTCTCTCTCTGTCTCCCTCTCTCCCCCTCTCTGTCTCCCTCTCTCCCTCTCTCTGTCTCTCTCCCTCTCTCTGTCTCCCTCTCTCTGTCTCCCTCTCTCTGTCTCCCTCTCTCTGTCTCTCTCTCGCTGTCTCCCTCTCTCTGTCTCCCTCTCGCGGTCTCTCTCTCGCTGTCTCTCTCTCTCTGTCTCCCTCTCGCTCTCTCTGTCTCCCTCTCTCTGTCTCCCTCTCTCTGTCTCCCTCTCTCTGTCTCCCCCTCTCTCTGTCTCCCTCTCGCGGTCTCCCTCTCTCTCTCTGTCTCCCTCTCTCTGTCTCCCTCTCGCTGTCTCCCTCTCTCTCTCTGTCTCCCTCTCTCTGTCTCCCTCTCTCTGTCTCCCTCTCTCTGTCTCCCTCTCTCTGTCTCCCTCTCTCTGTCTCTCCCTCTCTCTGTCTCTCCCTCTCTCTGTCTCCCTCTCTCTGTCTCCCTCTCTCTCTGTCTCCCTCTCTCTCTGTCTCCCTCTCTCTGTCTCCCCCTCTCTCTGTCTCCCTCTCTCTGTCTCCCTCTCTCTGTCTCTCCCTCTCTCTGTCTCTCCCTCTCTCTGTCTCCCTCTCTCTGTCTCCCTCTCTCTCTGTCTCCCTCTCTCTGTCTCCCCCTCTCTCTGTCTCCCTCTCGCGGTCTCCCTCTCTCTCTCTGTCTCCCTCTCTCTGTCTCCCTCTCGCTGTCTCCCTCTCTCTCTCTGTCTCCCCCTCTCTGTCTCCCTCTCTCTCTCTGTCTCCCTCTCTCTGTCTCCCTCTCTCTCTCTGTCTCCCTCTCTCGCTGTCTCCCTCTCTCTCTCTCTGTCTCCCTCTCTCTGTCTCCCTCTCTCTGTCTCTCCCTCTCTCTGTCTCTCCCTCTCTCTGTCTCCCTCTCTCTCTGTCCTCCCTCTCTCTCTGTCTCCCTCTCTCTCTGTCTCCCTCTCTCTCTGTCTCTCTCTCTCTGTCTCCCTCTCGCTGTCTCCCTCTCTCTCTCTGTCTCCCCCTCTCTGTCTCCCTCTCTCTGTCTCCCTCTCTCTCTCTGTCTCCCTCTCTCTGTCTCCCCCTCTCTCTGTCTCCCTCTCGCTGTCTCCCTCTCTCTCTCTCTGTCTCCCTCTCTCTGTCTCCCTCTCTCTCTCTCTGTCTCCCTCTCTCTCTCTGTCTCCCTCTCTCTCTCTGTCTCCCCCTCTCTGTCTCCCCCTCTCTGTCTCCCTCTCTCTGTCTCCCTCTCTCTGTCTCCCTCTCTCTGTCTCCCTCTCTCTCTGTCTCCCTCTCTCTGTCTCCCCCTCTCTCTGTCTCCCTCTCGCGGTCTCCCTCTCTCTCTCTGTCTCCCTCTCTCTGTCTCCCTCTCGCTGTCTCCCTCTCTCTCTCTGTCTCCCCCTCTCTGTCTCACCTCTCTCTCTCTGTCTCCCTCTCTCTGTCTCCCTCTCTCTCTCTGTCTCCCTCTCTCGCTGTCTCCCTCTCTCTCTCTCTGTCTCCCTCTCTCTGTCTCCCTCTCTCTGTCTCTCCCTCTCTCTGTCTCTCCCTCTCTCTGTCTCTCCCTCTCTCTGTCTCCCTCTCTCTCTGTCTCCCTCTCTCTCTGTCTCCCTCTCTCTCTGTCTCCCTCTCTCTCTGTCTCTCTCTCTCTGTCTCCCTCTCGCTGTCTCCCTCTCTCTCTCTGTCTCCCCCTCTCTGTCTCCCTCTCTCTCTCTGTCTCCCTCTCTCTGTCTCCCTCTCTCTCTCTGTCTCCCTCTCTCTGTCTCCCCCTCTCTCTGTCTCCCTCTCGCTGTCTCCCTCTCTCTCTCTCTGTCTCCCTCTCTCTGTCTCCCTCTCTCTCTCTGTCTCCCTCTCTCTCTCTCTGTCTCCCTCTCTCTCTCTGTCTCCCCCCTCTCTGTCTCCCCCTCTCTGTCTCCCTCTCTCTGTCTCCCTCTCTGGTCAGATGGCCGGCGAGATGCTTTGACACCTCGGGGCTCCTTGTCCGTCAGAAACCCAGCCAGAAAGACTGACAGACGGACCGACCCAACAGCAGACGTCTCCCGGAGCCTGCCGCTGCTTATTCAATTCAGAATATTTTAATAAAGCAGACAGGCAGAGAGAAATAAGGCGAGGAGCAAGGGAGGAGAGATAAGGCCGAGGGAGATTCACAGAGGGTGGGGTGTAGAAAGTGAGTGACAAAGAACAAGGGGGATGCTGACACACGGGGTGAAATTATAGAGTAGGGGGGGGGGAGAGTGGAGAGAGTGAAAGGAGGGTTTCTGGCAGAAAGAGGGTGAAATGAGTGGGTGGAACAGGCAGACAGATATAGGGGGAGAGAGGGAAGGTGGAGGTAGGTTAATGGAGGAAGAGTGTGGTGGTGGGGGGACTGAAGGTGCAATGGAAGGGGGTTGGATGAGAGTGATGGAGGTGAATGGAAAGGGGTGGACAGCTTGGTGTATGGACATCACACGTATGGGCCTCAGAGGAGAGGGGGGGGGGGGGGTCCACAACGCTCCACAGCCTCACAAAGGACGCTGGCTTCCTGGCTCGCCGTGGCCCTTTTCTATCACCCGTCGGGCAGAGGACAGACTTCAAGAGGATGGGTGGTGCTTAAGTGGAAGGGGGTAAAGTGTCCCTTCCGCCCTCAAGTGCGCCCGCGTTTAGTTAAAAGTAACACACGGGGGAAATCAAGAGTATTCTTTTCAGCGTGTTATTGCATTTCATATTATTATTCTCCTCTGTTCTGCCGTGAGTCGCTCAAACCTCAGCGGGATCGACAGCAACAGGGACAAACAGAATGAGGGCTGAGTAGGAAAGTCGAGCAGCAGCAGCAGGCCTACTTTACGCCTGTAAGCTCCTCCTTTCACCAGAACCCATGCAAAACAGCGCCTGGCCCTTTCCCTCTAAACCTCATCCCGCGTGGTTCAGGGCTAATGGGTAACCATGGTTACAGGCCTCACACATCCCCTCCATTTTTTTTTCCCAGGGAGACGGAGAGGGTGTCTGTATTGGTACCTGGTCGCCCTTGTATCGCTGATGCTTATCGGATCACTCCATCTTCATGAAGCTGTCCATTACCATGCAGCCATTGGTCCCCGGTCCCTCTCCAGCAGACGGCTCCGCTGGAGAGGAATAAACTAGGCTGAAAGCAGGCTGATGGGCTCGCTGCTTCTTTATGTTCCGCCACAGTGTCGGGCCCAAAACTCGCTGCTCGTCCACCGCCACAGCCGTGAAGACCAAGGAGGCTGCTCGGTTGTCTGTCGAGAGGGAGCGCCCGAGTTGCAATCTGTTCAGAGACGAGCGAACGTGGTGTTTTTGTGTTGTTGTTGTTGCAGGATAGACGAGGAGCATGACACGTAGGGCCACCAGTTGGAGTCGGATGCAGAGAGCGCATTCTGTTTCGTTCCTGTCTTTGAGTTTTTAGGGCTCTCCGTAGACCCGGATGTTGCAGATCGAAGTGCGCTCCCCTGACATCTGCTTCCGTAATCAAAGGAGAGAGAGAGAGAGAGAGAGAGAGAGAGAGAGAGAGAGAGAGAGAGAGAGAGAGAGAGAGAGAGAGAGAGAGAGAGAGAGAGAGAGAGAGAGAGAGAGAGAGAGAGAGAGAGAGAGAGAGAGAGAGAGAGAGAGAGAGAGAGAGAGAGAGAGAGAGAGAGAGAGAGAGAGAGAGAGAGAGAGAGAGGCGCTCCGGAATGACATTGTGGAGGTGAAAAACCTCTCAGGTCGCCCCCAGCAGCACTCACCTGGGAGCTGATGTGTGAAGTCGGGGGTGTTGTGTGTTGAAGCAGGTGATGGAGTTTAGCGGGGTGTGTTCAGGGTTCAAAGAGCAACCCTCGGCGCGCATCACGTCTTATTCTAACGAAGGGGAAGGATAGGCGTACCTGCTGTTTGATTGGCTCCCGACCCTGCTGCCAAGGCAACCCCCTCACCCGTCTCCTCCCTTCCCTCGCCCCTCCTCCCCCCCCCCCCCCCTCGGTTCCACAGCCGGGCTCACAGATGAGTCGCGCTCAGACAGGTGAGATGGCTCATGAATATTTATGCGGTGGGATTTCGTTCCTCCTGCCGCTGGCCCCTCCCCCTCTCCAACGCAGCGCTGCGTTTGTCCTTCACGGTAAGAGGGCAGCGTCCTCGCTCCTGTCCCTCAGGTTAATCTGCCTGCTCTCTAGCCTGTGTGTGTGTGTGTGTGTGTGTGTGTGTGTGTGTGTGTTGTTTGTATGTGTGTTGTGTGTGTGTGTTGTTTGTGTGTGTGTGTGTGTGTTGTTTGTGTGTGTGTTTGACTGGTAAGTAGGTTTCCCCTAGTGAGTGATGAGAAGGCAGACCTGTCACAAAGGGGCCCGCTGAGATCGAGAGCTCCTAACACCTTTCACATCTCTCTCTGTCTCCCACTTCTCTCTCTCCCTTCCTCCCTCTCCCTCTCTCCCTCCCTCTCTCCCTCTCCCTCCCTCTCTTTGGCTCTCTGAGGCCTGAGCTGTGAAGCAGAAAGATAGCTTACACCCAATTTGCTGACTGCGTGACAGATCTTAAAGTACAGACTCTACGAAGCTGACATGGAGGATTATATAATTCAGTTACTCGTTCTATTGATAATCAGTGGCTCCAGTAAAAAAAACAACAAAACTTACTGGTTAAACATTGTTCATGAAGCAATTTGTTTTGGGGGGGCAGACGGAAGCAAACGTTCAGCTATATAAACTCCTCGGACATTTTTCATTATTTTTAACATTTCAATTTGAAAAATAATATATAAATAGTTGGTTGTATTTTTCATGCTGTAACATTTAGTCGTACTACAGTTTTTTGCACATTTTATATCATTGTAATATATGTATATATATATATTATTTAAAATTGTATTATTATTATTATTTTTTGACTGGATCAAACAAAGTAAGTAACTGTAAGACTTAAAGTATTAATTAGTAATTGTTGCTGTTGCAGGCGGCCCACTGAGCTCAGAATTCACGATGCGAACAATGTGCCAGGCCAATGGTGTCGTGCTACGCTACGTGAGGAGCAGGCCTATCCGCAGTGAATCCATTCTTCAACAACACCGACGTCCACAAGTAATGCTTGCTGCTTGTTGTCGATCATCTTGCCCAGCTCATGTGAGATAATGCGATTGGGAAGAAGCGGTGCGTTCCTTTTGAACTTCTGAAGTTATATTTGTAGAGCGGTGCGGCTCGTGGCCTATGTGTTGTTCTGCAGTTGTCCCAGCTCAGAGATTACCCCCCCCCCATCAGACCGACAAGCCTCCTCCCAATGTGTGTGTGTGGTGGGAGGATCAGCCGTGTTTCATAAATATATGTACATACTGTATTTGTTATTCAAATCCAGGGATAAAAGCCGTGGTGGAAGGGGTTTAGTCATGCTGCAAAAGCAACAAGACAAGAGGAAAGCCATGTTGGAGTGTGGTGGGGGGGTACAACCTAGCGGAGAGATAGAGGAGAAAGTGGGAGCCTCTCTTTCTGCTTATTAGTTAGGCATTAGCTGTAGTTAAGCACATTGCTTTTGGGGACTGTATCTTAATTGTACCATTTCTGTCTGCTGCCTCCCCCGCCAATGCAAACACGGGTAGGATCCGTCTTATAATTAGCATACCTGTTCAACGTATGTGTGAGTATTGCCGAGAGAACGCAGCCTTTTGTTTGCTGGCAGTTATAAGGTGAGAGGACGCTGTGTTGTTTTTTTTTTGTCAGACCTGGATACAAGAGAACTGGAGCTGCAGAGCCGGAGCCTGTGAAGCCCTGTAGTGACAATCTAGTGGGAGCCAACGCAGAAACCACAGCAATAGCCTAATTAGCTGACCTGATTACTATATAGGCTGGATAAAGTACGGCAAGGATCCTGCTCGTAGGGCGTAATCACAGAGCGGCACATGCGTGAACAAACGTGTTTGTCTTCACGGGGGTAGAAAACAGATCTTTTGAGAAGAAAGCAAGCGCGGCCTTCCCGCGCGCTCAGCCACTTCTGAGTGCCATCCTTCATCCATCCCAGCGCCGCGGCTATCTGTTGTGGCTGAAGTAAACATTAAGGCCATCAGTCTGCCGTGTGCATGGAGGTGGTTGCCTCCATTTGTCCATGTCCAGTCAGCTGCGGAGCAACGGTGATGGAATCCTGACAGATTGTCTGTGTTTTGGAGCGTGTTGTTTTCCTTGCCCATCCATTTCTCTTCTCCGAGCCATGTTTGCCATGCATCATCACTCCCTCTCCCTCTCTCTCTTTCTACCCCCTCCTTCCTTGCCTCATCATCTCTTCGAGGGATGGGAGCGATGCACGGACATCCGGCTACCTGCGAGGCGAGACTATGGAAACACTTGTTAGCAGAGAACACTGTATGAAGACACAACGCAACTGGCTCTTTCTTAATTCTCTCGCTCCCCCTTGTTCTGTCTCTCCATTGCCCCCCCCCCCCCCCCCCCATTCCCCCTGTCCCATCTACCTCCGTCTCCATGTCATTGCGTGCCAGCCGAACTTGTCTAATCAGCAGATTCGACCAAAAATAATTGGCGGTGGCCTTGCTGCTAGCGAGCGTCGTGCTGTATACAGATGGGGAGAGGAGCACTTAATATTCCAGGCGGCTCGTGCCTCTCCTGTTCTCTGTGATATCTGACCTCTTTTGTCTCCGCCTTGGCTTGATGTTGATTTTTGGAGGGCATTGTTAGCCAGAGCGCCGCGATTGGAAGAGCCTGCGAGTGAGGGGGGCTGTGGTTGGTCGGGTTAAAGGGAAGGCTGATTTGCATAAAGGCTTAGCCCAGATTTGGAGCCACTCAGCGAGATCTGAGGCGAAGGGCCCGAGGGCCGCGAGGTAATCATCCATGGCCTGTCACAGCGCTGTCATCCCTCTGTGCGTCTGTGCGAGCGGGAGACGGAGAGCCTTGCGCCTCTTTGTGTTTGTTGGTGTTCCGTTGCGTTTCGTATGCACCGCCGTGGAGCATCTCTTGCTCTCCTCTTTCTCTACTTTTTTTTCAGTTGGTTTTTTTTGTGTGTTTTTTCCAGGCAGGCTCGTTCGTGCCAAGCGGATGGTAGAGGCAGCCAATCCTACAGAATACGAGTACATCGAGGGCAGCATACCGATGGAGTGGGACGGTAAGTCTGGACCGCAGCATCACTATCGCTAACACGGATACATGTTAACTGGAGAGCGGCCCAGCACGGTACACAGAGTGCTGCACGAAATACACGGAGTAACAGATTCATGGCTGCAGCTATTGGGGCCCAGGCTAATCCAATGATTCCTTTTTGTTTTGGTTGCCTTTCATACAGTGAGATGGGGGCGGGGAGAAGCGTATTCATGAGATTATCAAAGACGCCTTCTGCTGGTGTTATACAACCGTGTCATGAAATAGTGTTCCAAATTTCTTACAACTGGATACAAACTGTTCCCTCCGTCTCAGACGGGCTTTATCCACCTTAAACCCCTCATCCTGCTTCGCCCCATCATTTTCATCAGGATGCAAATAAGAGAGGGATAAAGGAGGCCCAGAATCCCTGCTAGCTGGAGGAAGAGTTAGAAACTCTCTCTCTCTCTCTCTCTTTCCCCCCCCCCCCCCCTTAACCTGCTCAGCCAAAATAGAGCTCCTTAAAAAGGGAAAAAAAAAGAAGACCGACAGACACAGTTGTACTCAGGAGGCGAGAGGAGGACGGAGCTGCTGATGGAGAATGACAGAGTGTGTACTTTCAAATCCAGAGATCAGAGTCGACTGAGACTCTGCCTCCACTGAAGCAGCACTGGTGTGTTGAGCTTATCATGTGTATAACTTTTACCATTCTGCAGGTTTCCCCATGGCTCGCTAAGTGAAATGAAACTAAACAAAGTGAAAACCCCGGATACACCCCCCCCCCCCCCCCCCCCCCCCCACTAGCTTGGTTATGCACCGTGTTACTGTAGTGCCCCCGAAACTCCAGTGATGCTGCAGCCTTGAAATATGACTGCAGGTTTTGTTTGTGCAGCGTATGTTTGTGTGGGTGTTCTCATTCTTCTTTCTCTTTCCTCATCGCCTCCTCTCCAGCTTGGATCCGAGGCAGACGGAAGGAGCCCCCCTCCGCCGAGGTACGTCTCCCCGCAGCCCCCCCGCTGTGCTGATGGTTGGACTCTGGGGGGCTGGTTACAAGGGAGGGAAAGAAGCAAGGAAAAGGCTTTGATTTGTTTTTATCTTCCCGTTTCCAACTGAATCCAGGAACTTTGGGGGACAGGTGTTAAAATAAACAGCAGCTGAAGTGCATTGATGGCGAGGCGGAGAGCAAAGACAGCCTCTGAACAAGGGGCTCACTGACACCATGTCCTAGTTTACTTTATTTCCTCTTTTTTTCCAGCAAAAAGCCTGCATCTCTGCTTTTTTTTGTGTTTTATTTCTGGCAGTCTCCATGATGGGAACGGTGAAGTGAGAGCAGCCCCCCCCCCCCCTCGTGTACCTCTCACTGGGTTTATTGCTCTTTAAATGAGAGAATGCTGGAAATTATTTGGCCGGCGAAATGTGGGTCTATAGGAAATCCCTTGGAAGGCCGATACCCAGGCACTCCTTCTATCTGTCTGTCCTCTCTCCCTGCCAGTGGCCAATGCCATCCCCTGCCTCCGTTGCCAGAACATTCTCTTCCAATTTTCTGCCTCGCGTCTGCCCAATAGCTGCCACCGACAGCTGGACAGTGTTGATGTGGCCAAGGCTTCACTCCCAGCACATTACCCGACCCCTTGTCACGCTCCCTCTCTTCCCGGTCCAAGCCGACATAAATTGATTGGATTAAATCCTGTCATTAACAGGCTGGAAAAGCAGCTCAGTATGTTTGTCTCCCTCCCCAAAGCGGGGCTTTTTGGCCACGGCTCGCCCCTCTCTTTTCCAGTCCTTCAGTTCTGCCAGAACACAACAGCATTATGCCCAGTCCCCCCCCCCCCCCTTCCTTTTTGGCTTCTCGTGCTAGGGAGAGGCTCACATCACTGGACACTAGCTGTGGCTCAAGTGGGGAACTGTTCCACTGGTGAACTACAGCATGTTTGGGTTCTAAATGTTTCCATGAGCTGCAATGGCTGTTTTTTTTATTGCCTCCTGTCACGTTGGTTTACCGATCCGTTCCAAGCGCTACATTTTTAAACATTCTAGTTCCACTGAACCCGTTGGTACTCTTTTTGAGTTAATACCTCGTACACAGACGGACACATTTGTTCCTGGAAGCTGCCCAGTGCGACTTCGGGACTCTTCTGTTTTGACCGGTGAGCAGTTGGCTTTTTGTGCCTTTCAGAGGCAGCCGATGGAAGCAGGGAAAGCTAGCACTGGTTCGGTTTTGTAGGACAGTTTGGAGGGTCCAATAAGTCACCTTGTAGTCACACTCTACTCGCTCACATCTTCAAGAAACCGCCACCTCAACATTGCCAAATCACAGACCTTTGTAGATGACGTGTGGTAGGGGTGGGCGATATGCCGCGAAAGTACCTTGAAATGTATCGTTATACTCAAAATAAATACAAAAACTACATATGCCATGATGGGGGGTTTTATCCATATCACCCACCCCTAAAGAGCAGCATTTATACATGGTGTCACAGGCTATAACATGCCATGTCCGGGGATCTGCAAGAATCCAGATCCCTCAAAAAGTAAGGTCTTGAATATCTGCCGTAGACGGCAACAGTAGTTTAAACCTTCTTTTGCATATGGCTGCAGGGAGGCTTCATACATCTATAATCTACAAGTGGGTCAGTTGTGACGGTGGATTGCATGAGCAGGAGGAGGTTCAGTCAGCGGCATCAAACATGTAGCAAACAGGACAGCGGGTAGGAAGCTCGATTCATAATGCGCTAAGTGTTGATTTCAGCAAAAACTTAAATCAATGCATTTTAATCGCTTAATCAATCCTCTGCCGCTTATCTGGGTCCAGGTCACGTAAACTGATTCTATTACGAGGAATTCTTGTTATGTAGCTGGGAAGCGCTGACAAAAATATGCCACGGATGTCAATAACTTCGTATACTTAATAAATAATTCTCGGCCACATTATCCCTCCTGGGTTTCCATCATTCTTTGACAGGCGTAGCCATGGAAAAGAAAAGTCCATTGCATTCTATGATGTATTCAATTTAATTTGGTTACCACTGCAGAAACCCTTGAATATGCATGTGCTGTACGTCCTACCTGTGTGTGTGTTTTATAGGAGCTGCTGAAGAATGAGTCTTACAGGGAGAACATCAAACTGAAGGCCAAGGCGGTGGAGGAGAAAGATCTGGCCCTACAGGCTCAGGAGTACGAGGAAGGTCTGGTGGCGACTGTGGCGAAGGGCCACGCATCCACCGCCGGCTTCGGCAAGCAGGAGATCAGCGAAGACCCCACCACCACTGCAAACACCTTCCAGCCCGGCTCCTGGCTGCCCAAGAAATAGACTGAGACGTCCACATGCACTGAGGCCGCTGGGATGTTTGATTCAATCCAAGAGAAAAAGCCCTGCAATAATAAATACTTCCTGTGTGAAACTGAAATTTACTTTCAGGTGAGAAACTAGAGCTTCTGAGGTGACCAGTTTGATCAACTCCTCTCTGTTTCACGGAGCAAGTATTTATTTCAAGGCTGTTTTATTGGCCTGTATTACATTATATACGCGTTTCCATTTTTCTAGACCCGCTCTGTATATTGTATATAAGACAAGACAATAAGCATCGCTCATCTTGAAGCTGACTGTACGGGACCACAACTGAAATGGTCGTGCTTTCAGTAGTCATGGAGTTCACCAACTACTGTATCGTGTGTAAGGGATAGTGTACATTTTCCAATAAATTGTAACTATTTTAATGAAATTTACTTCTCACCAGTAAACTGAACCAGAGAAATTGTGCAGTTGCTTTAAATATCCCTCAGTGAGCAACATTTGACATTGTAAAGATTGAAAAGCATTACTTGTTGAGGGAGCACGTTTAATCCTGTGGGAATAACTTGGATAAGATCACGGCTGATTCTAAATTGAACTCATTGACGTCAGCTGAGGCCAGGAGGATGGTGCCATGAAACCGTGCTGGCATTAAATACTGTGGTAATGTTTCTGTCAGAGGACTGAATAATGTTACAGTATATTGATTCCCAGTAAGAAGTCCTTTCACTTGAGATCGGAGTGCATGTTGGTCACAGAGTTGCTGGAGGAAGTTCAGTAGGGCTTCAAAAAAAAGCAGCATAAACTAGGATCCTGGAGATGAAAACTCTCCCGACTCAATTGTCTAAATCCTCTGACTGAACCCGGGGAGAAATACAATTTCAAGAGAAATATGAAGAAATGTGTGCAGGTCGATCCGTTTACACTGCTTCTTCACAAGAATCACGGTACCTCTAAAAGTATCCACCTCACTGGACTTTGATGTTTTAATTCACAGTGAGCGTAATTTGTTTTTAATAAAACCAATAAGACTACCGAATTGAACACACATCTTTGCAAATACATCAAAATTTAGAGCATACAGTATTCAAAAAATATACTAAATAGTCTGAATAACAAAACCTGGCCAAAACAATCCTGGTTCTCTCCTTTCAAGTCTATATTTAATGAAGGCACCTTTTACAGCCGTTACATAACTTAATAACCAGCAGTGGGTATTCACTTCTCACTGGTAAGTTATTGTAACTTATGCTGCTTCTAAAGACAACTGGCTGCTCCACATTTGTAGAGAATTGTTTTGTTTGTCTTTTTTTTTTTACCACCAGTACATAAAAGCCCAGTTAAATGCACTCTGGTACAATTAAACATGAGGGGATGAATACTTTAAAAGTAAAAGCACTCCAGAGTCCAATATTAAATGCACAAAGAGAAAATTAGATTTTCTTATCAACCATGAAAACTTTATTGATTAAAAAGTTGTATTTGGGACATTTTGGGTAAAAGTTCCAGTATGCTCATTAAATCGTCAATTCAGCAGAACACGGACGCTAACAATGGAATGCAAGGTGTTGCAACAGCTGCACAATATTATCAGTGGATTCCTGTACAATAACATCATACAGATGACCACTGTGCTCTAGCTGACCAAAGTCCCACTGGGACGAGCCTCCTTCGGGCAGTATTGTCCGTCTCAGCACTGTTAGGCCCGCGGGGCCAGACTCCTACCCTGGATATGAGGCGTAGTGGCCCAGTGCTGACAGCAGGGCTGGGACAACGAAGGGCACCATGTCAATATTGGAATAAGGAGGACTGCGAGCGTGGTGGTTGCTCCTCCTTTTTTTTTTTTTTTGGTATGCCCTCATTCTACCCACAGGCTTAGTCTTTCTTGGTCCTCTTGGCCTTGGCTATGTTTTCCTGACGTTTCTGCTTTTTCTTCTGTTCCCGGTCACGTGCCTCAATCATTTTGGCCAGTTTCCAGGACAGCAGTGCACTGGCAATGAACAGAGGTGTGAGAGCCAGGATGACAGTGGTGAGGAAACCGTAGGGGTCTTTGGCAGCCCATTCCACCACATACTCTGCCCATGCCCGAACGTCAATCATCCTGGTCGGCAACAATGAGGCTTAAACAAACCTGAGAAAAGGTACCAGGAGAGAAAGCGGTGAATAACCACGGCAGAGTGATTTGTGGGAAAAACACATCTACAACACCAAGCAAAGGGTTATTTGTTTTGGACTGCTGGTTGCACAAAAAAAAGCAAGATGACAAAGCTACATCTGGTTCTTTAAAATTGTGGTTAGTGCTAGCATTAAACCAGATATACAACCCGTCAGCTTAAGCAGCAATTTGAATACTTGACAATGGTACTTTCTCACATTGATGCAAGAGAATAAAGCGCTTTATATACAGGCAATGTTTTTGGGGCTTCCTGGTGGCGTAATGGTTAAGGCACATAATGTGAAATAGTAGTAGTGGTTATTTAGTCAATCAAGTCATAAAATCTCAAATACTGCTGAATCAAGGGTAATTGGACTCAATGTAATTATATTCAGGGTTTTTCGTCAATCGTTAATGATGCATCTTCGACGGATAAAATGATATATACATTAAAATACAGTTTGGTAACGTTACTACATAAGACACTGACAAAACACCCCTGACTTAGTAACTGTTATCACAATTACTGAAATTAAGGATATTAAATAAAGTCTTTAGTCACAAAGAAATATAAACTGGCCCTGTACGTTAACTACCGTTAGCTGTAACGTTAGCTAATTCCCAATTAACTCACTGGAGTCAACATAGGAAGCTTACGTTACATTTTGAAACATGTTATCACGCCATGGGCCATGTTTGTCACAATGTTACCGACTGGCATCACTGTCATGATACATTAAGACGTCACTATGGTTGTATAAAGCCAGTTATTGTAGATTATTGCTACTTGTTGAGCGCACCGACTTGACAGTCCCTCGCAAATTGCTAATGACCACAAGCTACTGGCTAACTAGCATCAACCCGAGTCGCAGCTAGCATCAGTAAGCTAACGCTACATTCTGAAAACTGTTACAAACGATTGACTCTGGCAACAGCCTCATACACACAGGCTTATGTGACACATTGATCTCGTCTGTCACTAGGATTAGATCTAAATATGTGAGACACAGATGATAGATGTACATGTTGTACTGACGCTAGCTAAGCAAGCTAACCCCCGCCCATCCATAACGGCCTAACTTTAGAGCACTGACAACCGGCTAAAGGCGTAACCACAATGCACATGAACGTCACGAAACAACGAATCTGTACATTTCATAATCAAGTGGTGCCGAAAACAAACTAAATACTAAATAAACTTACCAATGTGCAGCGATGATGTTTATATCCACGATAATAAGTACCAGCTCCTCCCTATTCCAGGAAGTGTAACGTTAACTTAGCTGACGTGATCCCGGCTCGTGATTGGATATGACGCGTTCCTGGAAAGATGGGACATGTAGTCCTTTAGGCTTAGCAAATGGATTTACAGACGATCAAAATACAGTGCTTTGGCTATACTATTGCACGCTATTCCATAGGAATTGGGTACCTGTACAGTGTTATAAAAGAGTGAATGAAAGCAGCAGGATGGTCACAACACGATTTTATTGTTCTTTTATTGTTAAATCATTTTAGGAACATGAATAAGTGGTCAAATGTGAGCTAAAAAGAACTTTGCAAGGGTGAGCCATACGCTTAATTACTGTGAAATCAAAGCATTTGAGAATGTCTTATTTATCGAGGGTGTAGAGTTTCAAATGTGAATGTCAGTGAAAATAAGTCAAATGTTGTCAAATGCCTCTGAGAGGAAGGAATGTGTTGGATTATGATCAGTTTATAAAAGTAAAAGTGTGGGTATAGCTCTCTGGTCTGCCAGGGTTCCCTATAGAAAGAATGTGTGTGTGTGTGTGTGTGTGTGTGTGTGTGTGTGTGTGTGTGTGTGTGTTTTCCATCATGAACATCCTGCAAAACAATGTCTGCTGGACAGTGATTATTGTAAAATATTGGATACAGATCAACAATACAAAACACAATGTGGTGGACTCTGATATACTAGACATAGAATCAGATGACATATAGGCTAGCTGTTGAAACGTCTGGTCATGTGTGGAACTGCTCTGTCTGAAGAATAAAGCAAATGAAAAAGCAATAGATGTGTAACAAAAAAAAAAGAAAAGAAAAAGGCTCCATTGGCCCTCTGGGAAAAATGGCTAACAAAACAAAAACGGACCTGCTGGCTTTGTGAACTTCCTGTGGGGAAGTATTGAAACCAAATCAGGTTAGGCCACATCTGCTCTGTCCATACAGCATGGATCACTTTCAGAGCAGTTCAAAGGCCAGCCTTTTAGATCTACTCACAGTGGAAGGAGCGGGGCAGCTGCGAACACATGCAGAGGACAAACACATTGCAAACACACTTTCTGGTTTGCCAGCATAGTTCGTGGCCAAGTTTTTAAAGACAATCTAAAAACACATCTCCAATCTGGTGGTTTTTTTGGGTTATGTGCTTATAATCATTAGCTTCTGTTACATGTCTCGCTAGGCAGGGAGAACCCAGGGGGTGGGCAATGCAGCCGCACCCTGAACCCAATGACTAGTTTTCTCCGACAGAAGTGGGCCCCCTTTTCATGACGCAGCTATTCAACTAGCATTAACAACAGACAGGAAGTAGGACCATAAAATGCCTGCACCACAATAGTAAAACCAGCTCCTAGTGGTGTGTGTCATAATGATTACAAGAAAATTCACAAGTCTGGCCAGACATCGTGGAATTTCCAACATGATTTCAATCTTTTTTTCTGTTGATAGACTCAACTGCTGGAGTGAGTGAAGAGCAGAGAGCGTGACTTTCCAGTTTAAAACGTTATTGTAAGCAATCCAAGATGATCCACGATGGCATCACCGGGGTGCTTTGCATTTATACTAATCTTCATGTGGAAAGATCAGAGGAGCGCTCCTTTAAACTCAAGATAAGGCCTAAATGGTCAGTGTGTGTGTGTGTGTGTGTGTGTGTGTGAGAGAGAGAGCGAGCTTGTTTTTCAAAGTGTTAGTGATTAATTGTCCATACGCGGCAGCATAGTTAACCGATGCCAGACAGCTGACCAACATTACTGATTAGTGGCTCCAGAGGACAAGCATGTCCAGCTCCATATCTCCATGCTCCTGCTCCCACGCCCTTTCTGTCTCTGACAGCCGAGAGTCCTTTGGACTTAAGCCTCGAAAACAACCATCGCGTTGTTTTTGAAGAAGCTAGAGCCCGGGGTGGTAGCACAGGCTCCAAAGGAAAGAAGAAGAAAAAAAAGTCCGCTCTCTTGCCCCCTTTTACCCCTGTGGGAAACTGCGAGACCGCCCCTGGATTAAGTCCCCGCCTTTAAACTCAAATAAGAAGGAAACTTCAAAAGCCGTCGGCCGCCGGGGCTCCGCCCTCGCGCTCCCGAACGGCTTCACAAAGGATTTGCCGACGTTCGGGAATTCCGCCTCCAGTTCCTTTTATAGCGCCACTCGTGCGCTGGCAGCGCTCCAGGATCCCGCCCATCCCGGCTACTTTGACAACACAAAGGACTTCACGGAACTCGCAAGCGCCGCCTCCCTTTCCCAAATAAGGGCAGTCTCTCCATGTACGGCAAACAATCGGTGCGAGATTGCCCTTTTCTCTTCCTTATCCCGTTTATATGATCGGAGAGGAACTGCGCTTCAGGTTGGAAGCGGTGCGATCATGGCCGAGCGAGTCCAGCAGCCCCCAGCCAAGCGGCTCTGCTGCAGGCCCGGCTACAACCCGGCGTGCAGGCAGGGGCAGCGGGCTGGAGGAGTCCTGTGTGGCGGCGCGGGGTCCGCTCCGGGAGGGTCGGGGAACGGAAAAACGCACAACCCCGAGTCGTTGCTCGACATCGCGGCGCGCAGAGTCGCGGAGAAGTGGCCGTTCCAGAGGGTGGAGGAGCGCTTCGAGAGGATCCCGGAACCCGTCCAGCGGAGGATCGTATACTGGTCGTTCCCGAGGAGCGAGAAGGAGATCTGTATGTACTCCTCTTTCAACGCCGGAGGAGAGGAAAGTGGAACTAGCGGGGACAATAATGACGAGACCCAGCTGCCTTTCCTACGGGGTGTCACTCTGCTGGAGGGTGGCTGGGTGGACAACGTATTGCAAGTCGGTGAGTGGACTATACCGTTACAGAAAGGCAGGAAAACCGCCTCCAATGAGCAATAACTCGCACTGTTTGCCCTTTTTTCCCCATGGAACCGCGCCACACTTTTAGAGGGCTTGTGTTAGCCTCATAGCGCGGTGTGTTATAAACAATGCAGGGTATTTCCACGCCAGTCTTTCAGCTTGTGTGAGAATAGCCTATTTTCAGACGAGCCCGTAATAGTAGCCCACTTCTCCCCTGTTCTCGCCCACTGAGCTGCGCGCATTGAATTGCCCAGAGCCATCCCAATTGGAAGCTTAGCACTTTGTTCCTATTTTTATGTCTTTCCAGCTCTCCATGCCCCCACCAATGGGTACGCAGACAAAAGCCCCCTATATCTTTTCACCGCTGGCTAAATAGACGATATTTAGAAAGGGTGGGAGGGACGGTGATTTAAAGCCACAGTGCTTCTATTTTGTTTGCCAAACACCTTTTGTGAGACCGACTGGAGCTTTTTTTTTTTCTGTTTTCCTTCCCAATATTCAGTCAAAGCCCAGGCTATATGCAGCTGGTAAAGGCAAAGATGCATTTCTTCCCCCTGTCTGCTGCATTATGTTTTGGGTAAACAGAGGTGCTGTAGGCTCAGCAAACCCCCTGCCTGCCTGCCTGCCTGCCTGCCTGCCTGCCTTTGCCAGAGCCACAATATTTCACTGCAATAGACTCAGCTGTCAATCCGTCTCCCCACCCTTGGAAACGGTTCAGGATTCTAATCCCATTACCCTCCCCAGTTCATCTGAATCTTAATGCATTCTGCAAACAAGATTTTATGCATGATCTTCTTCCTCCCTCCCTCCCTCCCTCCCTCCCTCACCCTCTCTACCTCTCTCTCTCCCCTTGCTCCCTCTCTCACTTCTTGGCTTACTATCCCTCCAAAGAATCTGTGTGGAGATGGCTTCAGCTCTTGTGGGCTTGGAGAATGTGCAGTGCACAATAGTAGCCATGGAGCAGGCAGACAGGCAGGCAGGCAGCTCTCCCTCCCTCTCTGGCCTGTTTACCAGATTCCCCAGCATTACACTCATTTATGTGCTCGCTCTCTTTTGGGGCTTGAGGGTTGCTGAACACTCGGCACAGGGTAAAGTAGTGCACGGCGTCAGTGAGGAGTTTCGCGTAAGTGTGTGATTTGGAGAATATAGTCCGAAATAGTGACAATGAGGGGATTGGGGGTCATTTTCTTTGGCCTTGCGTTTGTGTGTGTGTGTGTGTGTGTGTGTGTGTGTGTGTGTGTGAGAGTGTGAGAGTGAGTGTGAGTGTGAGAGAGAGAGAGAGAGAGAGAGAGAGAAAAGATTATGCGTGGGGGTTTGATAAACACAGAGGGGGATTGTGTGTGTGTGTGTGTGTGTGTGTGTGTGTGTGTGTGTGTGTGTGTGTGTCTTCGTCTGCACGGGCTGTCAGTCTCATCCTGCATGCTCACAGAGAGAGGAGGATGACAGGCGAGTACACGGCAGGAGGAGGAGGGCATGTTATGCTGATTGCAATTTTCGCCCCAGAATTTCTTCTTCTTCTTCTTCTTCTTCTTCTTCTTTTTCTTTTTTTTGGGGCTGTGGAAAATAAAGCCAAGGAAGAGGAAAAAATGATAAATAAAAGATGTAATCTACTCCAGGGGACAGGCAGCCACTGGAGGATGAGGGCTTAAAAGCAGGGCAGCATGGGAGGGGGGCTGTCAGCCACATCACACACCACATGTATTGGCCCCTTCAAACGCATACAGTAGGTCTGGCCTGGGAAAAAAAGAAGTGCAGGGTGGTTGTGAGGGTGTGTTTGTGTGTGCACACAAGCGTGCATTGGCTTTGTGTGGCGTCTGGTGTGTGTGTGTGTGTGTGTGTGTGTGTGTGTGTGTGCGTGCTGTCAGTGGGATGGCATTCAGTGTTGATGATGAAAGAGAGTAGAGCAATAGAATAGATGCTGAGGTTATTGTGTATGGGGGGGGGGGGAAGCTAATATACTTGAATGGATCTGCTGTCGCTGTTTTCCTTTCCTCCCCCTCTCATCTCCTCCACCTCCCTCTCTCTCCCAAGTGAGCAGCTATAAAACTCTCCATATTTACTCCCCTAAGGCCAACTACCAGCCCCCAGTCTCCTGTGATTATTTATCTTTTTCTCAAAGACATTAATCACACGCTTTTTCCTTTTTTTTCTCTCCCCCCCCCCCCCCCCCTCCTTCTCTTTCTATATATCAGTGCTGCAGAGGGAATGGATAGTGGGGGGGGGGGGGGGGGCGTTTAAGGGGAAGAGCAATAGATCTCGGGTGATATCAAGAAAAAGAAGGGAAGCCTAGAGGGAAAAAGTGGGTGGAAAATGCAAAAGAGGAAAGAGGCATTGAAATGGTGATTGCAAGAGAAGGGGATGTCTGAAAGTAAAGAATGAAGCGCGGAGAATGGGAGAGAGTGAGATGGATGGCTTGTTCTTCCTCCCATGCGAGCTCATCTGTTCCGATGCCAGCCTCCGAGATAAATATTCATATGCGAGTGTTATCCAGCGGTCCGCTGCTCCTCCTGTTACAGCAGTGTTATAACAGACCCGCCATCCAGCCCTCTTGCGCTCCTTTTCTACTGTCGAACCCGTGATGAATTTGTCAGCTGCTGAGCAGATAGCGGAACACATACCCGACCTCAACCTGTATGAAAAGGCCCCGTGTGTCATCATACGTCCAGGACGGCAGATGAATACAATGAAATATGCACACGTACTTGCATAACAACCGCCGCCCGTCTCGAAATGTGACATTGTCACGAGCCGATCACAGAAACATCAATACGTCTCCTTTAGCTCGTCCATCAGGCCGCGACGTAACCGAGCGTCATTTATCGGCGACGAAAACTTGCAGAGCTGCCGTGCTCTGCTCGCAGCATCTGCTCTCCGGCCCCCTTAGTGCAATTTAGCCTTGGCAGCTCGTGACGCTGAAAGGAAGGCTAGTATTACGGTGCCCCGTCCTCTAATTATAGAACCCTAATCCTATGGCTCTAACATGGCATGACAAAGCATGTTTGCACTTCATTACCCGCCTTCCTGTTTCAGTCCTCCAGTCTGGGTCAAGTTCATCCCCTCTTCTCTCATTCATGTGCGACATGTCCCGTCCTCCGCTCCTCCCCACTTTGACCCCTCGCCCCCCCATATTTCTAACTCCCTCCCCCCCTCCCCCCCCCCTCCTCGATCTGTCTTCAGGGCTTTGTGCCAGGAGGTAAATAAACCATAACCCCCACCACCACCTCACTCTCACTCTCCTCTTACCGTCAGCCCCGTGTCCCTATGGAGGGACGTACTGATGCCTGGCATATGTTGCTCTCTGCAATGTCATTAGCGTGAGCTACGTGCTACAGCCTATTTATCCTTGTTAGGCTAATTATTCACATGAAGCTACATGTCGTTTTATCGTGCTGCTGCCCCAAATCTGGGTGACGAGGTTGTCGAGGGCTGTTTTTAAATTCAACTAGAATGAAAGCAGATATGCATATCCCGTAGACTGTTTTGATGTGTTTTCCGTTGGACTAGATGGCCTATATTATTTTTGCCGTTCCGCCGCTTAAAATATCACCGAATGTCCATGGCAGCCATGCCCGTTTGAGTGTGAATGTCGTCCTCCTCTGCTCCACCTATTTCAGAGGCGGCGATGTGCGTGTCTGTCTTGGGCTCCTGCGCGCTCATAACTCAGGTTAATTTGTTCACGCTCGGGAGAATCTTAATTAGGTTTCTGCGTCATCTACTCTCACTCTCTCTTTTTTATCATGTCAATGAAACGGTGAAATAACAACCGGGGCTGGAGGTTCCCTGTTTTTTGACCTATTTACTTTTTTTTTTTTTTCCTCTCTCTCCCAGTAACACGGACTTTGAATATCCTAACGCAGGCTCTGCTGAATCTTGCGCTGAGCTCGTAAAAAGCATGCTTTCGGAGCCGCGTGTCGACTCATTTCCTGTTGACTTTGATCCATGTGTGCTTAGCGTTCAGGCACAACTGTGTGGCAATGTCAGACATAATTCACAACAATACAACACACAGGCTCAGACAGCACCCTCAAAACGAAAGGGCTGATAAAACGACAAAAGAATATTTGCACACACTCGTAGGTTGTTGTTTGGGCGACAAAAGAGGTGAGCCAAATTCCGAGGAGAAATCTGCTCCACTTACAGAGGTGGTGTGACACGGAGCGTGTTTGTGCGAGGACACGCTCGTGCACAAACACATTTTTGCACTCTGGACTTTTTTTTAATTTTTTTTTTTGGACTAAGAATTCACACGTCTTTTCAAAGGGACCAACGTCAACATTTCAAGCATTTCGTCCACGAAGGTGCAGAATGTAAGATGCCAAACGTAAATCCTGCACGAGCACGTTGTCTGCGAGACGCTATCGGGCCGAGCTGGGTTTTGATGTTGCTGGGTGAGGGCTCGTTGTTTTTGTTTGTGGGCGGGCTGTTTCTTTTCATGTGGGCGGAAATGGTTTTTATTTTCCCGTTAGGTTTGGGGGAAATCCTTTATCTTTTTTACAATGCCCGTCGAGATTGCGCCCACATGCCTGCCACCAGAGACAGACAGACAGAGAGACAGGACACATGTGCTATTTAACTGTGTGACACCAATACGGTGTAAAGAGGCAGGACGGAGACGCTGACACGCAAGACCTTTATTAATCATTCCCGCAAAAAGCGTTTGCTGTTACTCTAAATGATGAGCGATGGCGCAAGTTAAGACTCGGGCGAGGTAAGCCTCAGAAGTCGGTTGATCAGATGCCGTTTGTGGACCGAGCTCTTAGGCGAGAGCGTTGGAGGAGCAGTGATCCTGGATCCGGTGCCTCAGGTCTACCCCCAGCCATGTGACTATCCCTGGGATTGTATCGTCATGGAAACATGGCTGAGCCGAGAGCTAGTGTAAACAAATGGCCGTCCAAGAGGGAGGAGAGGGAGAGAGAGAGAGGGAGGGAGAGGGGCAGCAACCGCATCCATGTGTAGAGACATTGAGTCTTTGGGGAAAGTGCTCTCCCTGACCTGACTGTGTGCATCTCAGAGCAGCAGATTCCAGGCCTTTGTCCCATTATGTCGGCTGACTGGGAAAAGGTAGGATACGATTCAGCTGCCGCTTCATGGGAATGCGCTAGCTTAGCTTAGTGTTTCTTGGTGCGAGTGTGTGCATAAGAGGTTTTTGCAGACACAATATTGTGCATCATTTATCTTTCAATGTCAGTCTGCTAAGTAAGCATTGCTTGGTGTTGGATCATAATGGGTAATGAGTTATTGTTTTGTTTCTCGCTGCACGGAATATCTTCCTTGTAAACTGAAGTTGGAGTAAATCTGAAATGTGTTTACGTGATAATTACTATCGTTCTACTCCGAATGAGGTTCAGGGCAAACTCCGGTTTCCGATTACTCACAGGCGGACGGTTTTCTGTCTGGGTGGCCTCGTCAAAGATTGAACCCATAAAGCAAACCCTGACGTTGTGGCGCTGTGCCGATGAAGTGGGTGAGATGACCAGTGGTTCTTCGGCGTGCTCTGTCATGTTCCCACCGCGTCAGAAGTTTCCAGAAGGTCCCAAACCTTGACACGGCCCCAACTCCAAACTCGAACCAACCCCAGATCCAGATGTGCCTCGAGATAGATTATTCCCACCACAGACCATAACTTCCTCGAGCCAGCCGTGTTCCACCTCCTACACCCAGCCATAACGGTCCCGTGCTCTTCACTTTTCCAAGACTGTACCCAAGATGTACCATTAGAGGAGGCCCTTCTGCCGTCTCGTGCTAGCTCGGTCGGCCTTGTTTCCAGTCCTTCCACCTGACTGGAGCCAGCCGCCCTCCCAGTTCCATTCCTGGTCCCAGACATAGCCGCTTCCTCCCCTCCCCTCTTAAATCACCATTCCCAGCTCCAGCTCCAGCTCTAGCCCATCTTGCGTCTGCCACGCTCCCGGGGCCCATTACCAAGCTGCCCGAAAATTACCCCGCGCGCTAATACTGGCTCCTTTTCAGAGACGCTCGATGTGCAAGATCAGCGTGCGTCGCCCCTGGTAAAATAAACCATCTAAAGTAATAAAGTTCCAGTGTGAGCGCTCTAACGTCTGCCCCAAGTCCCCGGTCCAGCCGGACTTGTCTCCGGTCCCAGACTGTGGCTGCCGGGTGTGCGTCAGCAGAGCCTCTCGGCTGGCTGACTCTGTCTAGGAATCCAGTGCTCCTTCCACAGAGCTCCTGCCCCTCTCGTCACGCTGAGCACAGGGAACACGCCATAGAAAGGCCACTAAATCCACAATGACAAGGCCCTATTAAAAGCTGTTTTTTTTCTATTTCATTTAATGACTTTTATCACCAACCGCCCTTCTCTCTTCGATTTGGCAATAATAACAACAGGGGAATGCAGCACTCAGCATTCTCCTATCTGATGCGCCCTTTCACTTTTTTTTTTTCCTTTTTAATGAATTCCTCTTTGCACCAATGGGCTGCTGAAATAAGCACAAAGCAAGCCAAGACTCTGCTTACTGCAGTGGAAGGTTCAATGTGTGTGTGTGTGTGTGTGTGTGTGTGTGTGTGTGTGTGTGTGTGTGTGTGTGTGTGTGTGTGTGTGTGTGTGTGTGTCTGTGTGTCTGTGTGTCTGTGTGTGTGTGCACTTACTACACGAGTATGAGAATAAAGGCTACACATGCTGCCACACAACAGAGCCTCTCTGTTCAGCCGTTTGGTCAACAGCTGTTTCTCTACAGAAGCCCGGCAGCTCTGGATCAGACTAAAGGGATCAGATGATATTTCTGTGTGTTTGTTTGTGCGTGAACACAATCCAGGTATACTCTGCTGAGAGAGAGAGTAGAAAGTTAGTACCTGCTCTTGTCCCATATATTAAAGGTATTCTCTTTGATCCATCCCAGACAAAAGCGAAAGGCACGGCAAAGAATATCTCACCTTTGGCTCGTGCTGCTTGATCTACAATACGTTACACTAAAAGTGAACGCAGAGAACTTCATATTCTCCACCGGATACCTACACAGGACTTCCAGTAGTGGTGGATTCTTGCAGCTTGTTTTTTTTTATGACTTAACACCGCGTGTTAATGGCTCAGCGAGCGTGTTCATGGCTGTGTGTCAGGCTGAATAAAGGTGAGACGTGTTAATGAGAAGAGGGTGGATGACATTCCCGTCTGTCATCATTCCCACGCTATCCCACTTCCAGTGTTGCGCACGCATGCACACACACACACACACACACACACACACACACACACACACACACACACACACACACACACACACACACACACACACACACACACACACACACTTGCCTGCAAGCTTTAAGACAGACGCTTGCCTCATGGTGCCGGGGACTCGGCGCCTTAGAGTAAACAAGAGCAGAGGACGAGGGTTTACCTGCCGCTGACCCCCATCGCACACTCGCACAGATGGAGGTGTTCTCTCATCGGCTGGCTCCTCCCCCAGCATTGAGCTGGCCCAATGCTGACCTCTTCACTTACACCCCACCCCCCCCCCCCCAACATGGATTTACTCAAGCCAAAGGTCAACATGGTCAGACTGTCCCTCTGGTGGCCGATTGCTCTGCTTGCCATGCTCCCGTTATTGTTTTCCAATAAACACCACCTGACCCAAACGGGGAAGATTGCTTGCCTGATTGAATGTGTGGTCGTCTTTTGCATGTTCCACTAAGCCTTTATTTTGTTTTTGTTTTTTCACCCGAGAGATCGGTCGGCGAGTGGGGACGGAGCACATACCCGGGTTTTGTTTTTGTCCTTTTGTGGAACAATTGGGAACCCGAGCCAGATTCTAGAGGGGGAGGTTGCCCGGTTCTCTCTTCTCGCCCCGCAGGCTCGGGTGCTGTGTGAGCTATGCGGAGGAAGAGGAGGAGGAAGAGGAGCAGGAGGAGGTCCTGAGAGTGTGAGGTGACCGTGGCTGCGCCTGGCCCAACGATGTTGTGGCTGTGTGGCATTTCAGACATGCATTCAGTGCTCTGTGGAGGGCTGAATAGAGCTAGAAAGGCTCTCCAGGCATGAGAGACAGACAAAGAAAGAGAGAGAGAGAGATGAGAGGAGGAGTGGATGCCTTTCAACCGACTGGAATCTGGTTTCGCCCTCTATAGAGTTGTGTCTTGAAGAAGCTCTTTCCTTTTCTGTCTTGCTCATTTCCTTGCTTGCTTATTTTTTTTCTTTTTTCTGATCTCATTCCTGCCCTTCAGCGTCCTGTTGTCTTATTTTTCTTGCTCTTCTATTCCGAGTCACTCCATACCTGTGCCTGTCCTCCTCCTTTTCCATGCATTCCTTCCTCGTGTTTATAAGCTCTCATGATCTCTTCTTCTTTTTTTTTCCCCCCTTCTTGATTTTCCAGCTTCATTTCCCAAGCCAGGCAATAGAAACTCATATCTTATTTACACTGCCCCTATCTAGATACAGCATGTTTCTAGTGTTTCCTGTGTCTAAACTCCCAAAGGAAGGCTAGCCGGCTAGTTAGCTCCTGCTCTCTCTGCTGTGCTCGGTGCTAGCAGTGTGCAGCCAGACCTCGGGGGCTATCGCTGTTTCTACATTTAGAACCTCTCTGTTTGCCTCCGTCTGGAATCAGCAGAGGAACAAGACTTGGCCTGTTCGCCGCTGTGTCTTTCTCTGAAGTTTTTAAGTGATCCCCACCCTGATGTTTCCCAGGTTATTGAGGACTTGTTCAGGGTTCGGCATTGCGCTGCCCTTCAGGAATAAATCTGGTAGCATTCTGTTTTATGTTCCCCTCGCTCCTTTATTCCAAAGTGGTGATATGCTATGTGCTTCGTTTACCTGATGCACTGAATGAGCAGTTCAGTGTCTTGCTCAATGACAAGCTCATTGCACAGGATCAGGGGTTTTACTCAAATCCTTGAATCGTCAGTATTTCTTTGTATGGGAAGCTAGCATCGAATGTCTGGTTCAATTCATCGTTCATGTTTTATATAGACAAAGTCCTTGCACGGCTGCTTGCGTTATACAATATTTAACATCTTAGAACTTCTTTTGTTCGAAAAAACACGGTTTTATAGAAAATAATGCTTTGATTTCTCAATGTAAGGTATATGGTGGAAAGAAGCCTTTCATAGCTGAACTGAAACTGTGTTATCGGCTTTCCTAACGGAACCATATCCGGTTTTGACAGAGTGTTGTAGTCCGATTATTTTGGGGTACAGCCTTCGCCACACACCTTTGCCAGAAAAAAAAAAAAAGCTGTGACTCCTTTCTATCAATAGTGGGAAATTGGCACACTGAATCAGATTGCGTCTGCGCCATGCTCTGCTCGCACAGACTTGAATGTAGGTGAAGTACTGATCTTCCATTGTTGCTGCTCGGCACTGCCGACGGATGTCTGCCACCGCCTGTTAATGCCACCCTGGCCCTGTCTGGGTTCTTGCCCGTGAACCCACTATCTGGCATGCCTGTCTGTCTGGCTAGCTGTCCCTCCTGGGTGGCTACATCACCCCCCCCCCCCCCCCCCCCCCTCGCAGCCAGTGACAGCCCAGCCCAGGGAGATGTGGGTAATGGTCCTCTCTGATGTACAGCCTGACTCAATTGGACTGGATGGCAGACACACGCCTAAAATAACAAAAGGAGGGGAGAGAAAGAGGGAGGAGGGGGGGAGGGAAGGAGCGACGCGATCGATAAAGCAGGGACACATCGCCTAATAAAGATTTATTCCTTCCCCCCCCCCCTCGCCATCCGCCTTGGCAGGGCAGAGGGGGTGGGGGGGGGGGGGGGGGGGGAATGTGATTAGTGGACTTCTTCTCCCAGGGTGCCTCTGATAGCATGTACGCGTGCACGGCAGTATGCATGGATACCCCGATGCGTTGCATGTGTTTTTGCATCTCGCGTGTGCTCGTCGCACGCCTCTCTCTCTGTCTCTGTCTCTCTGTCTCTGTCTCTCTGTCTCTCTGTCTCTGTCTCTCTGTCTCTCTGTCTCTCTGTCTCTCTGTCTCTCTCTGTCTCTCTCTGTCTCTCTGTCTCTGTCTGTCTCTGTCTGTCTCTGTCTGTCTCTGTCTGTCTCTGTCTGTCTCTGTCTGTCTCTGTCTCTCTCTGTCTCTGTCTGTCTCTGTCTCTCTCTGTCTCTCTCTGTCTCTGTCTCTCTCTGTCTCTGTCTCTGTCTCTGTCTCTCTCTCTCTCTCTCTCTCTGTCTGTCTCTCTGTCTCTGTCTGTCTCTGTCTGTCTCTGTCTGTCTCTGTCTCTCTCTCTCTCTCACACTCTCTCTCTCTCTCTCTCTCTCTCTCTCTCTCTCTCTCTCTCTCTCTCTCTCTCTCTCTCTCTCTCTCTGTCAGCTAATATTTAGTTAATCTTTGGTCTGGGACCTACGGGACTGGCCGGAGCTCCTGGTGCCCCATCCATCTCACACTGATCTATATTCCACGCTGGATCCCTGTGCCATTAACCACCACCGAGGGGAGGAGAGGAAAGAGAGGCGCAGAGGTAGAACGAAGAGGAGAGGGCAGATGGGTGGAGGGAGAGCTGCAGAGAGACAAGAGAGTGATGGAGAGGAAGCGGGGGGGCGGGGTTATACCGCCTCAACACTAAATGAGAGGGAAAGGAAGGGAGTCGAAGAGGTGGGCCGGCGATGCACGTAAATATCTCCCCCTAATTTTGAGGGGAAAGTAAAAAACAAAAAGCCAGGCTTTCTGTTTGTTTTCGGAGCATACCCCTCCGATTCATTCTCTCCTATTTCCCTGCCTTATTGGACAGGAAATGATGAAACAGTTCATACAGCAGAGCAGGAGCTGAAAACAGTGTGTCCACAAGGAGGTGTTAGAAAGACGAGGAGGTAAAAGGTGGCGTAGGTGGAGGTGAAGAGCATGAAGGAGGCAGAGGGTGTGGGAGTGAGCGATGCCTATGCATCGAGCGGGCCGCTTCATTTATATGCATTGTGTAGTTATGAAGGGGTCCACCTGCGAAGGCTCCGAGTGCTGAGTCACTCACTAACGCGCAGACTAAATGCTTTTATCTCAGACGCCTGGTCCATCTCAATGGAATATAATAGGCCATAAAGTGCTTTGCTAGCAACGGCTGCTTGCCCCGTGGCAAACCCTCGCCCCCCTACTCCAAATCTCATCTCACCACTTTTGTGGAAACAAAGCGCGGCCGCGCTCTCCTTTAATCACCTTGTTTTATTTTTTTCTCTTCCTTTTTAATGTTTTTTTTCTCTTCTTTCCATCCCTCTCTCCTTGTCGTTCCTCTCCACGGTGCTTCTCGGGCAGCCACAGAGAGCTCCCTCTGTCTACGCTCCCTTCGTGCCTCCTCCCCCCCTCCTCCTCCCCTCCTCCACTCTCCTTTGCTGCTGTGTGTGCACGTGTGTGTTGGGCACCTGTTTGGGGTGTGTGTGTGTGTGTGTGTGTGTGTGTGTGTGTGTGTGTGTGTGTGTGTGTGTGTGTGTGTGTGTGGGGTCATGCCTGCAGGTCGTGCGTAATGAATAGCTGGGCTGTCGCTCAGGCGCAACTAGCTGAGAAGGAGGTAGCCAGAGAATAGCACACCGGTGACGGGAGGAGGAGGAGAAGGAGGAGGATGATGGAGGGATGGATGACTGGATGGTGGGAGGGAGGAGAGGAATGAGGGAGCAGGAGGACCAGTGAGGGAGGAAGGGAAGAGTGGTTTGCGAAGCCAGTGAGCCTTAACCACCTTCTGTCTGCTCTCAGCGCTGTTTTCTCTCTCATAGGAATCTAATGGCTTTTCCACTGTCCTCTTTCCAAACCTCCACCACCCTCTACCCCGTCTCACGTCTTTCTCTCCCTCTCTATTGCTGTGCTATTTCCCCCCCCCCTCCCTCCCTCCCTCCCTCTCCCGTCACTTTCCGTTTCTGGGTTAAAATTCCCTCCCGACGACTCCGCGCCGTCCTCCCCTGCTACCTCCCCTCCCCTTCTCTCCTCACGTCCTTCCAGCTGCTGGCCAGGGGAACAGCTGACTAAATCTAAAGCTCGGGCCCCTGGCTCTGCCACGGCCTCCTCCTATTCCCAGCCCCTCTCTCCCTCTCTCCCTCTATCCCTTCCTCCCTCCTCTGGCCTCTAGCCCTGGCTCCTCTCTCAGCAGCCCCAGCTCAGCCCTGGCCCTGCCGCTGAGCCTGGGCTCCAGCTCTGCCTGACTCTCAGCAGTTCCCTCCAACCATCCCCCCTCCATCCCCACTTCGGAGCTGAAAAAGCCTCCAAACCCCTCTCTTTCTCTCCCTTTTTCAGTTTTTTCACTCTGTATTTTCGTGCTAATTCGCTTGCCCTCCCTCCTCCCTGCTCTGACGGGCTGTGGCCGGGCCCCTGGTGTAGTCCCAACGTATCTGGACCGAGGCCTCGTCCAGGTTGGCCGCCGTTCGGTTCTCTGGCTCCCACAGCCAGCCTCTCTAGCCAGACATCTTTCTCTCTCTGGCTAGCAACGTCAGTCACTGTAACTCATTGTGGCTCGCTTCACTCCGAGCCACGTTCTGCTCGTACATTTTGGTAGTTTCTGGCTCGACACTTCCCTTCCCGAAGAGCTCTTTGTGTCCTCGCGTGTCTCTTTGTCTCCTCGCTCGTGTACGTCTCTTTAACTTGTGTGGACAGGCTCAGCCCCAGCACAAACGCGTTCGCTCAGCACTCAGACGCGTGCGACGTGCGAGAGCGCGAAGCATATGACACATGATTGGCAGCAGTGGGGAGGATCCGGGGGGGGGGGAGCAGTGAGAGGGGAAGTGGGCCTTGTCGCATCTCCGGGCAAGCCGGGGGCTCGAGTTTGATCGCTGCCCAGGGAAGGGAGCCTTTGCATCCCCCCTCCCTCCCCCTCCCCCACCACAACCTCTGTGGCTGTCACAGCGAGGCTGCAGGCTTGTGTGACTAGGTGCAGGCCCAGGTTCCGCCCACAGAAGACACCTGTCAGTGCTCCTCTCTGACACCCAACCGATCTCAGATGAGCGACACGGGGCGGACAGAATAAAGTTCAAAGAGCACGCACATATATATATATATATATATATATATATATATATATATATATATATATATATATATATATATATATATATATATATATATACACACACGGGCCAAGGAAGCCCAGGCAGGAAGAAGCCGAGTTGGTCTGCGCCAGTTGAAGCAACATCAGAATCTTCTGGAACACCTTGCAACTCCTCACAGATTATTATTATTCAGCCCGCTCCCCGTCTGTCTAATGCCCGATACAGCCTTCCACGTTCCCGCTGCCTTTGTTGTGATTTTGTGTTGTTTTTGTGTGTGTGTGTGTGTGTGGAGAGGAATTTTGGGGGGTGGGAGAGAGGGAGTAAGGCAGCAAAAAGTTTCCTTTGGAGTCACGTGTTCTCTTGTTGACTGACGGATACGGGCCGACGTGCCGCAGACTTCAAAGGTTCCTGTGTTCCTCCGTTTATTGGCAACAACGCACAACAACCCCTCTCCCCTCAGGAGGAGGAGGAGGAGGAGGAGGAGGAGGAGGAGGAGGAGGAGGAGGAGGAGGAGGAGGAGGAGGAGGAGGAGGAGGAGGAGGAGGAGGAGGAGGAGGAGGAGGAGGAGGAGGAGGAGGAGGAGGAGGAGGAGGAGGAGGAGGAGGAGGAGGAGGAGGAGGAGGAGGAGGAGGAGGAGGAGGGCTTGAAGTTGTGAAGAGCGCCCTCTGCTTTGGTACCTCAGGCTTTTTTTTGGTGTGTGTGTGTTTTGTATGGACCAGCGCAACAGTAATTAACTAAGTGTAAAAGCTAAGAAGAAGTAAGCCGCTTGGTTCTGCTCCTCTAACCTTATAGACTCTCTCCCCCCTCCCCCCCCCCCCCCCCCCCTCCTTTTATTATTCCTCTTGTCCGGGATGGCACCCATTGACTGCCACTGACCTAATTTGGGCAAATTTCACTGACCTACTTCATGGGTGAATGCTGACTTGCCCACAGGAGGGGATTCTCTCTCTCACACACACATAACCACACATATTCTGTTCTATCCTTATGATTATTATGCAGACCCTCAGCCTCCTCTACGGTTGCTATGGCGCCGGGCATGTACCCCCCCCCCCCCCACCCCCCCTCGTATAGCCTCCTTCGGCACTCAAATAAAGGTAATGAGGATCTCAGAGTGCAGACACGTGGTGAAATATAAACAAAGCAGTTGGCCTTTGTTTCATTCTGGTCTCAGAGGTGACATAGTCCTTCACTTCACAAGTCTCTGAAGAGACATAATCAGCGTAATTGCGTACGGATATGATTATTCTTCTGCCGCCTATGAAAGTGGTAACTTGAGCAAATTTGATTAAACAAAGTGGGGATGCTTTGCGTATACGAGCACAGACAGTCACGGTAATTCCCCTGCAAAGTTCGAGAGAGAGAGAGACTCCAGTTTATGGAGGATTGGCGTCTTTATCCCACTTGTGTCAAGATGAATTCATGCATCATTGTTCCTCCAGCACACAAATTCCCAGTTGACCGGGCACATCCGGTCCTCTTGAGGGTTTTGCAAAAGGCTTTGTCATAGTTGGATTAGTTTTGCCCTTTTTTAACGTGGAGATGATCAGCAATAAACCGCTCTGCCTGCAGCCTCCCGCGAGGACCTGGTCGTTGGAAGCAAGTCTAACCTGCTTCAGTGTTCTTGGTCACGCTCGTGTGTTTAGTGCAGTGCTGCGTCTCTGAGAAAGAATGAGTGGCATTTGTTTTCTCTGTGCGAGGACCTGCCCCGCTCGTGTGTGTGTGTGTGTGTGTGTGTGTGTGTGTGTGTGTGTGTGTGTGTGTGTGTGTGTGTGTGTGTGTGTGTGTGTGTGTGTGCGCCCCCAACAAATGCGACCCATGAATGCAAACATGCGCACGCGCCGGACACGTGTTGTCACGGCAACGCGTACGGATGTCAACAAAAGAGGCTCCGGGGTGAACATTTTCTCCCTCTCGTCCAGCAGGGTGCAATTTATCTCAATGCAGCCAAGAAAGGCAGTGATTTACATGAAACGAGAGCCGTTTCTGGGAAATAGGGGTCTCTCTGAAGGTTTTGATGTCGGCAGCCTGCTTTTAGCCCGAGAGTGGAAACCTAAACCATCTCGAGAGGGAGAGGGAGGGAGAGGAGCGAGCTGTGGACCTACTAAGAGAGCTCAGTTCCCCCATGCGGTTGCAGCTCTTCCCCCTGAAAGTCCCTCCCCGTTTCCCCTCAACACGCTTGGAGAAGGCCAAGCGTAGCGTGTGATTTCAGATGCTTACAGTTTGCACAGGGTAAATCTAACCCCCTTGCTTTATAGCTTATCCTTAAGAGAGTGGTCCTAACATCAACGTCAATATTTACAGGAATAGCCTGCAGGCAAGAGCATCGACCACCGCGAATCAGCAGAGACGTATGCAACCGTTCCCTTGCCCCCCCCCCCCTCCCACCAATCTCCCCTCACTTGTCTTCATCCCGGTAATTCTCGCTCTCTGCCGCAGCTCGTCGATCACGGCGCCAGGTGGCTGAGATATTTGTTGTTTGTGTTGTATTCGAGCGTGCGTACAGGGTTCGACAGGCTTTGACACAGGCTCAGCGGCTGGTTGCGAGATGCTGGATGACGCGTGTCAAGTGATATTAAATGTGAGAGAACCTCACCCGCCCCTCTGCTCTGCCCATCCCGCCGCCGTGGACGGTGTCTTCTGCGGTTAGTGTGAGCTGTGACACTTTTCAGCAGGGTTATTTTTTTGGGTGGGGGCGCCACGTTTGATGTACGGGGCCTCACATCTCTGTGGGTGGAGTGGACACTTTGGCCTACATCGGCGCTCGGAAGGTCAATGGATACGCAGCTGAATGGATACGGTGCACACGTACCTTCCCACACTCGCTTGCTCTTTGTTATTTCATCAACCAAAAAAGATCTGTGTTAAGGTGGTTTGGGTGTGACCTACATATTTGTCAATGACGACTGATAATTGAGCTGCATATTTGTCTGTGGCAACGATCATCGCTCGGTGATTGCTCATGCATGGGTGAGTATTTTAGTGGTTGCAGTTCCTTTGTTTCGACTTCAAAAAGTGAGGTAAATCCAGGTCACTCTCAGGCGGCCTACCTACATATTTAGATCATTACACACGCTCGCGTTCACTGTGCTCAACAAGAAAGACGTACGTGTATATATTCTCGGCCAAGACGATGAAGAAGGAAAGTGGCATGTGAAAGGTTAACCTGTTTCGTGTGTGTGTGTGTGTGTGTGTGTGTGTGTGTGTGTGTGTGTGTGTGTGTGTGTGTGTGTGTGTGTGTGTGTGTCGGGTAATAATGAGGAAGTATGAGCAGTGTGCTCAGTGTTGTAATGGGTAAGCCTGAACAGGGGGATGTTGGGCATGGGGAGAGAGGGGGGGGGGGGTTACGCCAGGATGTGGCATGCGCCGCCGAACCGAGAACAGCGGGTGTGACCTCGGTGACTTCCAGGAAGGAAGGGGTTAAGCACGAGCCGGCAGGGCTGCATGGGCTGCGTTACGCAAACTGGCGGCTGGCTGGAGCTGAAAGGGGAAGTGCTGAGCTCAGAGGAACACTGGCTCGCCGCCATCGCTCCCCTCCTCCCTCCACTGAAACTCCCCCTCCCTTCGCCTCCCCTGGCCCTCTTCCCCGCCTCCCCGCTACAGCTGAGCGCTCCCCATGCTTCCCACCGCCAGGCGTGGTGATGTGTGTCTGTGTGTCTGTGCTGGAATGCAGCTTCCCCCTCGGCTGGGGCCTGTGCGTGTGTGTGTGTGTGTGTGTGTGTGTGCACGTGTTTGTGTGTGTGTGTGGGTGTGCACGTGTTCGTGTGTGTGTGTGTGTGTGTGTGTGTGTGGGTGTGCACGTGTTCGTGTGTGTGTGTGTCTGTCTGGAATGATGCCTCCCCTTGTCTAGTGTGTGACGTCAGTACACACAACGGGTCAGCTTAGGGCTAGGCAACGCTCTGTGTGTGTGTGTGTGTGTGTGTGTGTGTGTGTGTGTGTGTGTGTGTGTGTGTGTGTGTGTGTGTGTGTGTGTGTGTGTGTGTGTGTGTGTGTGTGTGTGTGTGTGTGTCGTGGGAGGTGGGGGGGGGGGGGGGCAGGGGAGGAGTCAGTTATTGGAGAGAGAAAAGGGAAAGGAGGGGCTGTTTGTGAGCAGGAGGTTGACTGCAGGGAGTCACTGAAGCCAGTATGCGTGCATGCATGAAGGCATCATGAGTGTGTGTCAAAGGGTGGGGTTGTGTGTGTGTGTGTGTGTGTGTGTGTGTGTGTGTGTGTGTGTGTGTGTGTGTGTGTGTGTGCATGCATGCGGGGGCGTGGTGTGTCGAGTGACTTTCCAAACGAAATGGGAAGGGTAAAGAGTGTAAGGTGGTTTCCTGGCGTGGACAAGTGAACCTAAAACACACACACACACACACACACACACACACACACACGTGTGCACACAGTCATGCTGTAGTTTTTCAGTCCGGTGCTGTTAGTGCCCAGCTATACGCTGTACTGGCTTCACACAATCTTTCTTGCATACTTTTTTTTTTTTACCATTTGTTTGTGTTTTCAGCTTTGATGTCGAGACTAATTTTTGAAAAAGTTGTTTTTTATCAAAAAGATTAATCTCAAAAGGATTTAAAGGGCAAAGTTCAAATCAAGCAAGAGAAACACATCTGTAATCGTTTCTGACAGGCACCGCAAATATCTTCAACACACACAGCTCCCGCCTCACAAACACACCAAACCCCCAAAACCGATCCCGACTCATGTGTCGCCATGTTCTTTGTTTGTGCCATTTTTACTCTTGGTGCAGTCATCTCAACCCCCCCCCCCACACACACACACACACACAGGAGAAGGATGCTAGCGCTATCATGTCTCGGCTGCATAGGTTTGTCGTTAGAAAGATACTGAAGCCATGAAGCAGCAGACGATGGCTTTTCAATGGATCCCATTACCTCCGTCTATAGCTTGCGAGGCTCTACTGGGATAGACCTCTGCTAATTACACACATTAATTTCCAGCCAGCTGTAATTTCATTCACACCAATGAACCTTACACACGGATGGGATAATGTATCGTTAATGTACAGCCAGGAGACGGAATTAGCAGGCTACTGGCTCCTCCAGTGACAGATTTGTTGAATACCGGCTAAAGGCGCAGTTCACCCAAATACCACGCGGAATACCACACCCAATAGTCAATTTAGACCAACGTGGACGGCTATTATTTGTCTAAGTCAGCTATTACTGCCTTGTTAGACACGTGATTTGATAAAACCAAAAAAACACGCAATCGCACTATCGGACATTGCTGTTATCTTCTTATTTAAGTGTTATATCCACACTTAAAATAATAGTTGATATTTACGAAAATACAGAATGCCTGGCTCAGTTGAAATGTAACCGAATCAACCTCCAGGCAGTGAGACCAGGATGTCTGGTACATGTTCCCCCTTTTAAAAGCTTTGGTCTCGTGTCTGCGCTTTGGTTTGTGTGCGGATTAAGCAAAAGAGACGTGATGCGTTGGAGGTTCTGGTCGGGGGATTGTCTTGCCTTTGGATGGAGACAAGCTAGCGGCTTTTTCCCCCCTGTTCCCAGTATGTGTGCTAAGCTAAGCTAACCAGTCGCCGGCTCCAGCTTTGTTGACACATGACCCATCGATCTTCTAATCTAACTCGTGGCAAGAGCGCGTACAAGAGTGCGTACTTTCCAGAAAGTCAAACTATTCCTTTGACACAATCCCGCTGCAGCTAATTCTCCAAAAAAAAAAAGAGAAGCTCTTGCAAGCGGGCCTTTCATCTCTTACGAACAGAACTCATTTTCTCATCACTTTATCCTTCTTGCCTTGCGTCTATCACATCCCTGAACTGAGACGTCGCCATCTCTCCGCCCTGGTCAGCCTTCTGAACGGCGGCCGCGGCAGAGCGGCAGCGCCGGCGCTGCTTGACGGGCCCGATCCAGCAAAATTAGAATCCATTTTGAAAGTGATAGTTTGAAAATTGCAAGTCATTCCTGATGCACCGCATGACAACTAAGTGGCAGCAGCCCAGTAGTCGACTGTCATTTCAACCGCCAGCTGATGACAACTCCAATCACCCACGCAGCCGTCGATACACACACACACACACACACACACACACACACACACACACACACACACACACACACACACACACACACACACACACACAGATATTCTCTCCCTCCCATCCCTGTGATTAGCATGCATATATTGCTGTCAGAATCTCAAGCGGAAGTAAAAGCATTGAAATTCATAGAATATCTCAAAACATTAATTGCTGCTCGTTTGTGCTGTCGGGATGAGCGTTCTGTGCGGTTTGTGCGGTTTGTGCATGTGTGCGGATGATGAAAACACACACGGGGAGGAAGAGGCTTTCTGGTCTACCAGAGGGTTTAAAGCGTAAATATGGCCGCCCCTGGAGCTCAGCTGTGTTGTTCCAGCCTGTCCCACACCTAGGACACACACACACACACACACACACACACACGTGCACACACACGTGCACACACACGCCCGGAGCAGGATAGCATTGATCTCTGTTTATAGTCTCTGTATGGTGCTTCCTTATAGGACCACACACGCATGTGTTCATTGTTGCTCGCACAGACCGACCCTGTAAGATGCTCAAAGGCCTTGTATTTGTCTTTATAAGCATTTTAATTGGGCCAGTTCAAGGAGCCGGGGTGAAGGGAATCGTGTGTGTGTGTGTGTGTGTGTGTGTGTGTGTGTGTGTGTGTGTGTGTGTGTGTGTGTGTGTGTGTGTGTGTGTGTGTGTGTGTGTGTGTGTGTGTGTGTGTGTGTGTGTGTGTGTGATGGATTGAGCTGGTGTCCGAGGTGGGGCGAGCGACCCTTCCTCGACCCGCTAGCCGAGCCTGGCTCGTCTCCGGTCGTGGTTGAGATCTCCTTTCGGTGGGGCCTCTCGGTTCAGTCCAGCCAAACAGATTGGGTTCCAGTCCGGCGGTTTCTTCTGGATTTAGCTGTCTTTGGTCAACACGGAGGAGGAACCCACGTTGAAGCACCAGCTACTGCAGGTGGTCCCCTGTGGACCGGAGGAGCTCCAGCAGCGCTGGAGTCGGATTAAGGTGTTGCTTTCTGTCTGTCTGCAGCTCATGAGGTAATTTGATTAATGTGCGAGGCTTAAGTGAATTGGCGCAGGCGGAAGGGCCTTAAATATCTATTTGCTCCCTCTTTGCTTTTGTTGACTCGCTTTCACACCGGCCCATTTGTTTCATCTTACTTCTCGCACTGAAATCAATCCCGAATCTCTCACTTTCTCTCTCACGAGCACACACAAACGCAGACGAGCGCTCTCTGAACCGCATGGTGCCGTATTAGATTTAGGTGACAGTCACTCACGAAACCAATTCAGCCAATAAACTTAATGACCTCCCCACTGCTGGGCCCGAATCTTCTCCTTTTGACTTGGAATCTTAATTTGATTGCGGAAATATATGTATGTTGCTCGATCTAATTTACCCCAGTGATTTTGGAACACTGAGCACTTTTGTGCTTCGGCAAGCAAACCGTTCAGGCCCGGCCCCGATACCCGCCGTCTGCCTTCATGTGGGAAGCTAAATCCTGTTTTATAGGGGAGCGTATAAAGGCGGCATTCTTCCGTCACAGCAGATGTATGTTGAAGGAGTTGCAGGTCTTAGTCGGCGCCTTTCCTCCCTGAAATAAGAGCAGGAGTCCGGTATTTCTGGGGCCCCTCGTTGTTGAATAGACAGAAGTGGCCCTGGCTGGTCAAGAGAGCGCATGCTGGCTTATCGGCACTTATGCAAGTTCAAAAGCAGACAGAAAGACGGAGCGAAGTGCTATTTGGGGGAGTGCTTTGATGTGGGTCCCCCGAACAGTTTGGGTGGTCTGCAGGCCTTTGTGGGTTTTGAATATATATATATATATATATATATATATATATACGCTAATTCTCGGTCACTCTTTCACACACTGCTCTTGCTGCCTTTACACGGCTCCTCGGGCCAAGTGTGATTTCACCGGGGCGGTCACAAGGGGTTTCTAGGGCAACCTCACAGAGGCCTTGTTCTAAAAATGGCCGCCATGGTTACTTTGAAAGCCAACCCTGGCCTCTTGAACATGCACAGAAAAGAGCCCTGAGCACCTCTCGGGGAGGGGAGCTGGGTGGACTGGGCGAGGGGGGGGGGGGGGGGGGGGGGGGGGGGGGGAACCAGGCTCTTTAATAGCTAGCACATGAGACATTGAAGGTTTCATACCCACCCAACCAGGAGTCATGGGAGGTGTGCATGTGTGTGTGTGTGTGTGTGTGTGTGTGTGTGTACGTGTACCTAAACAGTAATGGCCCTGTACTCAGTGCTTGGCTAAATTAAAAGGGCATTTTTGGCGTGGGGGGCCAGTTTTTGGTGCCCAGACGATTGGACGGGGAAAGGCGAAACTCATTACCTACCCATCTGTCAGAGAGCGAGAGAGAGAGCTGTGGGAATGCGGATGGAGGGAGGGAGGAACGCATGAAAAGGGCTTGGAAGTGGAGAGAGTGAGAGTGTCCACTAAAGCGAAGGGGAACACGGACGAGTTTTCCAACGAGGATGCGTCTTTTATCACTCGTCGGTTTTCATACTCCGTGTGTGTGTTTTATCGCTATTAATTTTCCCGATGGGAAAAAGTAAAACAAACATTTGCAAAAGAAACTGCTGCTGCTTTTACACTAGTGTGTGTGTGTGTGTGTGTGTGTGTGTGTGTGTGTGTGTGTGTGTGTGTGTGTGTGTGTGTGTGTTGAAGAGAGTGTGTGCTTGTATCAGAGGTTGATTTTTCTTTGAGCTCTCTCAGCCCCACATGTTTTTGATGTTCTCTTTTTCTCTCCCCTCTCTGAACTAAAGGCCACTCTTGAAACATAAGCTTATGTCGCACACACACACACACACACACACACACACACACACACACACACATTAAATGTATCAGCAAGCATTACAAGCCATTGCTCATTTGTAAGTTGTTCTACAGCCTAATAAGTTAGCCCTCCATTCTACAAGCAGCTGCTCCATGTAAACCTTTTTGTCTCGTTTAAGAGCGACTCGGTTCATCTGTCTCTCGGTCGGTCTGTCTGTCACAGCTGTAGACGTATAGACTTTGATCACTGCAGATGCGAGTGGCTGCCGTATTGGATCCACACCCCTCTTCTGTGTATATTGTGAACGAACATGCACTTTCCCTGCCAGCTGGCTTTCAGAATGGGGGGAAAAAAGCATTTTCTGCACCGTTTGATATTTGCAGCCAGCACGTCTTAGTTCTGCAATACAATAACAAAACATTGCTATTTCTGTTGTGATGCTCTTTGTAAATGTGGCAGGATTACAGCATCCTCGCTAATGGACCTTTTTTGGATCATAAACCTGTCCAAACTGATGTAGAGGCTGTTTAAATGGGTTCCCTGACTCTGTCTGTCTTTATTGCTTTAAGGACACTGCAGAGGAGAAATATGAGGCCCCTATAACCTGCTTGTTTTATTTTTATATCCATTCTATAGCCACGGGTTGTGACCCTGTTTACTTCCTTCTCTCTTTATCTTCCTATTCGCCTGCATTCTTTGCGCTCCCCTTAACCATCCGAGGGTTGACCTGACCTCTGTTCATCTCGCTTGTGTACCCCTCACCCCATCTCCATCTCTACCCCATGAAATATTCAACTCCCGCCCCTCCTCTTCTTGCCTAATTCAGAGGCCCGAAGACGCTTTGATACATGCGTTAATACGCGCTTGATACCGCAGCGCTGCGTGTGCTCAGCCCTTTGATAAACGTATTTAAGAGATGCATGTCTCTGCCTGGTCCGCATGCATTCCAGTGATCTCTCCTGCTCACATTAATGCATTCATAAGCTGCTCTCTGTCTCCCCTAACCACTCCCATTATTAATAAATGCATGATCTCACGCGGCGGCTCAGTGTGTGCGTACATGTGGGCCTCTTTCATATGCTCATGCGTGTGTGTGTGTGTGTTTTAGGCCACTGCCGGGGACCCCGCCCCGCTCATTCATATTCATCCTCTCATAATGACCAGCCGCGCCTCCGGATAGCGCAGTCAGGATAAGATCAAACATGATATTCACACAAGAGGCTGTATAATTCATACTGTAACAGCCGCGCTCACTCCCTCGTCTCTTTCTCGGTTCCTCTTGCAGTGGATTCCCCCGATCTGAGCTCCTGCATCGAGATATCAGGCTCATTGGCTCTCGGGGGGTCGGGGGGGTCGTAACATCTGGTCCCGATCATGCTCTCGTGGTCAGAGAACATGAGGCCTTTTGTCAGGTGACTGGGGCCAACTGATTCTGATTCGTCCTAATGTGCATTCATTGTTTCAGGGATTTATTTACTCGTTTTCTAAAGGGCACAGCCAATGAGTTGATCAAGTCATCCAATGAGTTGATCAAGTCATCCAATGAGTTGATCAAGTCATCCAATGAGTTGATCAAGTCATCCAATGAGTTGATCAAGTCATCCAATGAGTTGATCAAGTCATCCAATGTCTCCTTTGGAGACGATGGATGCCTGATCTTGTCTCTGTCTTACCTAATGAGGATCGGTTGAACCGCTTATCTTAACAATCAAAGTTGCTCGGCTTGAAACTTAATGACTAAAAATGGCGGTAACTGTTCAGCGCTTAATGAGTAAAACAAAGGCATTGAGTAGCCAACGGTTATCTTCATTAAGGATTCATCTGAGGGTTGTTTTCTCTTAAGTTCACAGACCCCAGATGTTCAATTAACAATCGTATTAAATAAAGAACAGTTGAGAGGCATTTGGGAATCTGGACCCACAGACATTTTGGCATTTTTGTCATCAAAATGTTCCTGAATGAACGTTTAATCTTCAGTTGACTGGCTGAAGGAGAAGATGAGGGGAGATGGGAGAGACCTCTACTCGGGTTATACATTTCTTTAAAAAGACTTTCCTTGGAAATTCATTTTCTTTCTCACTTCTTCAGGTTTCCATCTCAGCGGCACAGTGACGGACCCCGCCACGCCCTCGACCCCGGAGCTGGTTTGCAGCGTCAGCGTCAGCTTCGACCGCTGCAAGATCACGGCGGTGACGTGCACCTGCGGCAACAAAGACATCTTCTACTGCGCCCATGTAGTGGCGCTGTCGCTTTACAGAGTACGGAAGCCCGAGCAGGTCAAACTGCACCTGCCCATCTCGGAAACCCTGTTCCAGATGAGCAGAGACCAGCTGCAGAAGTTCGTCCAGTACCTGATCTCAGTCCACCACACCGAAGTGTTGCCTACCGCACAGAAACTGGCCGACGAGATCCTGTCGCAGAACTCCGAGATCAACCAGGTCCACGGTGAGAGAGAGAGAGAGGGTGTGTGTGTGTGTGTGTGTGTGTGTGTGTGTGTGTGTGTGTGTGGAGAACGTTGCGGCCATGTTTATGATCATGCAGGTGTGTTTGTTTGCCTCCCGCGTGTATCGACTGCGCGATGAAGGTAAAGTGTGGCAGGATCAATGTTGCTCGTTAGTGAGACGCAGACAGTAAAGGAGAGACTGTGTGATGCTAATCAACACATATAGACCTGTTCTCCTGTTCTTTACCTCTGAGAGAGCGATACAGAGACGAAGGCGTTCGCAGAGAGACGAAGGAAGGTGCATATCTCTTGTTATCGATACTGTACTTGCCGCTTCTCTGAATAAAAGAGGGAGAGACTGAAGGCAACGCAGGGAGAAAGAAGCCGGGGAAAGCAGGAGAGGAAAACGCCAAAAAGTGTGTCAATGCAAAGAAGGAAAGAAAGTCCGAAATAGAGGCGTGCACGGAGAAAGTTCGGGGGAAGTAGTTTGTGAGTTTGTTAGTTCGAATGAGAGACGAGGATGAAAAGAAGCGAGATGGAAAGAGGAGAGAAAGTAGAGACAGAAATAAAATGAGCAACCCAGAGAATGAGAGAGATCTTCATCACAAAAGTGCTGCGACACAGAGTTTCTTAAAAACAAATTTAGATTGTCAGCCTATTGATTTGTTGCATCAATAATCCTGTAAAACTAAAATGTGTCTTTTGGATTAAAGTATCTGAGAGAATTACTCCCGTTCGATCGTGTTCAGGTGCATACGCTTATTCACTTGTCCTTTATTTTATTGTTCACTTTTTCATTCGAGGAAACAACATGGCAGTAGTTCTGAGGTATTCCAGTAAGAAGCAGGCATACTGTGCTGTATTCCTCGTGTGGTATCAAAAAATAAATGTCCAAACAACAGCTCAGCGTGTTTCACTGAAACGTTTGAAGGGACGTCGCGATATCACTTTCTATGACGAGTAAAGCGTCGTTTGTTTCGCGGTCGCTCTGGGCTGCTTTCATAAAAAAAGCTTGAATGCAGCGCACAATAACTGAGGATGGCATTAATGGAGGAAGGCAGACCACATGAGAGTGTGCCGCATGAAGGATCCTGATGTTAAATTACAATTGCAGCCTGCTTTTCGTTTTTTTTTGAGAGTCGTGACAAATTGACTGAGCGGCTTTGCTGCTGGTTTCTTAAATTGTTCCCATCTGCGTTGCCGTAGTTATGAATTGTTTACTAAAGGCTGAAAACCACAAATATGATTTGTAAACACGGATTGGGTATTACACATATTACACACGAAGCAACTGCAACTCGTGACTGTTTTTTATTCTGGATTAAACTGACGATTATTTTACTCAAATAATCACATAACATGTCAGAGAATAGTGAATTCACGATGTCCTGTATTCACGTTGCTTGCCGTGTCTGACTAGCAGTCAGGAACCTGAAGCCGTTCAGTTTACCACCAAAATCAGCAAATCCTCACTTTTGAGAAGCTGGAATCAAATGAGAGAACGTTTGTCGACACAAACGATGAATCGATTATCGAACGAGTCGCCGGTTCAATTTCTGTTGATCGACTAATCGATGAATTGTTTCGGTTCTACTTTGTGCATCACTTTGTCATCAACAGTGGCCGTGTATTTGCACGTGTTGTTGTATTAATAAGCGTCTGAGGATACAAGTTCTCCCGGGTGGAGAAAAAGGAGTTAAATCCTCTGAAGTTAGGATAACTTCTTCTTCACCCATTGAGGCCTCAGGGTTGGTCTTTTCCTTAAAGTAAGAATGAGCTTAAATTGTACACGGTTAATTATACGCTACCCTTTAAGTGTGGTGAATTTTAACATGACTTGTGCATCTGTATAATATACAGCACATGAGCCTATAATATTCATACATACATACATAGACCTATAACACATCTGTGTGTGTGTGTGTGTGTGTGTGTGTGTGTGTGTGTGTGTGTGTGTGTGTGTGTAGGGGCCCCGGACCCCACAGCAGGAGCCAGCGTGGACGATGAGAACTGCTGGCATCTGGATGAGGAGCAGGTCCAGGAGCAAGTCAAGCTCTTCCTGTCGCAGGGAGGATACCACGGCTCGGGCAAGCAGCTCAACCTGCTCTTCAGCAAGGTTCGGAGGCCGGCAGCATTCATTCACCCGCACACAGAACACAGCGACGCGCATGCATCGCACACCGGCCCCCCGACTGCCCGAGGACACGGCGCTCACCTCCCTCCCTTCAGGTGTTCCACTAGACGCCCCCCCCCCCCCACCCTGCATCCTGCTGATGAACACGGCCTCCCTCTCTTCAGTGCACTTCTCTTCTATTCCCTGATGAAATGAGGCCTTCTCTGTTCAAAGTAGTCCCAGACAAAACAACTTGCATGTATTGGCACATACATTAAAAGCAAAGGCCGGCCGCCTCTTAGCTCGAGCTAATGGCAGAACGGGAGTGTAGCGTGAAGAGGAAGAGGAAGAGCTAGCTCTTTGTACTACTCTGTAGCCGCGACTAAGCGATGACATGAGCGATGTGTGTGTTGCCTGCGTATTGCAGTGGCAGAGTGAGGCCGGCATTGATGTTTGTGTGTGTAAAGACTGCAAAGCCAAGGCCGTTACCATCCGCCCCGCCCGGCTTCGAGGATGTTCTCTCGGCGTCGTGCTCTTCGATGCCCTTTTGCAGCCCACGCGCCCACCGACGGACACGTACGCGCTCACCCACGTCGAGAGTCACGCACACACACACTCGCGCCCCGAGCTGCCCTCACAACGCCAGACAACACACACCTCCTGCGTATGGGCTCCCGGGTTCGTTTTCCTGCTGTGTTGTTGTTAAATAAATGCTGCCAACACCTCGAAACACGAAACGCACATAACTTCTACCAGGAAGTACTTCTACCCCGAACTTAATAAAGAGTAGCGGAGCAGTTTAGACAAAGTTTTCCTGGATTTTATCTCCCCAACGCACCCGAGAGCGGCTGCTGGAAGATGCTGACCGCCGTAGTTTACAATAAACAAGTCCCTGTTGCGATTAGGAGAGCTCAGAAAAAATCTCCCAGTTAAAGACAGCAAGCTGCTGGTTATGCACCCGAGAGGAAGAAAATCCGATTTTTGTATTCTTTGTCTTTTATTGTTGTTGTTTTTTAATATCAACAGTAAATGCTGAATCATTTCTGGATTCGTGTTTCAAAAGATTAATAAATACCGAAAATATTTTTGCCTGAAAGTACAATGCAGCACTTAAGAGGCATGGAAGTTAAATGTCAGACACCGCTCTGCAAATAACGACAGACTGCTGCCCGGTGGAGCACTGACTCTGTGAAGCACGTCCCTTTTTAAAGCACGCCAGTCAAACGTGTTGTCGTCTGAGTCGTGTGTGGAAGTGTGGACGCACAGGACCAGGATGTGAATCAGTTCAATTTAATTCCATTCAGATCAGCAGATGACACACACAAGATCTAAAAAGCTACACGTGTTGATGAGGGCGTACCAAACCTCAAAAGCTCTGCATGACTTTGTGCGGCGCTGACTCGACGTCGTCTTCCTCCTGGACATTTTCCTGAGTGCGTTTGCTTGTGCAACTCATTTATTTTGTGTGTCGTCCGACGCAGTTCTGTATTTCCCGAAGTCGTGTGAGCGCTGTTTGTGTCACTGCCGTGTGCGTCTGTGTGTTCGTAGCTCGTGTGTGTGTGTGTGTGTGTGTGTGTGTGTGTGTGTGTGTGTGTGTTGGTGTGTGTGTACGTAACCGTGCTCCCTGTCGTCTCCTCCTCCAGGTGAGGGAGATGCTGAAGATGCGTGACTCCAACGGAGCGAGGATGTTAACACTGATCACGGAACAGTTCATGGCCGACCCTCGGCTGGCGCTGTGGAGACAGCAGGGCACCACCATGACCGACAAGTACAGACAGCTCTGGGACGAGCTAGGTGAGGAGGGGGGAGGGGGAACACACACACACACACACACACACACACACACACTATGGCTGTCCTACAAATGTACACACCTCTTCCCCAGTATGCACAGGCACGGACAGATTTAGCAAGGTTGACGATCGAACCCAGACGTTGGGACAAAGGCGCACACACACACACACACACACACACACACACACGCACACACACTCTCATATATTTTTTCCTCCCCCCTGTTTGTTTATTTGTCCTTTGTGTCCAAGGCAGCCCACATAGACACAACCACACCCACACAAACAGCCTGACAGCCCAGTCTCTCCCGCTGCCTGTGAAAGCAGCTTTTGGCAGCTCAGCGAGAGCGTCTTGGTGAATTACAAGCCGTTTAATGCAGCGCATCACAAGCCCGGATATCATGACCTCCGTAGTGTTTTGAAACACTTCACATTACGTATTCAGTTGATGTGACAGAGTGCTGCTCTCCACGCCGTCGCTTGGCTTGACACAGAGTGCAGCTCTTCTGACAGATGTGCTGCACCTACTGCAGAACACTCCCCCCCCCCCCCCCCCCCCCCGCGAAAAAAAACAAGCCAACAAGCCCGTCACCAGGACGGCAGTTGTGTTTGTCTCCCGTCTTTGTTGTTTCCCTCTAATGTCTTAGTTGATGCTGCTGCTGCTGCTTTAGCTGCTTCTGCTTTAGCTGCTGCTGCTGCTGCTGCTGCTGCTGCTGCTGATGATGATGTTCCTTTTCCTCCCTTTGGTCTTGTTCTGCACTTTGTGAGGACAGCACAGTGATCTCATCTGTTTCAATCCCACGTATTTTTGGAAGTGTGTGTGTGTGTGTGTGTGTACAGTCTCTTTGAAGTCCACACTTCAAAACCCTTCTTCCCAAGTCCTTATCACTCCCCCTGATGTGTGGTGAATGCTGCCTCTCGGCGCCTCTCTCTCTCTCTCTCTCTCTCTCTCTCTCTCTCTCTCTCTCTCTCTCTCTCTCTCTCCCCCCCTCTTTTGTCTTTCTCCTCTTTGAGCAGCAGCTACTGCTCTCCACCAGACACAAAGCCGGGCCTCATTCACTTGTCCTCACCCATGTCTCCTCGTCCAAATCATCTCCGCTCCCATTTCATTTTCCACTTTCCTTTTTTGTCTGCTCTCCCTCTGTTCTTCTTTTGTGTTCTTTTTCTCTCTTCTCTGTCCTTGTCTTCGTCCTCCCCCCCCCCCCCCCAAAACTCTCTGCCTCTGCACACTTGCATACGCCCAACACACACACACACACACACACACACACACACACACACACACACACACACACACACACACACACACACACACACACACACTGTAGAGTGTACATCTCTCCAGCAGTCTTGAGAGTAAAATCCCTGAACGTGCTTGCATCCCCAGAGACATCGACACTTTTCATATTCTGTTTGTTCCAATTTACTCCAAAGTGATGTGTGTGCAGTCGGCGCTGCCTCGGGACGAGTTAAGTTCTCTGTTTTCACAGACTTTTTGTATTCCAGTGCAAGATGGCGCCGGTGCACTGAGAGAAAAAGAAACGACGTTACGAATGCTGCACATCTTTGAAAAACGGCCTCCGGCGTTCTGCCGTTTTTAAAAACCTCAAAATACACACCTGTCAGCGTTGTAATACTTATTGCTGGCGTCACTGTCGTAACACCGGGAAGCAGGGCAGCTGACTCAAGTGTGTGTGTGTGTGTGCGTTGGTGTGGGTGTCCAGGTGCCCTGTGGATGTGCATCGTACTGAACCCCCACTGCAAAGCGGAGCAGAAGTCCTCGTGGCTGCGCCAGCTGCGCAGATGGAACAGCGTGGACGTCTGCCCCTGGGAGGACGGTAACCACGGCAACGAGCTGCCCAACCTCACCCACTCACTGCCTCAGGGTGCCCATGGCAACCAAGGTCAGAGATTGACAAGTTTTGTACGTCTGTCAACAACATATTGACTTTGTAACCTGTCTCGGGGGGGAGGTGCTACGTAGCTTGTACACGTGTAAACAGCAGAAGTGGAACGTCGCCGTTCGTCCCAAACGTCACGCTTTGGGACGAACGGTGATGTTTTTTTCTCTTGCTTCACTAAACCTGATCAACTTGTTGGCGGTGATGGTTTGTGTCGTTCAGCCCGTTCGCTGTCAAAGCTTTCGGGCAGTTGAGCAGAAAACAGCCTCTCTGAATTCTAAACGCCCCCAGCAGTTTAACTACAGTGCAGACGCCGGTACAGGCTGCCAATCCTGTCGCTGATGGTTATGTTTGTTGATAGTAATTATGCTAAGTGGCATATTATTAATAGGCGTTAAAATGCTCGGACATTTGAGAATAAAAAGCGAACGAACGACCATGCATGTGGGCCATACCGGCCTTTTTCTCACCACGCGGACGTGGTCTGATTGGATCCTCACTTCTTCTTCTTCTTCTTCTTCTTCTCCTTCTTGCGCTGCAGAGATGCGCCCCCACAGGACGGTGTTCACACGGGCCATCGAGGCCTGTGACCTGCACTGGCAGGACCGACACCTCCAGCACATTATCGCCAGTGACCTCTATGCCAACTACTGTTACCACGACAACCAGGACGGCTCCCTCTTCGACACGCGCGGCTGGCCCTTGTGGCACGGTGAGTCCGCGCACGCGCAGGCGTACGCGAGCACACCTGTCGGACATTCACACACGCAGTAAGCTGGACCGGGAATGTACGGAGGCCAGTGGGATAATATTTGAGTTAAAATCAGTCTTTCTCTCAGAACACGTGCCAACGGCCTGCGCCAGGGTGGACGCCCTGCGCTCGCACGGGTACCCGAGAGAGGCCCTCCGGCTGGCCATCGCCGTCGTGAACACGTTGCGGCGGCAACAGCAGAGGCAGCTGGAGCACTTCCGCCGACACAAGAAAGGTGACGCTGGGTTTTTTTTTTGTTTCGGTTTTTTGTTGTTGTCAGAATTGAAATTAGCAAGCAAACCATTCTCGCGTATTGTACATACAAACACCACTATGCTTCCTCCGTCCCGTACGTAACATGAATAAATAAACGCTCGGGCAGAAGAGAGGAGGCATTTTCCAAAAATCCACCAAAAGCTTGTTTTCAAGTCATCCATTTTTGGAAGATGGAGGAATTAATTGCCAGTAGCAAAGAGGAAGAAGTGTTGAAGTAACCTCCGTCCTTTCCTTTTTCCATTCCTCATCATTTCACTCGATCTGGTCATTTCATCGTGTTTTCTTCCGATTGTTGTGTGTGGCGCAGGACATCGATATGTGTCTTACCTGTGTCTTCATCTGCTCTGTCTTGTCTCAGAGTTGCTCCATAAAGGCCATACCTCCATAACCAACATGGAGGGCTGGGTGGGACACCCCCTGGATCCCATCGGTACCCTGTTCAGCACCCTGACGGAGTCGGGGCGAGGGGGAGACGAGGGCTCCAACACCTGCTTAGACCTCTCAGGTGCTGATGACGCTACGTGACTGAATCAAACGTGTACTTGATAACGGCTCTGGTTTTATGGCAGCACATGAAACGATGCGTGCTGAGCCAACTCAAAGCCAAAAAAGATCCTGCTGTATGTTTTGTCTGGGCTTCCTTATCACCACATACTTGTACTATATGATTTGTATATGATCTATATGACATGTGCTGTATAATAACACACAAGGGCAACCTAACCACCACACAGAAAGCAATACTTAAAGTATGGCTTCATACAAAATGAACAGGGCTGTAATCATGACGGACAAAGTACATGAACATTTGTATATTTATACACAGATGTTTATGAAATGTTCCAACATGCTGTACATCAACAGCGGTTGATTTTTAATATGCGATGACAAACTGCGAGATTCATGCTCGCGTCCCTGCCGCGTTGACTACAGTGAAGTCATTTTTAGGCTACGTAGCTGCATAATGAGACGTATGTTTCATATTTCTCTACTTGCATTAGAATGCAAATGAAAGCGTCGTTTAAGTGCAGATTCACCTTCAGTCTCTTTGTCTTCTCTTATCCTTTTTCGATTCTCCTGCGCTCCGCGGTCGCTCGGCCCCTCGTTGCCTCTCTGAGGCAGAGCGCTGAGCAGAGGAGCGCTCCTGAGGCCTTGGTCTTTACTTTGGATGGTCGCTGGGTTCAGACCTCTGCTATGTGACTGACACAGTGGTTTTCCAATACGGGACGGACTCATCTCGTGTCCAAAACCTCAGAGAATAACACAGACGCTTGGCTACCGCTCCATGCCAACGCTGGTTCAGCTGTCTAACTTGCCTCCCTCTCCCCTCCACAGACTGCTCCAGCGTTATAAGCCGAGCGGAGCTCCAGCGAATGCCCGTGCAGCGGCTGTTGGGGGACGGCGAGTCGTACGTGGCGCTGGCGGTGGAGACGGCTCTGATTGGCTTGGGCCAGCAGCGGGTGATGCCCGACGGGCTGTATGCTCAAGAGAAGGTGTGTCGCAACGAAGAGCAGCTATTGGCCAAGCTGCAGGAAGTGGAACTGGACGACTCCCTGGTCAAAATCTTCCGTAAACAGGCCGTCTTTCTGCTCGAGGGTGAGGGAGCTAACGATGTAATATTTCACCGCCACTGTCCCTTTAATTTCATTTGCATCTCCCAGCAGTCTCCACACAGAGACACCCAGAGACGCCCCTCCTCTGGCTTTCTTTTCTCTCCCTCCCACGCACAGGGGCCTACACATTCCTGCTAAAACAGGAAAAAACACATTGGACTCTGTCTCACTATTTATTATCCTTTCATTTTGTGGTGCAAATAGAGGCTGAGCTGCCCTGGGCCCGACCAAAATGAGCTCTTTACACAGTAACACCGGGGGTATTGTGTCAGCACACACAGCAGTGTGTGCATTTACAGGACCGGGGCTGGTGCAAAGTGAGCTTTGGTTCTGGGAAAGGGAGGAGGGGGAGGCGGCACGTCCTGAAGGGGCTCGGCCCAGTCAAACCCCACTCCGGTCCCCACCCTAACCCCAGCCCTGCCTCGGCCCCGGCGCGACCACCCACCTCTGGCTCCGTCCCTAATAGAGCGCCAGGCTCGGAGGCCTCTGCGGGCCCCTGGAGGCTGCAGCTGCGCCGCTGTGTGATGTGGTCTGCGGCTTAGGAGCCTGTTGGGGTTTAAAATAACCCACCAGAGACGAGGGGAAGTGCAGGAAGAGACGGGGGCGGCAGTCTGCACACACAGGACCATATGTGTTTTTTTGACGTCACAGTTCGTCTTAATGCCGCGTGGCTGCGAGCGATACGTGACTCCTCAGTGTGCTGTGGAAAAAACACAGAATAATAATTCACTTGTTGTTTGTTGTCTGTTATACTGTATTACTGTATATATATATATACACATTAATTGACCTGAGGAGATAATTGTATTAATAGTGAATTTGTTCCATCATTTACCCCCCCCCCCCCCCCCCCCAGCTGGTCCGTACTCTGGCCTTGGAGAGATCGTCCACAGAGAGAGTGTTCCCATGCACACCTTTGCCCGCTATCTCTTCACCTCTCTCCTACCTCACGACGCTGAACTGGCGTACAAAATTGCACTGAGAGCCATGCGGTAGGTCCTGTGTGTGTGTGTGTGTGTGTGTGTGCGCGTGTGTGTGTGTGTTGCTGTCATCCTGTCAAAACCTTGCAAATCACTATTTGTTCATTTTCATTTGAAGATCTTGGGATTAAGCAAATCCTCCAACGTTTGGGTGAATGGAGCCTTTTAAGAAACTCTTAAACATGGTGTACTTTACAAAGCAGAGACTAAAACCTCAAATGTATTGTGATCGTCTGACTTTTAACCACCTGAAACTGAAGCGAGTTACTTACAAATGTGAATGTGATCCTCCAAAGTAAAAAGAACCAAACGTGATCTCTGCTGTTCCTGCACCGCTGCATGCTCTGCCGAACCTTTGCAGTCAGTCATCGTGGCTGAATGGTGGCTATTATCAGAGGATGGTAAAAATACAGAGCCTTGTGTCCGTGTGTTTACGTGTGTTTAGTTGGGGGGGGGGGGGGGCGTCTGACTGTGGCTTTCCATGTGATCTCTCTATATTAAGCTCCTGCTTGTATTCATCTGTGGACAATGTGTACATGTGTGTGTGTGTTAATCAGTCGGCGCTGCTGTGTTTTGATGTTGTGACTAGTGGGAGCTGGATCAGTGAATATTAATTACATTAATGAGAGTGTAATTAGTGTGGCTGTAATGAGGAAGAAGCGCGCACACACACACACACACACACACACACACACACACACACACAGGGCCAGCAGGGAGAGGGCAGTGTGGGACAGATGTTGTGTTTCTACAAAAGCTTCGAGTGCATCGCTGAGAAACTGGCGAATGATTAGTGAATGAATGCTGAGTGCGTTTGTTTTGTCTTCTTCTTTCTGGCTCGTACCGTCGCGTGTCACAGTCGGACGAATGTGGAACAAAAGGACGACGAACGCATCATTCACACTTTACCCAGTTACCCAGCTGGGAGGCGTCAGGGGTTGAAAAAACCCAAAACATCACGGTTGGCTTTCTGTGCGGTTTCAAGGTTGCGCATCCAACCGCTGGGTGCCCCCCCCCCCCCCCCCCCCCCTCTAAACCCGAGTCCCAAACCTGTTTTCCCTGAGTCAGCCGCTCCCCTCCCTGCCTCGCTACTTCCCTTCACCTTCCCCGTTTCCTCCCCTCGCCTCCTCCGTCCTCACTCCTGTGGTGTGAAACTGGCGATTTAGAATAATATGGCCACTTATGGGCGCTCCTGGGAGCCAGGGGCGGCTACTCAGCACATAATGAATGTGTGTAATGTAGCGTAGTGTAATATGATAGCATATACCGCCCCGCTCCCACGGGACGGCGGACAGTTAAATATAGAGGAGGAGGTAAAGGAACCAGGGCTATTTTAATGGACCCATTATAACACCATCATTGATACAAGGAGAGAGAGAGAGAACGTCTCTCGCTCAGTCAGACGGCCGCCTGTGTGTGTGTGTGTGTGTGTGTGTGTGTGTGTGTGTGTGTGTGTGTGTGTGTGTGTGTGTGTGTGTGTGTGTGTGTGTGTGTGTGTGTGTGTGTGTGTGTGTGTGTGTGCATGCACGTAGTTCATTAAAGCGTGTGAGAGCAGCATATGCTGTGAGATGGTCTTGGTGTGAGCGGCCAACACAAAAACAGAGGAGCTGCCTACTTGGTTCACGCGCTGCCCAGAATTTGACTGCAGCCGCAGAAGAAGAAGAAGAAGCTCCTCCTCCTCCTCGCTGGCTCTCCAGAGACTGTCCTTATTGCAACTCTTTAGAAGCCAAAGAGGCAAATCCCTGCCGTCTGTTTCCATATGAGGTGCGAGTCTTCCAATGCTCATGAAGCTAAGCCCTCGCTGTATTCCACAACCGTTGATCCTCTGCTCAATCCAGGATCTGTGACTGTACAGCGCTGTAGTCTGTAGTCTGTAGTCTGTAGTCTGTAGCTGTAGCCTGTAGCTGTAGTCTGTAGCTGTAGTCTGTGACTGTACAGCGCTGTAGTCTGTAGCTGTAGTCTGTAGCTGTAGTCTGTGACTGTACAGCGCTGTAGTCTGTAGCTGTAGTCTGTAGCTGTAGTCTGTAGCTGTAGTCTGTGACTGTACAGCGCTGTAGTCTGTAGCTGTAGTCTGTAGCTGTAGTCTGTGACTGTACAGCGCTGTAGTCTGTAGCTGTAGTCTGTAGCTGTAGTCTGTGACTGTACAGCGCTGTAGCTGTAGTCTGTAGCTGTAGTCTGTAGCTGTAGTCTGTGACTGTACAGCGCTGTAGTCTGTAGCTGTAGTCTGTAGCTGTAGTCTGTAGCTGTAGTCTGTAGCTGTAGTCTGTGACTGTACAGCGCTGTAGTCTGTAGCTGTAGTCTGTAGCTGTAGTCTGTAGTCTGTAGCTGTAGTCTGTAGCTGTAGTCTGTAGCTGTAGTCTGTAGCTGTAGTCTGTGACTGTACAGCGCTGTAGTCTGTAGCTGTAGTCTGTAGCTGTAGTCTGTAGCTGTAGTCTGTAGCTGTAGTCTGTAGTCTGTAGCTGTAGTCTGTAGCTGTAGTCTGGGGATAAACTAAGACGATGACGAGCAGGTGACATTCACAGGTAGCTGACATGTATTTTTCTATATGTTCGGCCAACCTGTGTAGCCCTACATAGTCATGAAAGTATAAGTATATTATAATACTTTTTGGAATATTTTCATGAAGATGCAAATTGTATTATTTGAAAAAACTTCACATTGGAATGCAGGGAATCCATTGTTGCAGTCGTGGAGGCCGTATTTTAATTATTTTCCAAAGTTCGAGTAGCCGTACAACAAAGTAAAAATCCTGTATTCAATTATTAACGTCTCATTGCTGACGCTTAACATGTAAGCAGCGTTTCGTCAGCGTCGGGTTGAGGGGAAGCTAAATGCTTGGGTTAGGGGAGTCTGGCGTCATATTTTATAAACTGATCCTGTGCTCTGTGAATAGAACCTTTATCTGAGAAGTGACCAGTAACTATTGCTGGCAAACAGATGGAATGGTTAATCGGTTAATACTCCAGTTTCCCTCTGAAATGGAGTTTTACGGAATGAAGTTGGAGCAAAAAGTAGAAATAACTCAAGCAACTCAAGTGCCAGTACCTCAAAAGTGTTCCCCAAGTACTGAGCTTGAGTGTACTTAGACACATACATGTCACACAAACACACACAGATGATAATCATTTTAATGACGATGATACTAGTGATACTACTAATAATAATAATAATACTAATAATAATAATAATAATAATAATAATATATGTTTTCTACACAGCAAATCAGGAAGTCCTCACTGCCAGGTGAACATGTCAGTTCTCTGTGATAAAAAGCCTTATTTTTATCGTGCTTATAGATTTATATATATATATATATAAAACTAACTTTTCATAAATAATAAAAATGCACCGAGTTCAAGATAAAAATCAGGCTTTTTATTCCAGAGAGCTGAGATGTTTGATCTTTTCACCTGACAGTGAGGACTTCCTGATTCGCTGTGTAGAAAACGATGCTTCAGCAGACGCATCCAGCGCACTTCAGAGGGCTGAACTGCAGCGAGGGGTTCCGCTGTGGGTCGTGCGGGACTTGATCCCTGCCGTCAGGCGTTCTGAAGGGCTCGTGCATACAGTGGAGGCGTTCCAGCGGATGTGACGCTCGGCTGATAGACGTGGGCTTGACGGATTGTAGCAGTGAAGCGTGTTTACAGTCGGCGGGGGAAAGGAGCTCGAGGTAGAGAGGTCAGTTGTCGCGGTGATGCTGACCAGAGCTCCCCGAGGGCCTCGGGCTTCAAGTGAAACTCTCGGCTGCTTTTTATCAACGTCTCGTTCTGTCTCCCGGCAGACTCCCTCCACATCGGCACCTCTGAGTATTTCTGGTACGATGAGCACTGCCGTGCTTGCGTTCGGACGTGACAGGGTGCTACAGCGCCACAGGACCCGTTTGACATCAGAGCCCCCCCCCCCATCCCTTAATGCCTTGCAAAGGGATCGATTGGCTCTTCCAGCTCGCTGTCAGTGTTTCATACAGCATTGATAATACCCAGCAGTGCTGTGAAGACATACGAGTTTAATTTGGTGTTTTAAGCACACTTGTCATTGAGTTGAGCGTTTGTAGAGTGTTATTGCTTGGAGAAGATGATCATGTTTATAACCAGCGTTCACCATTTTGCTGTGGTTTACAAGCGTCCTCCATGGGAATGCACCCGCAGCACGATGGACTGTGCTTGAAATGAATGCTTCAGAGCGGCCCATTACCATTTCTTTCATACAGTTTATATATATATATATATATATATATATATATATATATATATATATATATATATATATATATTCTGCTTGTTTCTCAATAGCCCAGTATGGATTTCCCTCCCTAGCATTTAGAGGAGGTTATTTTTCAGCAGCCCAGGCCTCTCAAGCTCCGATCCAATGGAGGCCTCTGGCTCTCTCGTGAAAACCAAACAAAGACAGGAATGTTGATGAGGCCTCCATCTTTACCCGGGGAACTTTTCTTTTTCTTTTCTTTTTGTTGCTTTGCTACACACCAGGACTCTTCCAGAAGGCCCCAGTGTGATGGAAGCCTTCAGCAGCTCTTTAGATGTTTGTGGAACGAACCCGGCTGTTGCCACGGCTTCCAAACACCGTTTTACACCAAGCGGCAGTGTTCGCACTCGCGTGCATCACGACCGGGTTTTTGTTACCCTCCCTCCCTCCCTGCCTCCCTCCCTCCCTCGCTCTGAGTGTGCCCTCTCGGGCAAAAGCGAGTGAAGAAGAGGCTGTTTTTTCCTGCATGCCTTCACTCGGGTGGCAACAATATCACATGCTCTTTGCTCTGAAATTGAAACTGGCATTTAGCATCACATTGCTTTTACCGGACTGCTTTGATGTGTGCGTGTGTGTGTGTGTGTGTGTGTGTGTGTGTGTGTGTGTGTGTGTGTGTGTGTGTGTGTGTGTCGGTATTTGTTTGATGTGTGTCCAGCCTTACGGGGCTGGAAGGTGAATTCCTTAATTTCCCCATGGACTCAATTAGCTTTGTGATTGGCTGAGAGAAGGCCAGGTTGCGCTGTCTTCTGAAGGAAAGAAGACCTTTGAAACTGAGGGAAGAGAAGTGAAGCAGCATAGCAGATGAGCCGGCCACGGTGGTAATGGTGGTGGTGGTGGTGCTGGCGAAGACTTGGTCCAGTCGGTATTATTATAATGAGAGAGACAGAGAGAGAAACTAGTGGAGCCCCTTCATCCACTAGCAGGTGTTGCACGGCTCTGACTTCATTATGACCAATTAGAGTGAAGGAAATACTAATTATACCTGGTTTCTAGGTGATTAGATGCTAGGCTGGGAGTAAATTGCAGGAATAGGCGAACTGTAATCCCCCTGTGATCACTAAAGCCATTTTCATTTTGAAGTCACTTTCAGACCTTCATAATGAAGAGTTGCTGTGTCTGTAACGTGTTTCACCGGGATTTTGATGGATTCGTGGACCTTTGGTGTCTCTCTGCTCATCATTCACTCTGTCTTTCCTTTGCCACCGTTCTTCTTTTTCATGCTCTGCTGAATGCTCATTTGAAAGTGAGCCCTCGGCGTGGATCTCATTTCTTCCGTGTCCGTCTCTCCGTCAGGTTGCCGGTGTTGGAGTCGACGGCCTCGTCCGGTGACCTGTCGCGGCCCCACCACATCGTGTCCGTGGTGCCCAACCGCTACCCGCGCTGGTTCACCCTGAGCCACATCGAGTCTCAGCAGTGTGAGCTGGCCTCCACCATGCTCACCGCTGCCAAAGGTAAGGAGATATTCGCAAACACGCACAGGAAGCCAAACGCACATTGCACACAGTAAACAAAAAACAACAACCCGTCCACGCCGCTAACGTACTGTTACTGAGCATCAGCAGCAGTCTGAAGCCTTCCTTCTGTTCCAATCCCTTCTAGGTGACAGTCGCAAGCTGGAGACGGTCCTGGAGTCCATCCAGAAAAACATTCACTCCTCGTCTCATATCTTCAAACTGGCACAAGATGCGTTCAAGATCGCCACTCTGATGGACAGCCTGCCTGACATCACGCTTCTCAAAGTCTCTCTGGAGCTGGGACTGCAGGTACGGCAACACGCCCGCGTTGTTTGTTGAAACGGGTGCAGCTGTATAGTAGTTGGCACCTTTTTGGGGAGGTTTTCAGGTCGGGTTGTGAAGTTGTATGCGCGCGTACAGCAGGCCGGGACCATTTGAAGAGTCTGGAGACGAATGGTAACCAAAACCTTCCATAGCGTCCCTTTGTTATGCGTGTGTGTGTAAGTGATATTTGACTCACAATCAGGTCCCTACGAGGCTACTGTTACTCGTAGAAAGAGCTATGAAGCTCCTTTGACTGTCTTGAAATGATCGATATTTGATCGTTTACAGCTTTTGAGGATGAAATCTACTGCACACGTTCCCATAACGATTGGCTCAGCTTGAGATCTGTGGGGTCCACGGAAGCACTTTATGCTGGCGTTCATGAAATTGTAAAAGGTTGCGGCGGCGGCGGCGTCGTCGTCTTGGACATGGTAAGGGAACTGTATGTTCACCGCAGGGTGCAGTTGTTCCTGTTACGCGGCTCTGTACTCCTCCGTGACATGCAGCGATCACCAGGCCTCAAGGCTCCCATGAGATGTCCTCCTTATACCTTTGCAGATGCAGCTCTGCGTATCCTTTCTGACAATGTACGAGTGTTGGAAAAAGGGGTTGAAGCCGACTTTTCTCCGTCATTTTAATTGCAGTCGTTCTTTATTTTGATTGTGCTTTTTGTAACGGGTGACTGTTGGTGTTTGGACACAGACGGTCCTTGACATCGAGGAAGCCTGTAGTGCTGGAGGAAGCCAGCCCTGGACTACATTCCGTGTAATGGCCCCGTACCTATAATATATTTACTTCGATGGTTTGCTTGAGGGTCTGTCATCCTCATCGTGTCCCTCAGTGACGAGATGCAAACGTGAAGTGAAACGGAGAGAAAGGTCTGCGTATCTCTGATGAGTCCCTGTGTAATGATCGCTGTAATGCGATCTGTGCCTTCAGTCATTCAGCCGCACCGTAGATGTTCCGAGTCTCATGTTGTTTCAAGTGTTTCCTCTCCAGCTCACCTGTCGCTCCTCCTTTTCTCGTCCGTCTTCCTCAGGTGATGAGAATAACTCTGTCCACATTGAACTGGCGGAGGAGAGAGATGGTGCGCTGGTTGGTCACGTGTGCCACCGAAGTGGGTGAGTGTGGCTGGCCACCTGAATGTTTCCGTTTGATTCTTCCAAGACGCGCTCGATCTAATCGCCCCGTCTCCCCGCTTTCTCTTCACTCTGTCCCGCAGGTGTGTACGCACTGGACAGCATCATGCAGAGCTGGTTCACCCTCTTCACCCCCACAGAAGCCACCAGTATCGTGGCCACCACTGTCATGTCCAACAGCACCATCGTACGCCTCCACCTGGACTGCCACCAGCAGGAGAACCTGGCGTCGTCCGCCCGCACCCTCGCCCTGCAATGTGCCATGAAGGACCCCCAGAACTGCGCCCTGTCAGCGCTTACGCTCTGTGAAAAGGACCATATTGCCTTCGAGACAGCCTACCAGATTGTACTGGACGCGGCGGCGACGGGGATGAGCTACACGCAGCTGTTCACTATAGCGCGCTACATGGAGCACCGCGGCTACCCGATGCGGGCGTACAAGCTGGCGACGTTGGCCATGGCCCACCTGAACCTCAGTTACAACCAGGACACGCACCCGGCCATCAACGACGTGCTCTGGGCCTGCGCGCTCAGCCACTCGCTGGGCAAGAACGAGCTCGCCGCCGTCATCCCCCTGGTGGTCAAGAGCGTGAAGTGCGCCACCGTGCTCTCGGACATTTTGCGGCGGTGCACGCTGACCACGCCGGGCTTGGTGTCGGCGCTGCACAGCCGCAGGAACTCTGGGAAGCTGATGTCCCTGGACAAGGCGCCGCTCAGGCAGCTGCTGGACGCAACCATCGGGGCGTACATCAACACCACGCACTCGCGGCTCACACACATCAGCCCGCGCCACTACAGCGAGTTCATCGAGTTCCTGGGCAAGGCCCGGGAGACATTCATGATGGCTCACGACGGACACATTCAGTTCACCCAGTTCATAGACAACCTGAAACAGATCTACAAGGGCAAAAAGAAACTCATGATGCTGGTGAGGGAGCGGTTCGGCTGAGGGTGAGGCTGGGGGGGGGGGGCACCGAAAGCTCCCCTCTCCACTCTCGTACTTTTCTATGAACTTGAGTCTGCCTTTTGAACTTCTGTTGGACGTATAAAATAGACGCGTCAAACGAGGGATGTGACTTGTAGAATGAAGCAAAATGAGAAAGGAAAAGATGACAAAAAAATCAACAGAGCCACAAGCGGTATTATTGTTCTTGCTGTTGTTATTGTTATAAACATTATTACTATTATTATTATTAATAATATTATTACTACTATGTGTACAGAAGTGTTTTTATTTTTCAGAAGAGAGGACATTTGTCACGTTGTGAATGTTGTGTGTATTTCTCTACATGTGTGCGAGAGGAACATGAAAAGTGAAATGGCTTTTTCTGTTTTTTTTCTTTGGGTTCTTTTATTTTTATGATTTAAAGCATCTCCCCCCCCCCCCCCCCCCCCCCCCCTTTTTTCCAGTGTATGTTGAGTTATATGTTGTCAAGTGGCTGAAGCCCTTTTACAATAGCACTCGTGAAAAATATTAAAAAAGAAGAAGAAGAAGAAGAAACAAAAAACTATGTCTCGGCATCCTCAAAGAGAAACTAAGGCTTTAAACCACACGGAGCACCTCCCTCTGTCCAGGCCCTCCCCGGTGGGCGCTGGGCAGCAGCACTGCACATCCCGGCTCGGCTCGGCTCGGCTCGGCTCGGCTCGGCTCGGCTCGGCCCGGCCCGGCTCGGGTTAGCACTGACAGAAAGCCGCCATCAGCATTTCTTTAGACACAGCAGCAGCAGCAGCAGCAGCACTTGAGCAGCCATTAGTTTTCCCTGAGGCACGAGCTCCCTCACACACAACAACGCTCTTAGCTAACTGGTGTTGTTGTTATTGTCGTTATCCTCCCCTCCTCCGTAACGAGTACCTGTTTGTAGACCAGAGGGCAGCACGCAGGCGCTACAGCGAGGGCACATTACGCAGAGATAAGAAGAGTATTACTGTTCCATGATGAACTGCAGAACAGCTGTGATTCTTAACTAAACAGCACAGTCGAAGTAGATGCCCAGAGGGAGACGACTACCTCATGGTACGGTATTGAACCTGCTCCCCTTTCTCTGTCCTCCTGTCCTGCGGTCATGACGCGTAGACCATGCACTGTGTGGCCGCTGAGCGCTGAAACAGAAGAGCTGGTGAGACCAAGGTCACGAGGAGATGTGGAGTCAGATTCCCGCCAAGTGTTTCTGAGCTTGGCGCTGCTGCACGTCACTGCCCCGGCATCGGTACTTACCCCCCCCCCCCCCCCCCAACATTTGGCTCTAACAGACCTTGAAAATGTGTCGGTGTGTCCCCCCCCCCCCCCTCTCATCTCCAACAGCCACCATTGTACGGTATTTTTCAGACCAGGCCAGTGTCATTTCCCTCTGTGCATGTGAATCATAGAAATTAGACTCTGCTGTTGAAGTTCATTGTGTGGAACCTTCAGTAATTGTCAACCAGAACGTTCTCAGGGATTTCTCTACACAGGAAAAAGGCGGAACAAATGATCGACTGACTACAGGAAAAAAAGACAAAAACGTGACACAACATGAGCGAGCATTTATTGTACTCTGTATATATGCCATAGTATATGTCTGAATATGGAGGATCTGAAAGTATATGTTAACTAATTTATACAGAGTATTCTATGTAATGTGAAATACTTGAAGCCGCTGTAGTTTGCTCTCTCTCTCTCTCTCTCTTTCTCTGGCTCTCCTTCTCTCTTTTGTCTTCTATTTTTTTATTTGATTGTTTTTGGGCTTTCGTTTGAAAACCGAACATATCAGAAGGACTAGACTGACCTTGCTTTTTGGACTCACAAGGCCTCATGTGTTGATACTTGAGACGCAGGTTGAGTCAGACTGGTGATGGCGGAGAAAGACGTTGTTGTTCATTCCTGCTGAGCATAGAAAGAGGGAGGAGGTAGACTACTTACACACAATACAGGACTTGATTATGCATGTAAGCTGTTGCACTAGCCTAGTTTCCCATCGGATCCTACTGGGAAAAACTGTTAATGTGCTTTATACAGGACCTAATTGGAGGTGAATCTGGTTCAAAATCATGCCTCATGTGTCCAGCCTTACATGCATTTAAGGCCTCTGCCTCACGTTGCATCGATACAAGTCAGAGTAACTTGTGTAACTCGACAAGACTCGTATTGATAATTATGCACAGGTTCTATCTGGCTGAGATTAAAGACACAAGTCTCCTCAGATCTCCCGTTCATTCACTTCCAGTGTCTCCTCTGCAACGCTCAGCTGTCCTCTCATTACTTGCCTTTTTCTCTTCTTTTCTTTTTTTTAACCGTCTTTATACGTCTGATTTTTCTTTTCTTTTTTTTTCTCTGTGCATCTCTTTTCTATCTTGTGTTCATTAAAGATGAAAGCAGCCTTTTCTCTTGCCTTGTCTTAACGCTTTAAAGTAACCAAACAGGAGATCTATCTAACAACCAAACGCGTTCTGAGAGGCGAGAGACGACCCGCCGTGGTCCCAGCTTTAGTGTCCTTAATTAGTAAGTGAATGGCTGCGTAACTCCTGCTTTAACAAAGCAATTCCTCACGTGTGTTTGGTGAAACAATACGTTGTCCAGTGTCTCTTGTTCTCTTCAGAAACAATTTCCTCTGAGTCTTTCGAGCTGTTTTTTTTTTCTTCTTTATTTTTTGTTTGTTTGTTTGTTTGTTTGTGTAGGAATCTTTTGCTCTCCCATTTTATTTATTACAATGACCCATGTATACATGCTTATGAAATTAAGATTTGATACACCGATATCAATTTATTTATGTAACTAAATCACTGTTTTATAATCTTGTTAATGAGTCAATAATTGATTTTTTTTGTTTTTTTGTTTTAATAAAAGTTAGTTTTTTGAAATGTATATTCACTTCCTCCTCTGCTTTTTTGTTTTGCATCCTGACCCGGGATTCCTTTCTTGTTTTTTTTGTGCAGCTGCACTTTGGTCGTGTGTCGTGGATTGTTACGGGACGAGCTTGAGGCGAGCGTCGGTCGGCGTGTCGGCGTCAGAACAAACAGCCAGAGAGGGATCACGCTCACTGGCTGCAGCTTTCATGCTGCCATCTCGGGCGAGCTGACGGGGAATATGAAATGAATCGATTGATATTCCCGCGGTCTGTGTAGCTTCTGTCAGGCAGCCCGGCTCAGCCAACCGCAGGAGCCGGTTCACATGGAACACTGACGCTGGAGCCACAGGATGACTACATCTCTGTGTGTTGTTTGGTGTGTGTGTGTGTGTGTGTGTGTGTGTGTGTGTGTGTGTGTGTGTGTGTGTGTGTGTGTGTGTGTACAGACGTGTGTGTGTGTGTGTGTGTGTGTGTGTGTGTGTGTGTGTGTGTGTGTGTGTGTGTGTGTGTGTGTGTGTGTGATAAGGCCTTAAGGGAGTGAATGGGAACAGGTGGTGGCTCCAGACTACAGGAGCTCCTGACAGCAGTAAGGTCCCCAGACTCCCAGCCCCTCATTAAACATTGACACAAAAACACTGCAACTGTCTGTGTGTGAACAGTAATGAAGCGCAGGCGGCTACACCGGTACACACACCGCAACGTGGCACAGCACGAGCGCTGTGTGTGTGTGTGTGTGTGTGTGTGTGTGTGTGTGTGTGTGTGCGCTTTGTCCGTCTGTGTGCGCTCCTTAATGAGGCGCATTTGTCCGTAGAGGTGTCCGCTTAGATATTGAGGAATTCGTCAGGTTTAGCAACAAAAGCGCCTGTCTGCTGTCGGAGAACGGACAGAGCTGTCCATGTGTTATGTGATGGACGCCTGCCTGTGAGTAATGGTTTGTGTCAGAGTCGGAGCATAAAAGCGCTCATGTATGTGTGTATCCATGCAGGTAAGCGTACACTTGTTAGTGTGTGTGTGTGTGTGTGTGTGTGTCTGACCTGTGCTCAGGTCTGCTCAGCTCCAGTTGGTAATGACGTCCCTTGGGTGCAGCAGCTCCTCCGGTCTGTCTTGCTGTATACTCCTAATGACATCATGATCACACACCGGCCCCTTTCATGCCAAAAGCCCTCTTCCCCACCGTCGCCATCAAAACTCCCATCTCGGGCGTTCGCTCCCGCTCTTGCACCGTCTCTTTCACACGTGCCGACAACATCGAGGCCGAGACTGTTTTCCCGTAAGAACTGTTCTACAGTTGCACCGATCCAACGCATATCTTCAAGTCCAAACTACAAGCTGAGTGTTGGGTGTGAGATTTAAGACATGCAGTGTACCTTTCATTATATCTTTACGTTAAAAGTCATGATCTGCAGTCGGTTCCCAGCTAGATTCACTTGACACCAGCTGAGTCTGGCACAGTTGGATCTCTGGTTCTGCAAGTTGTTATGTGCCGGATTGTATTTGTGCGCTGTGCCTGTGCAGCGCTGTGATTAGATGACGCTCTGTGTTTATGTTATGGCCGTCAGAAATCACAGGAGAATTTTCTTCAGCCCCATTATGGCCTCAGCGGTCCATCCGGGACTTGTTCATTTGTTGGAATCGTGAAAAGGTTTTTTTCTACGTTATCCAGCAGCAGGATGCATCTTCAAAGGCCGTTTCCAATCCAATCAACTCACAAATGTCTTTTTATCTCGGAATTTACACAGAATGCGTTTCTTTGTTCTCTTCTTCTTTGACGCATTAAGTCCGCTGTGCAGGCTGCAGCTGCGCTTTGTGGAAATGTAGGATTACACTTCTGTCTGTCTGTGGGTCACGAGAAACTCTAAATTCTGCAATACCCATGATCCTTAGCTGCAGTAGCTTCAAAGCACTGCTAGCTGCAAAATGCATCCACAATGTAGCTTCGGCTCTCCGCTTGGCTTCGCTGCCTGTTAGTAGCACGTTGCAACACAACTTTAAGATGATTGGATGAGTGACAGGAATACTCTTTGAGCACTTCTTGACTCTTCCAACATTTTATAGGCTTTTCACTTTGAACTGTAACAGATATTTTCATTATTTGTACTGGTGATTTGTTTAAAGAAGTCATCTAACAATGTTCATGAAGAACATTCCCGAGACTTCAGGACCCTGGATCCTGAAAAACAACTTCTCCAACGTCACAGCTCTATAACTGGTATATCTGGGTCCATGAATATGCTTTGCACCCCACAACTCATCCCTGTTCCCTCTCTGAAAACAATCCTTTCAGTGCTTGTGGAGGAGAAAGCCCACAGCCTGACCGTTTAGGGTATCTGAGAGTCGACAGCGTTCTTCTAACACGAAGGGCCTTTGTGGTGCATCCAGCTTGCTATCATTACAGTACAAACAACAGGAATGAGAGGCATGTGTTCTCCAACACAGCCTGCAGCATCAGCCCGGCTAGGGACGGTCTTCCTTTCCTCCTCTTCTTACGGAGGGTCGCTGGAGTTTGATCTCCTCTCTCCCCCTCCATCGGCCCCGAGGCGTCTGATTAAATGCTAATTAAAGCCGTTAGCGCTGCTATCACCGCTGCTAACTCCTCTCTCTCTCTGTCACAGAGATTAATGCCCCTCGTTCATCATCCCACCTCGCCCAGCCCGAGTACCTGCCCGGCGCGCAAAACCTGATCAAGTCATCAGCCCCAAAAACCCCCCCGCTCCCTCCCAGCGCATGAAGATGGACGAGGGGTTTAAATTTTAATTTGAAAATTGCCCTCAATTATTTCTGCGGCGACCACTTGCAGGAGCTTCTCATGTGGTTGAGTGGGAAAGGGTTACAGCAGCGGGTCAGTGGCTGTGATGAGCGATAAGGAGACATTAATAAGAAAGGCAGAGGTTCATTTAAAAGCAGAAAGGACGGTGGGAGCAGCTTTCTCATTATTTAACTCCCCCAGCTTTATTTAAAGGACTTTATTTAAGGATACCAAGTTAATGTGTCCTCCAGGACAGACGGTTAAAGCGCCTGACAGAGTGAGAAAGTTACGGCCATAACTTACACCCTGAGCACACACTGTGGTGCCATCTCTCTCTTACCCCTTCTGACATCCTCGCCGTTTTCAGGCAGAGCGGAACGAGCCGCGCAGGGACATAAAGCGTCCGAGCAGAGTTACACACATCATTTCATTTTATTCTTTCACAATTTCTGGCCCACAAATGTTTTATTGGTTCCAATATTGGTAATCAGTATAAGCCATTGGAAGATATTGAGCTATGTATAACAAGTCAGCCAAATGTCATTTGAATTACCACCAGATCGGGGAGCTGGGTCCTGAAATGTGCAGCTCGACTCTGCAGGGCCTCGTCGGCTGTTTGTTTTATGCATATCGCTTTTACTGAATTGCGCTCGTGACTCTTTCACAACAAAGTTTTTCCTCTTTTTTTTTTTCAAATGCACCTCACGGCACGCAGTGCGAGTAGCTCGTTTCCCTTTTTCAGGTCCTTAACGTCAGCCTCTTGATGGGGGCGTTCGGATGTTTTTGGTGAAACGACGTTTATCCCCGTGCACCGTTGAGCCGCAAAAACCTGAGCCAACAGCCCGTCGTCCAATGATTCCCAGGACAATTAACAAATACGCAGTGATTTATGCACCTGCGACCCCCGAGTGCTCCCACCCGAAAATACTCTCACTTCATCTCTCACCGTTACTGCCAACGCTCTGCCGGATGCCTGTCCAAATGCTCTGCCAGTGTTTATAATGTCACAATGAATGCTGAGAAATGGAGGAAAAACCTACTGGCTGATATGTTTCATAGAAAGAGCGCAAACATGCAACAGGACCTCACGCTTACGTTGCATTTGCTTCTCTATGGCCTGGCCATGGGCATGGCCCACTTTGATAAGGAGAGAGATGAGTTTTGAGCTGATGATGACGTCAGATCCCACTGTGACATTGAACAGTGAGTGCAGCATGGGCTGAGGTTCTGGGGCAGCGCCGCAGAAATAAACAGAACCATAGTCGAGGTTAGGCTTCACAGGTGGAGAGACGGCTTCAGCGTTCCACCGCTGGTTGATTAAAAGCCTAAATGAGTAACAGCGTGGTGTCCCGCACTCACTCCATCATCCACTCTGCTCTCTCTCTCTTTTTCCCTTTTTCTTTCCGGCAGCGAGCGTCCGGCGAACGGGGGAACAAAGAAGGGGAAAGAGAGACAGAGAGAAAGAGGGATGGCGCGACAGGAAGAGGAGAGAATGGGAGCATATATCAAGGCCGCTTTCAGTGACATTTGTGCTCTCGGTGTGGAGAGCCACTATGAATATCAATATGAACCCATGGAGAGGAAACATCGTCTTTCTTTCTTTTTCTTCTCACTGGGCTATTCATGCACACAAGAAATCTATTCAAGTCAATGTAATGGCCAATCTCGGAGGCCGTGCATGGCTGTGTGAACAGCTCTAGATCTTCTCCCTGCTCTCATGAGTGTGGCTGGGCTTGTATTAGTGAAAAACACTTTACGTCAAGTGCAACTGTGGCGAACACTACAGTATGTAAATCAGAGTGGATTAAACTCCTGCACGAGTCGAGCTCGACGGCACCGATCAGCGGCAGCAACCAGCCGACAGCTCCCCCTGCATCACTGTTGTTGTTTTCAGCCTCTCCTGTCCTTTCCTCTCCTCCTCTCCTCCTCTCCTCCTTCCTCTCCCTCTTCCTCCTCTGGTGCTGAGAGATACAGAGTCAAAGGGATGCAAATCTCCCCACTTCCTTCCTCCCCTCCCCCGTCTGCACACACAGATAGCCCCGGGCCAGTCCCGGGCCTTTCTATATGCAGAACCAGTGACAGGAGTTACACACCGCGCTCCCCCTGTAACAAACTGCTCCCTCCCTAACAAGCTGCATGTGTGAAGCTGTGCGATTGGTTTGCTGCGGTAATAACAACACGGGAGCGCTGTGCCGGCTGCCTCCTCCCCTCTCTCCTTCCCTTCCCCGCTCACCTTTTCGTGTGTGTGTGTGTGCGTGTGTGTGTGTGCGCGCGCGCGCGCTCTATCTGCGTATGTGTGATTGTGGACTGTTGGCTCCAGGCTTATTACTTTAAGTTGTCTCCAGCCCCAGCGCTAATCCCTGTCTTCTTCTGGGAGGGATAACAGTAATACAACAAGATCCAGAGGTACTAATGAAATCCTATCAGGTTTCTGAGTCTGAATGTCAGAGAGAGAGAGAGAGAGAGAGAGAGGTAGAGAGAGGAGACGGAGAGGGTGTATGAAGTATTGATTGAGTGGAGGCCCAAGCGCGAGAGAGATAGAGGGGGGGGGGGGAGCAAGGAGGAAGAAAGAGAGGCAAGGAAGAGTGGTCATGAAGAGAGAAAACAGTTCCGAGTGAATGAAAGTGAGATCGAGGTTTGAGGAGGAACACGGTGGAAATAATCAGAGAGAGAGAGAGAATGAAAGGAGGACGAGAGCGAAGAGGATTTATGCCAAAAGAAGAGATTAAGAGCGAATGCCAAAGTTGGGTACGAGTGGAGACGGAATGTTTTCTCTTCAGTGACTGAGCATGCGGCAGCTAAAACCCATCAGCTCTGACTTGAAGAGGTTTCAGACACCAGACCAATTCTCCCTCTGCGTCTCCGCCAGACCCACCATTCGCCCCTGGGATTGAATTAGGCCGGCCCCATTATACAGTTGCCATGGGGACCCTGACACCTCCACTGACGAAGTGAGAGCCACGCAAGGCTGAGTTGCTGATCAGAGCGTGTGTGTGTGTGTGTGTGTGTGTGTGTGTGTGTGTGTGTGTGTGTGTGTGTGTGTGTGTGTGTGTGTGTGTGTGTGTGTGTGTGTGTATCACTCAATTTATGCACATGTTGAAATAATTGGGTGCCTTTTGCTAATCTTCGGCTGATATAAATTCCTGGTTTTTGTTCATCAGCCCGTTCTTTTTTTGTATTAACTTGACTTGCGAGTTTTATGGTCAAATCAACAAACAAACGTTCTATCTCCAAAATGTGAACTTTTCACGAGAGAGAAAAAAGCTCAGTTTTTAAATAATTATATTTTTTATTTTTCTATTTAACCTTAAAAAGTATACGATCATTTCCTAAACCAATAAAGAACATTAGTCCTCCAGTGCATCTAAAACATCACACCATTTGAAAATAGGTGGTTTTTAGTGAACAGTCGCAGAAAAATACTCGACACCATCACAATCAACAAAGCAATACCCAAATAAGCACAAAGAAAGAAAAACAGCTGGATGGACTCTCCCCTGGTTTACAATTATAAATAACACCAAGTCATCTTTATGACACAAGCACCATGTAGACATAAGTCAAATCACACAGCCTCCTAGTCCCAACATATAGAAACGGCCCCCGTGACAGTTTTCCCAAGTGTATACCGGCTGTCAATTTTCATTTTCGTAAACAAGACGGTCATGTTTTTTCTCCAGTCCCCAAAGCTGCATTGTTAGTTTGTTTTTTGCCACTTGGGGGCAGAACTCCTCAACAAGCGGAACATCTAGAGGCATTTTATATGAGTAACGTGTTGAGCACCAACAGCATTGCGTTGGAGTCACGCTTTGGGCCATATGACTCGAGTATAGACTCTCCTTGTCTTTTAGCTCCGGTCTGGTCTCCACCTGGCCGTGTAGCTGCTAAATGAAGCCCGATGGTCACCAGCGAGATGCTCGCTCTGTCTGTCTGCTGTTTGCTTCTACACTCTAAAAAAATAAAAAGTTGAGTATACTTAAAAAGGTTAAGCAACCAGCTGCAGCGGCTTTTTTGAGTATACTCAACTAAGTTGTGTCAACTTAGAATAAGAAGTTAACTCAAAGTGCTATTTTAAGTTTCTCAAACTTACTACTATTCAGACCTACTTATGTACTTAAGTTAACATAACTTAAAATATTGAGTTTGATCCTCACGTCTACTCATGTACTTAAGTAAAGAACACTTGAATAGGCAGGTAGCGTTCAGTGTTTATAAGAGCAGTTTTGGTAAAAAAAAAAGAAGTCAGCTGGAAACCGGGTCAGTAAAACCATAACAATGTGCTTAAAGATGGTAAAACACGCTCCTCATGGAGCTGAGGGGCTCTGCAGAGTTGGGGGATAATTATCTGTGTGTTCGTCACTACAAACAGCCCTTTCACATTACAGGGACTCAAATGTTGATTCATAGCTTTAAGAATCAGTTTTCTGGCTAATACCATCATCAATGTCTTTTGTAATCAGGGTTAAAGTATCCTCCTTACAACTCCCCGAAATTGTACTTTCTGTTCTGTAGATTGGCTTGGACACTGCACGTATACATTTCTAAACATTTTCCCAAAATCTGAATTTAATCATTTGTTAATTTATACCTCAAGGTTTACTTGTGTCCCCTGAGACAACCAGCGCTAAAGAGATGACAGTTAACCACTGACAACATCCTCACGCACACATAAACATTTGGAAGGATGCTGAAATCGGATACCTTCGTCCGTCTCCACACATTGGAATTTCGTCACCAACGCAGTTCTAATGGATGGCCAGAGAAAGGATGCCACCCACAGCACCATCTGGCTAATGCTCCGTCCTCTGCTTATGAATTACGCTAAATTGTGCCCAGGAGAGAGGAGCCACATGTTCATTATGGAAGCTGCAGGGGTATTAGAGATCCCCTGAGTCGCACCAAACGAGCTGCATGTCACAGGACGGCGTGACACACAACACGGTGCCACGAAGGAGGGAAAAAGAGGAACAACCGTCTCCGGGTTTAATAGGACGTCTTCATCGGGCAGCTTGTCTGAGCTCAGGGTTGCTTTTCTATTGTTTAAACTGTGATCAGCTGTTCTGTCAGAGCAGAACATGTTTGGTAAGTCACGCAGTTTTTGGTTTAGGGCCAAAATACATCTCTGATCTGCTGCTACCTTATGAACCATCCCGACCCCTCAGGTCGTCTGGGACCGGTCTACTTCCTGTTCCCAGAGTCAGAACTAAACATGGAGAAGCAGCGTTCAGTGTTTCTGCTCCACATATCTGGAACAAAGTCCAGAAAGCTGCAGGTCTGCTGAGACCCTCAGCTCCTTTAAATCAAGACTGAAGACTTTTCTGTTTGCTGCTGCCTTTAATTGAACCACATTCAATTAATATATTAATCAATTTCCTGCATTTCTGCATTTTACTACTGCATTTTATTTCTTACACTGTTTTTTAATGTTTTAATGAATGTTCTTAATTGTTTTTAAATCTCCTTTTCTTTTGTCTTATGTTTTGATGCTTTTAATGGTTTTATGTGAAGCACTTTGAATTACCTTGTTGTTGAAATGTGCTGTACAAATAAACTTGCCTTGCCTTGCCTTGGTTGGGCGAAATCGCCAAGTGACACCTGGACCTGAGTTGAAACACGGTAGCCATTTTGCTGCAAAATGCTTACAACTGCAGCCAGTGTGCGTGCACTACCATTAGGTATCTTTATCTGCGTCTAGGCCATCATGAGACCAGCCGAACAGCATCTGTCAGTCCCTGCAAAACCCCTCTGGTACCATTAAAGGACGGGCCCCTCAGTAAAGGAACCAGTGGGGACCCATAGGACGGTATGGAGAGAAATAAAATGCTCTGCTGCTGCTTTTCTTCTTCTTCTTCTTTTCTTTTTTCCATTCCACCACGGTGTGCGCCATGCATCGCCATGCAGGCAGATGGGGGAGGTGGAGGTGGAAATAAAACATGCATGAGTCGCCTGCAGCCCAGGAAAATAATTACTGTCATTTAGCAGACATGTAGAGGAGCCCCGGCTGCCCACAGTACAGCGCCACGCCGCCTGCATACCGATGAACTGGAGGGTGAAAACAGAGAGGGAGGGACGGGAGATGGCACAATGTTTCCTTTTGTGTTGTTGTTGTTGTTGATGGTAATAGATGCCGTCGTTTATTTTGGGGATGTTTTCATCTGTCACTCACAGCTGACAGAATCCTTTAAACTGTTGCAATTAAAACAAAAGAGGCTCTTGCCTTCATCCGTCTCCCCTCATAGAAGTTCCAACACAGCTTGCTGCATTATGGAGCGCTTCTCCGGACCGTTGGTCTCAAAGGACACAGGAAGTATCTTCCTCCAAAGATCAGAGAACAAGATTTGACCTGTGTCTTGGCTGAGGCTAAATCATGCGCACCTCCTCTCTCTTTTGCTCTGTCACTCATCTCCTCTCTCCCTCCTCCTCCCCCTCTTCCTCTACATCTGCCCATCTCCCTCCTTTCGTCTCCCGCCTCTCCTCTGCCCGGAGTCGGACCGCAGCACGACGTTGATAGAAAGTGGAGGGATGCCAGTGGAGGTCAAACGCGTGAACGCCTCCCCGTCTGCCTCCCCGATCATTCTTTATGGCTGATCTAGTGGCGGAGCCTTCATTACCCTGAATTATACGCTGCGATTATTACCTCTCCCCCCGGCCCGTGCATGCAGGACGGCCGTGGCCTTATCATCTTATCATCTCACCCAGGAGGAACGTAATGCAGGGACTCTTGATATACGGCGCAACATCTGCCTTCAACATGACTCCTCTGCGGATCTTTGAACTTCACATCCAGAGTATGTGTGACGTATGTGTCTGCAGGATCACAGGCGTATTTGTGAGGCGCTATAGTGTGATTATTGTCTGATGGTGGTGTGGGTATTCCACATACACATTTAATGAGACTCACTGATCCCTACATGATGGGAAATTCTGAACTTCTTCTCTCTGGCGCTGAAGCACAAACCTTTTTCTTTTTCTTTTTCCAAGCCCTGTAACTGAGTCTGTCTGTTCCACCGCACCTCGAATATAAAAGTGTCTCCAATGTGTGTGAAGTGCAAAGCCCAAGTTCTGTTGGCCCTCAGATGCTGCTGCTTATTGGTGCTCATTAGTTGTAACAGTCTTTCTTTCTTCCCATCTGTTTCTGATGTTCCTGCGTTGACCCGACTACAAAGAAATCCTAAACTAAACTAAATTGTCACCCTCATCGTTCTTGATTTTTGATAATCGGCACAAATTATCTCCTGAAATTCCGTCTGTAAAATCCCTTCGGTTGGACGAGCCTTGCTGTTGATCCACTGCACATGTTTATTACCACTGAGGTGCCGCTGTGAAGCCTGATAATCAGCGGGCTGTTCAGATAGCAGCCCGCGTTGGCTGCCTTGATGTATTGTACTTTTTCACAACACGTTTTTGGGTGGGCGCACTGAGAGAACCTGTAAATATCAATGCAGGCACAGAGGGTGGGGGAGGGGGTAGCAGACAAGTGGGCGTCATCATCTCAGCTACAAGTCCAACATTTCTCTGGGGAGTTTGCAAAAGTTTTCCCTTTACAGATTCCTTCCTGTAATATCGGACACGCAGCATCGCATCTCTTTGTTCTGAGTCAAACCTGAGTAGAACCAAATGCACCAGGTGGAGCTGAGGCTGCAGTTCTGTTGCTTCTTCCATCTGAAGATGTGTCATCAGCTCGTGATGTAGGTCGTATTATGCGAAGCCCTTTATCTGAGTAAAGAAGTACAAGTTCTAGTCATGTGTTTGTAATATTTTGTCCAACGCATTTCTATCGAGGACAAAATAACAGAAACATCTCTTCGTGAAATCCAACACAATGCAACAGCACCTGCAGCTTTCAAGCGGACGATTAATAACTGGACATTCTAACCTTCAGGTGGATGTTTTGCAGAACTGTTGTATTCGTTTCGCTGACTGTACTTAATGAACTGGAGCGCATCAACTCATTATTACTCGTGCATCAGCATTTAAGCAGCATTTCAATGTTGGTCAAGGCTAATTTACATACGATAGTTCATCTACAACAATGTATCTCATTTTATAAGATGATTTTATGGTTTAGATCAGGGGTGTCAAACATACGGCCCGCGGGCCGGATCCGGCCCGCCACGTCATTGTATGTGGCCCGTGAATCCCCCAGCAAAAAAAAAAAAAAGATTTTGTTTTTAAAATTTATTTATTTTTTTTTACAAAAATTAAAAGTTAGATGTGAAAATAAAAATATCCCCATGGTTGAAACTATGAGATGCGCCGCCGGTCTCGCCGGGGGCTATTTTGTGTTCATTCGCACTGGACGCGCCGGAGAGGGGGCGGGGCTTATCGCCCTGAAAGCCGTTCAACTGTCCGCCATTAACCATGGAAACAAGAACCTCTATTTCTGCTAATAGGTGTTGAGGAAGTCACAGATATCCCGGGAAACTAAACTAAATATGTTCGGAGTAGTTACATTTACAACCGGCCCTTTGAGGGCGACCGTGATGCTGATGTGGCCCCAGAGTGAAAGTGAGTTTGACACCCCTGATTTAGATGAAAAATTTATTTTGTAGTTTAACAAGTAAAATATTGTTATCAAATACAAGTCGCGTATAAAGAACCACAAAAGTGAAATACTTGTTCTCTGGTGTTTCGGCATTTCCTTACAAGTAAGCTCGACGTGCTTTATATTAACTTACAGCGACCGCTAACGTGTAGCAAAAGAATTTAGATACAAAAAAAGCCACCCAACTACATGAAAGTGTAAAAAAGAATCCACAGACAGACACAAGCACAGACGCATATAGCAGCCAGTCAAATGCGGCAAAGGAAAGTCCAAGTGATCCAGATTTATGCAGCAGATATTCTGGCTTTTATAACCCTCCATAAACATTGGATCCTAGACAACCCACAATGCAACGGTGTATGTCTTTCATTAGACCCTGGTGAGCACCCATGTCTTTCAGACTCCACGCCTCCAGTTTGTAGAGCGACCATCGTCGGGGGGCTTCTTCTCCAGAGCCACAGAACTGACATTATCGGCTAAAACTCTTTTCAAAGGCAACATATTATACATCCAACGGCAACGTTTTTCAAAATCCCGCCCTCTACAATACGCACATGGCAACTACAACCTTTACTTTGAGTCCTCCCTATGTATCCTGCGTGTCTGTGTCACATGGCTTTCACCACTGCCCCCCTATTCACTCCAATGGGAGAAATAAAGTTGAACACAGATTATGAGTCATTCTTTCGCCCAATGAAATGGCCTTTTTCAGAAATGAAATCCTGTCTCAGCAATGCACACACATCTTCGTAATGCCAAATATAGCATTAGGATGGGAGGTGTGCAAACATGCTATGGCCCACTGAGCACACAGTAAGTACCACTTCACACCATTGGTGCATCTTGTAAAGCTTCATCACACGACACCTTCAGGAACGTTGGCACTTGACTCAAATCATGAGTTGCTGAAACGCTCAATGTCGGCTAATCTCCCAGGACAATGGCTTTGTATAATTGGTGCAGTGCCCCTTTAAGTCAAGTACAGGTACTTCAAATGTTTTACAAAAGTACAATATATGTTCCATCACTACTGTGTCAAGTCAACGGTTCTCTCCTTGCAGGCAGCAGGACTGCAGACTGAAGGTGAGCACAGCAGAAGACCAGCACTCAGATCATCCTCCCGTCAGCTCCATCAATGAGCACAGAGAGGTTGTTGTGCTGTATCATGACCTAAGTGTAAGTACAGACTCAGCAGGGGGTTGTAGACAGGGATGTGGATGGCACAGATCCCCCCCCCCCCCAGTGTGCTGCTATATCAAGCATCCAGGCAGGGAGTCGGGGAGCAGTAACGGGGCTATTAGGACTCCCAGGGACCCGATCGATCTCCTCATTGATCCCCTCCTGCTAGGCTAGTCCAGACAACTGCGAGGGGTTTATATAGCTACTACAGGGATACGCAGTGAAACACTACAGCCAAGAGCACATGAAGCACCAGAGGATGGACACAGAGCGAGAGGGAAGAGAGAGGAGAGCCACAGAGAATCAGAGTGGGGAGTGAAAGTTTGAAAAGTTAAGAAACCTTCCTTTCCTCCCTCCTTCTTCCCTCTTATCGTTTGCTACCCTTTCCCCCCCCCCCCCCCCCCTCCTTTTTCTTTCAACATACACAACATCTCACATTTGAGCTTTTCCTTTTATCTTTAACAACACCTCCCAAATGATAAGTTGATGCCGTAAGTGAACGTTTTTTACAGAATAAAGATGTTATCCAAAACTGAGGGGATTTATAATCTGTGACAAAACGGGGGAAAATCTGGTGAGCATCATGGTTGTCGAAACCAGGCAGGCGGGACCTTTCACACCTGCCTGCAAGTGGATCACATTAAAGTCACATGTGGACTGAATGATTGAGAGATGCCTTTACTCCGGATCCACCCAGTGGACCTGCTGAAGGAGAAAGTGAGCGCTGTAGTGAAATATCTGAATTACTCCCTAATTAAATAGTTTTTACCCAGCCGTGCTGCAGGGCTGCACTAGCCACTGGCATTGGTGAAAGAACATAATGCAACGTCGCCCCCACTGGACCTTTCATGGTACTTCATGGTAAACTGACCATGTGTTTATTACTCGATCATCTAAACAACCCAGTACTTGATATCCACCTGCTCTGTGTGTGTCTTCCAGATGTAGTGACCGTAATGAGCATGTGAGTACTGCTGAGTGTGCAGTCTGACCGCGATGTGTATTAATGACGAAGAGGACGGCAGGTCCAGAGTGCAGCTGATTAATAACTCACTCACTCCTTCCCTCACACCTAATGGCTCTCTGTCTCACCCTGTCTATAATTATCACCCAATAATGAGGTCTAAAAGAGGGTGTGCGTGTGTGTGTGTGTGTGTGTGTGTGTGTGTGTGCGTGTGTGTGTGTGTGTGTGTGTGTAAGCAGGAGAGAGCTACATCTGGAGGTTTACAGACTGCATTTTACATATTATATATTTGTTTACATGTGCAAAAAAATGAGTAGAAAACAATTAGAATGCTACTTACATATCACTGCATCAGCAATAATTATCCAATAACAGAAGCGTACGTTTCCTTTCTCCCTTCTCCAAAGGCCTCGTTCCCCAACATTAACAATGTTTCTGTGTCGGTTTCATGATTCGTTTCAGTCACATGTTTCAGTGCGTTTGATACGGCATCCATTACAAGTGAAGCTTGTTCAGGTTGTGTGTTTTATGGGTTCAAGGGATTCTGTCGTTGTTGGGGAGAGGTTATGGGTTCGGTGGTGTGTTTGACTGTGTGCTCCCATCACTGAGTGAGTCTGAACCTCTGCTGTTGGGTTGTTTGACTGTGTTTGGCTCACAGAAACACCAACACACACACACACACACACTGCTGTAGCTGCTGCTGAGCGTGCAGACAGCTTGGTGAGTTCACCTTTGTGTTTTGGCACGATATACCTATGAAGTGTATTTGATGACGTTTTTGATTTTAATCGAAGTCTGTGTGACGACACTTGGAATGGATATATTACGAGGGCTTAGGTCTGTCCCGCTGTTACATCGTTGAGCGCTTGAGGGTTATCGCTCAAACATGTTAAGCCCTTCATGCACACTTTCCGTAAGTCTGCATGTACTGTCTCTTAACTCTCAACTTAACTCTCAGCACTGCGCTTCCTTGGGTCCTCAGCAATACACCTGCTGTGACAGTTGCATCAGAAACCCCAGTGAAAAAACAGCTGACTTTACAGTTAGGCAAGGGAGGCTACCTGGACCTTTGGCCCCAAACTAAAAAGGCCCCAAAAAGCTGTGGATTAATATTGATGCTATGAAAAATATTGAACGATGTTTTCACTCATTTCACTCTAAAAAAGCCTCTAAGAATAAGCAACTCAACTACTTACTGTGTACTTCTACTTCACATGAGAGCTTTACAGTATTCATCGACCTGACAGAGAGAACGGTTACGTTGCAAATTCAGATTTTACTCTCAAAATATATAATAATTTAAATATGATGGGTTATTATTCATCAAACTATCCAGCTTTATCAAATGAAAAGATCCACCTTGAACAGACATTAAGTCAATTGAAGTACTTTGTGCTGATAATGCCTCTATTTCACTCTACTTGAAGTGAACATTTGGATACCGGACTTTAACTGTGTGGTATTAATAGTTTGACTTCAGGAAGAAAGAACAAACGCCTGTTTAAAAATGTGTGATTGTTTTTCGGAGATGTGAGAGTTGCTACAGAGTAGCTTGAAACCAGCCAGAACAACAGTTCTGCAGATGATTTGAATCAGTTTTGTATCCAGGTGTATCGTTGTCTTTGCCCACAAGGGTGAGAAGTGAAGAGACGCTGCATCTTTGTTGGTAAGACAAAGACACAGACAGACCTTGAAACCGGAACTGAATGTACCCATACTCCCCTTCCGACACATGTCTGAACCCTTTGTACGCGCACATGATGGTGAATGTTGCACTTTGTCGAGGCAGCACAGATGTGTTTTGTCACATTGAAACCAAAGATATCTGGTCCATGCAAAACTTTCACTGACGAGGACGACGGAGAAAAGATCGACAGAAAATGTACAAATTGTGTTTTGAATAAAAAAAGTCTCAGACTCCCTTCATCAATAAGTCTTTATAACTGCAAGCCACACACATTAACGGTCAGTCTGCACATTCATATAGGTTCGCTGTCTTTTCCATTATTTATTCGTGGCAAAAATGAAATCGCCTGCATGTGGACACGACGGTAAATAGTCCACGTTTTCGATAGCTGACAGATGATAGCGGTCAATAAACACAAGGAGAACGCTGGGCTTTCTGTTTGAGAGATAAGCCCCCTCAGTGTAGGCATCACTTGAAGAAAAAAGAAACAAATGACAGTGAAGCTACAGAGAAAGGATTTTTTAAAAATGGCAAATAATAAGTACGGACATTATAATTGTTTTGTACGTGTGAGCAGATGCGTGTGTGTGCGTGCATGTGGCGGTGTGTTCTCCTGGCGGCGCCCTGTCCTCTCATGCACGATGGAGATGAGAGGACCCAGCACCACCTGCAGTGAAGAACACATCACAAAACATGTTCAGCAATGATGAAGAGGACTCAGTGCATCTGGTCCTTGTGCATAAATGTATGTTACAGGTCTCATGCCACTGTGATGTCCATATCAAATTTAAAAAGTAAAATGTATGATAATTGATCTGTTATCTGTTATTCATCGAGCACATTGCACTGCACCTTTACTGATTCTTTTTGCACTTCTGGTTAGATGCTAAAACTGCATTTCGTTGTCCTCGTACTTGTACTTTGTGCAATGACAACAAAGTTGAATCTGAATCTGAATTGTCCTTTTTACTGCATTGTTTGTATTATTTTGCACAACTTTGTTTTGGATAATTTGGTTAAATGTGATTTAATTTAGATTTTTTTTCATTGAGGAAATCAATCCATTGTGTATTATATCAAGTCAAAAACGATATGGGTTATTATAAGCATCCGGTTATCATAAGCATCCGTATAGCGCAGCTTAAATACACACAGCGAGGAGGTTATGAGAGCGTTGGTCTTAACACTGAGGCTCTCACATTGAATTGCAGTGGTTGAAGCAGACCGTGTGTTTTTGATTTGTTGTGCAACACAGCACATACGTGGGAGACGTCATGTGAGTTTGGGGCCTAAAAAACACGGAGCAGATAAACCGACGGCTGAACAGATTCCAGAGCAGACGACTGAGTTTGACTCCCGATGAAAACTGTTCCAACGAGCACGTCAAGAGGCATTCGCCGTGTTTGTCCCCCGGTTCTTCTAACCTGCTAGAGATGATCAATTCAAACATTTGTGGGACGGTAGAATAATAAAGACGTTAGCTGTGAGGACATGAGTTTGCTCATGACGGGTGTATAACCTGAGCTACATGCAGCTAAATATCTTGAAACATTTAAAACCTTCTTAAAAACATCTTACAATAACTGGGCGCACTGCACATGCCACTAATATTGCTCAAGAATGATACGATATGACTCAGGAGTTCTGTGTTGTGTCGTTTTTAACCCTTCATTACACAGGGTTGTGTGGTGGAATACAACACACACCAGATAGTATTCAGTGAGCGTACAAACACAACAACAGGGTCAACTCGGTGTCTTGTGGGCGGAATACAAACACACAGAGCTGTATATGAAAGTGTTTGAAGCGCTTTCGGCCGAGCGAGCATGTTCGTCGTGTCTGGTGATTGATGTGCGTCGGGTAAGGGCAGGAGGATTAGGAAGTTAAGTTATGATCTCACATTAATGACAGAAGCGTAAGTCACACAACGCGGATGAGGGAGATGTAATGACAGGATTAAACAAATGCATTCTACGGACTGAAATGATGCAACTGAAAGTCATCAACAGGTGGTCCATACTTGATGAATGGATTCACCTTTCCTGAGATGAGAAGTTGGGGATTTAAAATGTGACTTTGTGGTGTCACTTTGAAGTTAAATCGGTTTATAGTAGGAGACGAGTTTGATGATGTGTATGCTGTCCCATCTGTGTTACATTCATACAGTTTGAATTATGGTCATGCTCAAATGCTAACGTTCATGCTCCAGTTAGCACTTCTATGCAAGCTGAAGAGAAGTCATTGGTTGTCTTATGACTTGTAGACAGAAGGGCACAGACCTCAGTAACCTCAGTAAGCTCAGTAAGCACACATTGTGGGATGAAGCTGTGCGGTTAGGTGGGTAGTCATGATGGTCTCACCATCACGACTGCAGCTTTACAACCGCTGTGTATGGTTAAAGCACGCTACCTACCCCAACATCCATAACCACACAAGAAGCTGCTGTTTCCAGTCTCTCCAACGTCTACGGGTCAATCAGCAGGCGTTTCACAGCTTTGGCTGTTTCTGCATCCATCAGTGGAATTTCTTCTTCTTGTTCGATTCAACACGAACCACCGATCAACATTACACTTCAACTCAAGTGGCTTCTGGGGTGGTGAACACAAAAGAAGCGGTGACGGAAATGAATAGCACGAAGGAAGGAAAACGATTGGTTGTGTGCCGTAGTTTTCATTCATGCAGTTTTAAATATTTAGTAATCGGAAACTGAAATGTATCCCATCACTCAAAGAACGGTGTGCCAATTGTGAATCTGTTATATGTATGTTACATTAGGTCTCTACAGTCTACAGAACATCATATATGCAGACAAGAGCCCTGTCATCATAATGCATTCCTCCTGCAACTGTCTCATATCATTCAATAAAGATTTGATATTATCTGATTCATGGGGACTGGAATGCCAGAATACTGCACATAAAGACTCATTTTGGATGAGTGATTTCAGGTCGTGCCATTGTAAGGCGACAACGCCTTTATGTGCACAAACAAACAGACACAGATCAGACACAGCATCCCACTGTCTCCGTACCCGTGTCTGTCTGTTGTCTCTCTGTTGTGTCTCTGTTGTGTCTCTGCTGTGTCTCTCTGTTGTGTCTCTCTGTTGTGTGTCTCTGTTGTGTCTCTGCTGTCTCTCTGTTGTGTCTCTCTGTTGTGTCTCTGTTGTGTCTCTCTGTTGTGTGTCTCTGTTGTGTCTCTGCTGTCTCTCTGTTGTGTCTCTCTGTTGTGTCTCTGTTGTGTCTCTCTGTTGTGTCTCTGCTGTGTATCTGTTGTGTCTCTCTGTTGTGTCTCTCTGTTGTGTCTCTCTGTTGTGTCTCTCTGTTGTGTCTCTGCTGTGTATCTGTTGTGTCTCTCTGTTGTGTCTCTGTTGTGTGTCTCTGTTGTGTCTCTCTGTTGTGTCTCTGCTGTCTCTCTGTTGTGTCTCTCTGTTGTGTCTCTGTTGTGTGTCTCTGTTGTGTCTCTCTGTTGTGTCTCTGCTGTCTCTCTGTTGTGTCTCTCTGTTGTGTGTCTCTGTTGTGTCTCTGTTGTGTCTCTCTGTTGTGTCTCTCTGTTGTGTCTCTGCTGTGTATCTGTTGTGTCTCTGCTGTCTCTCTGTTGTGTGTCTCTGTTGTCTCTCTGTTGTGTCTCTCTGTTGTGTCTCTCTGTTGTGTCTCTGCTGTGTATCTGTTGTGTCTCTGTTGTGTCTCTGTTGTGTGTCTCTGTTGTGTCTCTCTGTTGTCTCTCTGTTGTGTCTCTCTGTTGTGTCTCTCTGTTGTGTCTCTGTTGTGTCTCTCTGTTGTGTCTCTGCTGTGTCTCTGTTGTGTCTCTGTTGTCTCTCTGTTGTGTCTCTGTTGTGTCTCTCTGTTGTGTCTCTGCTGTGTCTCTGTTGTGTCTCTCTGTTGTGTCTCTTGAAGCTCTCGGCATTAATGCGGATGGTGGCACCCGTCCCTCCACCGCTCCCGCTCATCAGTGAAGACGATCCTTAAAGCCTAGAAATATACGAACCAATGTTGACATTGTGAATTGTTTTGTTTGCTTTTGTATTCAGTGCATTGCTACATCTGCTTGATGAATGATCACAATGACTCATGGGTCGGAATGGCCATTGTCTAACAGAATCCTATTTGCACTGCATACTAAACTACACGTGGAACCTAATTCTACATATTCATTCATTCAAATCACACCGTACAAATATTTCAGTATCAGACGTATTGAAAGTGTATACACTCCTATAATTCAAACATGATTATTCAGAATTGTTCAATGATGTAAATTGGCAATACTGTTCATATAAAAGAGGAAAAATGGTTCAAGAGTCAGTAAAGAGAATAATTCTTAAATGTGCAGTAACTACAAACGTCCACTAGATGTCAGTATGTGATTTGTTGGGACTGCGTTCAACTAGGACCTTGTTTGCCCGCAGTACTGCCTTTATGTTATGCAAGGTCATAACTACTACGAGTGTTCAGTGTAAGCCCAAGAAGCCGTATAAACTACAGCCCCATATTGAGTTGGTTTAGCAGCTCATAGAGGTCGTATTTACACAGTTTCCTTCAGATTCTGACACCGGAGAACACTTTTACAGTTGAGGTTAAGTTCAGAGAGTTAACAGAAGAAGCTTACTGTTCCCTCTTTGAACTCAACATCAAGACTAACAGGATATTGTTGCATTGGGGTAGCCAACCACAACTCTTGCTCACGTTAGCTGACGTAAGCACGATAAGACTCTTTGACGAATGGATGTGTGGTGGCTTTTATCTGTACCCTGTGAGGGTCATCACTACTCGAGTAGCGAGTATCTGGATCGAAGCGCTCTACGTCCTTCGTGAGGGACTCTATGTGATCGGTGCGCAGGCCCTGTGCTCGGAGAGGGCCTGAACCGTCTGATTCGCCATAATCTTTAAAGTCAAGGGGAGGGTGGTCTACCTCTCCCCGTGTGGGAAAGGGCGTTCGTTCTAGGCGTACGCTTGACATATGCGGAATGTCTCGCTCGCCTGTGGAAGTGGGTTCGGACCCACTTAGGTCACTCTGGACCCCCCCTTCTCCTGTCATCAGAGAGGGAGAGTTTGAGGAGACCAGCAGCTGCATCTTGTACAGGGTCGAGTGGCTCAAGACGACGGCTCCACAACCGCTGAGAGTTCTGGGAGAGGATGTGGACATGGTGGAGGAGGACAAGTACCTGGTGTCTCCATCGACAGCAGACTGAACTGGAAGAACAACATCAACGCTGTGTACAGGAAGGGGAGGAGTCGACTCTTCTTCTTGAGGAAACTTGGATCCTTCAACGTGTGCAGCAGGATGTTGGAGATGTTCTACAGTCTGTTGTGGTCAGTGCACTGTACTTCTGTAGTCTGCTGGGGGAGCAGCATTGGAGCCGGAGACACCAACAGACTTAATGAACTGGTTAAGAAGGCCGGCTCCATCATTGGCTGCAAACAAGACTATCTGGAAGAGGTGGTGGAGAGGAGGACACTGAAGAAACTATTGTCCATGTTGGATAACCAGGACCACCCTCTGCACCACCTCCTGCAGGGACAGACTGATCCAGATACAGGAGAACATTCTGCTATAAGACTCTATAGTAAATCACCTCTGAACAGATCAATCACACAACTATAACTCTGTTACTCTGTTGTTTGTTTGTTGTTGTTTAAATCTTTGCACTACTGTTTAGTTAGTTAATTTAATATTATTTTATTTCATGGTATATATTGTGCATTTGATATTTAATACTTTATATTTACCTGTATCATAATTGCTGCTGTAGTACAAAAATGTCCCCTTGATGGATTAATAAAGTATCTATCATATCAATCATTGAGTGCTGGCAGCCTCTCAGGAGAAGAACTCTCTGACCTCATGGAGACTACGCAGACTCCCTCAGAGACCAGCAACACTGCACTTTGGTTGGAATGTACAAAATACAAACCAGTTTTATTTGGTTTATACAATAAAAACATTAAAGGTTACACAAACAGATGATGTGAAAAGTAAAGAAAATAAAAGATAAAATGTCAAAAACCTCAAAGGTTCAGATCAGCAATAAGCCTCGTCACACATCACACATGAACACATGAATGAAGATCAGTGGAACATGATCATCATTAAATGAACACATGATCAGTAAGAATACAAACCAAAGAATGAAAAGTTACATGGTGACACATTCTGCATTATAATATATCTTCATTGAATAAACAGCTGAGCTGGTTCTTGATCAGTAGTTTGGTTCAAACTTCTTTTGTCTCTTTTGATTTGTTTCTATGAGTTTCATCAAACTAGCACACAGTCAGTGATGAATGAAGTCAAAGTGAACAAGACCACGTGAAGAACCAAGCTGCATTCAACTGATCCTTCATGTGAGACAGTGTTCTGGTGGATTTGGACGTTTCTGCTTTGACGTGATGTTTATGTGCTTTATTATCTAGAATCGTCCAAAACTTTGATTTCTTTTGATCTCAACGTCACTTCTCAGAGTTTGTTCATTTGTTACACGATGATCAAAGAAGATGAATTTAGTTTGTTCAAATCAAAACAACTCTTCACAACTTGTGCTTCTTGTTCCACAGATGCTGCATTTGATCCAGAAAGACTCTTGTTTGACATTCGGAGGTTTTTCTGAACAAAACAAATGTTTCAAGACAACAAAGTTCAGTTTTCTACACAAAGTCAAAGATGTTTCACAGCTTCTCTCAGACAACACATCGTTCCAGGTCATTACATGGACCTCGCTCAGCTCTTTCACACATCCATCTGCAACACCACAAGTCCCAGAGAGCTCTCAACCCCCCAGAGTCCAGACCAGCTCAGGTACCCCTCACCTGCTCCAACTGCATCTACAACCACTGAGAGATCAGGTTGGTACCAACTCACATCAGCTGTGTGTGATCCTGTACACACTGAACCATCTGGTCAGCAGAGAGGAGGTTCCTCTGCAGGAGGAGACTCTCCCTCCTACACAGAACACAGAGACACTGAGGAACCAGACCTGGACCTGAACCTAAAGATGGTGCTGAATGGATTGAGGGACCCAAAGCCAAAGCCAATGCCAAAGCCAAAGCCAGGATAAAGAGGTTCAGTGAATGTGGTGTTGAAGGTGTGGAGGTGGATCAGTGTGTCAGAGGAGACTCTGTAGAAGGACAGAGAGCCAGCAGGACAGTCCACATACACTGCTACTCTACCAGAGAAGGAGGAGGAGGAGGTGATGGATGTTCTTGTCTTATTGTGACGGACAGAGTAACTACCTTCATCACCAGAGCACCACAGACTCCAGGACTGATCATTCATTCCAAACACACAGTCTCTACTGTCTCTTTTCCTCCTGATTCCTCTGTAACTCACTGATATATAAACACTTTCTCTCCACTCGACCTCCCAGTAACAGCGACCAGTCAGACCAGTTCTACACAGCAGCTGAGAGGCATCAAACCTGTCTGGATGATCAGGATATGACTGAACCTTCTTCACAAGTGTCACCTTCCTGTTGTTGTCAGACAGTTTGAGGTTTCTGTTCACTGTGTTTGTGTCGAGTGTGAGTTCACAGGAATCTGATGGAGAGAACAAGACACAACACAGCTGCAGTTATTAATCTATCATGTGTTTGATGATGACATCAGAGATGTGAATGAGTGATGTCACCGTTTGAAGATGCTTTGTTTCCATGAATCAAACTCAAAGCACACTTACACTTCCTCAGACCTGGTCTGGACCATCGGACTCCAGCAGGCTCCACCCTGAAAGGAGGAGGGGGGTCAGAGCAGCATGAGACATGGACATGACATCGCTCTCACACACAGAGCTTTGTTATTCATCTTCACATGAGCACTTATTATTCATCAGCTCATACTCTGTGACTTCACTGGAGCTTCTTCTGATTGGCCCATGACGACAGCTCATTATCTTCACTTATTCATGATGTATTATTATCAGTGTTATATTGACCATCATCATCCATTTCACACTCAGTTTCCTCTCCAGTCAGTCAGTGAGTCACATGTTTAAACCTGCATCTATTCATTTCTTTGTCCACTTGTGGTTCAGTGAGAACAAGCTGTGAACACAACATGTGACATCTTATCAGCTTATAAAGTAGTTGTGTCTCACATGATATCAACAGCTGCTTCCACATCCAGCAGTTACACATCAACATGATGACTCATCAGAGTCTTTGTGTTTGTGTCTCCTGATGAATGGAAGTCCACTACTCTCTCTCTTAGCTCTGTGTTTGGTCTCCACCACCTCCTGAGGGAAACATCTGTCTCTTTAGCTGCTAAATGCTCCACTATGTTCACCAGCTCGTCTCTAACTGAGTCTGTCTGCTGTTTGCTGCTGAGCAGGTAGTGAACAGTGGCTTCATCACAGCTTGTTGGATGGAAACAGCTGCTGCTGGAAACACTGAGACTCAAGCAAACAGGAAATGTGCTGCAGAACCAAAACTATTCACATCCCGTCTCCTAGCAACAGTCAACACTGATTTCTAGGGGAGTCACGGTTCGGATCATTTTTCGGATCAACAAAGAAAAGGGGAGGAGCCAAATATAACTTTGCTTTCCATTTGTTAATTAAAGAACTTCAAGAACACTTAAAGCAAAGAACTTTGGCCTATAGTCTTACATGAAAACACAAATATTGAAGATGTCCAATTTGAAACAAAATGAAATAAAAATAAAACATTCAAGAATACTCAATTCTGATATCCTCGTCCTTTCATCAATACTGAAAGAAAGAAACAGCCAGTGAGCTAGCTTCCACTGTTTACACTCAACTGAACTGCTCGGCAACAACTTGGGTCTATGTTTACTTCCTGTCAGGTGATGCCATTCAAATACACAATAATGTTCCATTACTGTGACATTATTTTCATAAAGATGAGAATATCTCCATTGTCTGGGGAGAGGGTCGACCTTTCTGTGGTGACTGGAATATTATTGGGCCTGTCTAGCGTCACTCTGATGCTTCTGTCAGCACCTGAACCAGGTGTGTGTGTGTGTGACGCTCACAGAGGGGGCGTGTCTACAGCACCTGACTAAGAATCTCCGCCGTGGTGAAAGCGGTCTTTTCCTTCTCATAGAGGTCTGGAACAGCTTCACACTGAAGTGGGTGCGTGAGTGGGTTTCGTAGCGTGGCTCAAGCATTTTAACCAGATTTAGAAATCCTTTGTTTTCTACACCGGAGTGTCCCCGTCGCTGACAGACGGGATGGTGTCTCTTCATGTGTGTGGACATGCCGATGTTTTGCCGTTGTCCTGTGTCTCTCTTTAAATAACGCCTACATACCGTAACGCTTTGTCCACCACCCTCATCCGTCATTATACGTTACACGGAAGACAAAATGTCCCCAAACTTGCGACTTAAATGACGCCGCGGCTTCTGACGTTCCTCCGCTCGCCATGACTTCACCGTTAAATGCTTCTGACCTGCTCCGTTCACGTGAACACACTCCTGCTGTATATCTGTTCACTGACACTCTGCATTGATATTCGGGGACTTGTTACTTGAAAAGGAACAGCAGCAGTAGAACTTTATTACACGCTATGATGATTACACTGTAAAAAAATAAAAAATACTCGATTGATCCGCGGATCACAATTGTGAATTGTGATCCGAACCGTGAGGGCTGATCCGAACGGATCACGGATCGATCCGTGATCCGTGACACCACTACTGATTTCTATTATCTGTAATCTGGGGGTGAAAATATTACAGTTCAAGTCCGTCTGCAGCCACAGAGCACTGCCTGTGTCCCCCTAGAACTCTGGTCCAGTCCTCAATAAACCTCTTTGGGCTCTGACACACCACGTCCACAACCAGCTGCTGGTTCTTCACTGAGCGTCTGTGGCCGACTGTCACCTGTAGTTTCAACAAGTCGACTCTTCTCAGCCAGGGAACTGGCTCTCAGTGCCAAACAAACCACAACCAGGTAAAGCTGAACTCCTTTAGAACAGTAAAACATTCCTGTTGTGATGATTCGTCAAGACGCTTTAAACTGATTGTTTCTGTCTGTTTGTCTTTTCACAATAATGTCTGGACTAAAGGGCAACACACACGAGCATCAGAACATCAACTCTTGTTTGATATGAGCCCACAAACCTGCAGCGTGACGACGTTGACTCATGTCAACCCACCATGATGCCCGTCAACGTGTCAGGATGCACCACTGTCCTCTTTACTGATGTTGAAACAAGACAACGCTCCAGAACAACAACAGTTTCTCACCTTCCCTCCCTGTTGGGCTCATCCTGGCTACTGTTCCCTGATACTTCTGTCTGTGTTGATGGTCTGATGTGGGACACAAACAGTCTGATGAGTCTCTGGTAGTTTGAGGTCAGCTTGGTGTATCAGGGTCATATTAACCAGGCTGACAGTGTGACAGAGAACAAGTCTCCAGCTCGACCTCCTCCATCAGACTGAGTGTCTGTGGCTGCAGCAGGCCTCTTCATACCTGAGAGTTTCCAGTCTCCAGTGAGGATCCTTCTGTCCATCAGACAGCATCTTCACTCCTGAGTCTCCTGGATGATTGTAGCTCAGGTCCAGCTCTCTCAGATGGGAGGGGTTGGAGCTCAGAGCTGAGACCAGAGAAGCACAGCCTTCCTCTGTGATCAGACAGCCTGACAGGCTGCAAACACACAAAACAACACACATGTCACATGATCTGAGGGAACTGTGAGGGCTGGAAGGTTTATGTTTATGACTGTCATCACCAATCTGTTTGTGTCTAAAATTTAAACTTAGTACTGAGTCCAAGAAAAGTAATTCACAGGGTCACCTGAGAGTCTCCAGTGTACAATGTGGACTCTTTAGTCCTCCAGACAGCATCTTCACTCCTGAATCCTGCAGGTCGTTGTTACTCAGGTCCATCTCTCTCAGACTAGAGGACTGGGAGCTGAGAACTGAGGACAGAGCTTCACAGCTTCTCTCTGAGAGGTTACAGACACTCAGTCTGAAGAGACAATGATGAAGAAGAATAAACAATAAGAAGAAAAGATCGCAGCGTATTGAAGTTATGTGAGGAACTGTGAGGGCTGGAAGGTTTATGTTCATTACTGTCATCACCAATCTGTTTGTGTGTGAACTTTAAACTTTGTACTTAGTCCAAGAAAAGTAATTCACAGGGTCACCTGAGAGTCTCCAGTGTACAATGTGGACTCTTTAGTCCTCCAGACAGCATCTTCACTCCTGAATCCTGCAGGTCGTTGTTACTCAGGTCCATCTCTCTCAGACTAGAGGACTGGGAGCTGAGAACTGAGGACAGAGCTTCACAGCTTCTCCCTGAGAGGTTACAGCCACTCAGTCTGAAGAGACAATGATGAAGAAGAATAAACAATAAGTAGAAAAGATAGCAGCGTATTTAAGTTATGATCTATGAATCTAACTCTCTCTGTACTTACAGAGCTTTGTTGGAGGCTTTGACCACTGGCAGCAGCCTCAGAAGAGCCTCCTCTGAAGCAGAGTATTTCTTCAGGTCAAACACGTCCAGATCTTCTTCTGATGACAGTAAGATGAATACCAGAGCTGACCACTGAGCAGGAGACAGTTCATCTGTGGAGAGACGTCCTGAACTCAGGGACTGTTGGATCTCCTCCACTAGAGAACGATCATTCAGTTCATTCAGACAGTGGAACAGATTGATGCTTTTCTCTGGAGACACATCCTCACTGATCTTCTTCTTGATGTACTGGACTGTTTCCTGATTGGTCTGTGAGCTACTTCCTGTCTGTGTCAGCAGACCTCGTAGGAGACTCTGATTGGTCTCCAGAGAAAGACCCAGGAGGAAGCGGAGGAACAAGTCCAGGTGTCCATTTGGACTCTGTAAGGCCTTGTCCACAGCACTCTGGTAGAGATGTGTTCGTTCAGGTTTGTCTCTAGAGACTTCAGACAGCGGGGAGGTTGTTGGTTCTTCTGACAGCAGATTGACTCCAGAGTTGATGAAGGTCAGATGGACATGAAGAGCAGCCAGAAACTCCTGAACACTCAGATGGACGAAGCAGAAGACCTTGTCCTGGTACAGTCCTCTCTCCTCTCTAAAGACCTGTGTGAACACTCCTGAGTACACTGAGGCTGCTCTGATGTCGATGCCACACTCTGTCAGGTCGGATTCATAGAAGATCAGGTTCCCTTTCTGCAGCTGATCAAAAGCCAGTTTTCCCAGAGACTTGATCATCTTCCTGCTCTCTGGACTCCAGTGTGGATCCGTCTCAGCTCCTCCATCATACTTGACCTTCTTCAGTTTGGACTGAACCACCAGGAAGTGGATGTACATCTCAGTCAGGGTCTTGGGCAGCTCCCCTCCCTCTCTGGTCTTCAACACCTCCTCCAGAACTGTAGCAGTGATCCAGCAGAAGACTGGGATGTGGCACATGATGTGGAGGCTTCGTGAGGTCTTGATGTGGGAGATGATCCTGCTGGCCTGCTCCTCATCTCTGAATCTCTTCCTGAAGTACTCCTCCTTCTGTGGGTCAGTGAACCCTCTGACCTCTGTCACCATGCCAACACACTCAGCAGGGATCTGATTGGCTGCTGCAGGTCGTGTGGTTATCCAGAGGCGAGCAGAGGGAAGCAGGTTCCCCCTGAAGAGGTTTGTCAGCAGCACATCCAGTGAGGTGGACTCTGTAACATCAGTCAGGACCTCATTGTTGGTGAAGTCCAGAGGAAGTCTACACTCATCCAGACCGTCAAAGATGAACAGAACCAGGAACTCTTCAAACCTGCAGATTCCTGCTGCTTTGGTTTCACTGAAGAAGTGATGAACAAGTTGCACCAAGCTGAACTGTTTCTCTTTCAGCACATTCAGCTCTCTGAAGGTGAATGGAAATGTGAACAGTATGTCCTGGTGGTCTTTGTCTTCAGCCCAGTCCAGAGTGAACTTCTGTGTTAAGACTGTTTTCCCAATGCCAGCCACTCCCTTTGTCATCACTGTTCTGATTGGTTCCTCTCCTCCAGGTGAGGCTTTAAAGATGTCTTCTTGTCTGATGGTTGTTTCTGGTCTGTGTAGTTTCCTGGATGCTGTTTCAATCTGTCTGACCTCATGTTGATCATTGACCCCTGCAGTCCCTCCCTCTGTGATGTAGAGCTCTGTGTACATCTCATTCAGAAGGGTTGGGTTTCCTGCTTTAGCGATCCCCTCAAACACACTCTGGAACTTCTTCTTCAGGTTAGATTTGAGTTTACGTTGACAAACTGCAAGAAGTCCTGAATGAACACAACAAAGAAGATCAATGAGTCAAAGAATAGATTTCAACATGTCATTTCCTCACAGAATGAGTCTATTAATACATGTTGGTCCATCTCTTAGACGTTAGTAAACGTCACATTTATCCAGCATGTTGAATCTTTAGAGAAATCCTCTTACTGCTCTGCAGACAGTCAGCCAGCTCCTCCTGCTTCATTCTCCTCAGGAAGTTTATTGTGATCTTCACAAAGGCCTCTCTGCTGCTCCTCCTCTGCTCTTCATCCACACCGTCCAGCACCTCCTCATCCTCCCTCTGACTCTCTAAGCATTCTGGGTAATCTGAACTCAGTCCCTTCTGGATCTTCTTCAGCTCGTTCTTCACAAAAGTGACGATGTTCTCCTCCAGCAGCTGGAACAGAATATTCTATGAATGACACAAACTAAAACCATGGAAGCAAACATCAGATCCATGTTGGACAGACTGACGATCCACTGGTCTACAGAGTGCAGCATGGAGATGATTGTGAACACAATAGATGTAACAGTAGTTGTACATGTACAGACCATGAATATGGAGTCCAGGTGTGTTTGATGCTGCTGGGCAGACGGACCTCTGGGAACCTCTGAGCTCTCCTGGTCCTCTCTGTGGAGGAATCATGAACAATCAGCTCACGTTGTGTTTGTACCATTAACACAAATACAACAATCAGTTAAAGATCTTGTGTTCTGGCATGATTGATCATAATGAAAACAGATGCTGAACAGGTTCTGATCTCTGCTTTTATTGGACAGTAAAAGTTATTCTATTGGCAGCACGGTAGTGTCAAAAACTATATCGTAGGTCAAATTCATACCGGTTTACTTTATATACCTTCTATACCTTCCACCTCTAGATACAACTACGACTAGAAACAACTAGAATCACATGTGATGTGATACTTTTTCATATTTGGTGTGGTTTCTATTCTACCATTGTGTTGTTAGTCAGATGTACCAAGACTTAATACTGTTGATCTGCCACATCACTGAAACAAAGGGTCTGTGTTTGGTTTTGTCCACAGCACCGTTGGGGAGACTTCCTCCTCCGAGTCTTTCTAGTCTCCAGACCTCTGCTACTAGAGTTAGGATTATATCCAGAATGCTACTTCCTGTCTGATGTAAAACCTACAACAAGTAGTTAAAGATATTGCGTCATGTCATGATCATAATGAGAAATGAGATCATAATGACAGATCAAAGACTATCAATGACAGACGACCAAAGTTGTATCTGTGTAACAGCTAGTCATCTGTTTCATCTGTTTTAAGAACTTACTCTGGGTCATAAGAACGGCGTCCATCTTTGAAGTCAATCAGACGATCATGAGACTGATCACTCTTCATGGACACACAGCTGGGTTCAGGAGACTTTCCTCTCTGCTGCTGTGAACTGATAGAAACACTGACATTACATCATCATCATCATTCAATCATGAAGATCAGCTCACATTGTGTCCGTCCACACAGAGACCAACACAAGGTAAAGGTCCATGAAGTGATATGTGGATGTGGATCAGATGAGTCCCTGTCGTGGTAAAGGTTTACTAGTCCTGCTGATCCCTCTGACAATCAACAGCTCAGTCTTTCAGCTCACTGTTTTCAAACAAATTCTAATATTTAGGCATAACCACTTGTCAGTGTCAGTTTGCACGAAAAAGTGAAAAACATTGTTCTTCATTATTGTACCAGTGTTGTGCTTAGACTAACAGTGCGTTCTCTTAGAAGTGAAATAGCATAGTGGTGGTATAACATGACATGGTAAACATTGCAAATAAATAAATAAAATTAAATAAAAAAGGTTGGTACATTATAAATATTATGGTATACAAGTGTAATATATTATGAAGTGAAATGTAGTCGTAGCAAAACAATATTCCCTGTAGTACAGCAGTATTGCACATTGTAATTATTAAGTCTACAAATAGGCCGACATTGTCTGTCTGTACACTTAGGTATTGACTTAGGTACACCTGTCCGAACAACAACGGGTGTTCTCAGGAAATGTGTCTCTGCCCGCTCAGCTCGGCAGTTTCTTGACGGGTGCCGCTCGGCTCGCCGCTGTCCTGACACCTGACTGACGCTTGCCACCGACTTGCCACTGTGGTGCCAGTGCCACAAGGAGGATCTCGGCCTTGCTGGTAAATGATGCAGTGAGGTGAACATGATGGTTGAAGAGTAATGCTGTCCAATCCGATGAAGAGAGGAACCATGTGGTGTAAAAGAGTTTTACCTGAGTGACCTTCTGACTTCATCATCACCATCATCATCATCATCATCACCATCATCACCATCACTTTGTTAAAATCCTCACCTTTGATCAACAGAGTGGCATCCATCTTTGAAGTATATAGGACGATCCATAGACCGGTCACTCTTCATGGACACACAGCTAGGTTCAGGTGCAGGTTCAGGTTCAGGTCCAGGTTCAGGTCCAGGTCCAGGACAGTGTGGTCCCTGATGGGTCCTGGTCACATGTGTAGAAACAGAGTCAGTGAATGAAAGACTTTGAGTCATGGACAGGTAGAGATGGTCATCTCACCTCTGAGCTTTGGTGTGGCTGGTTCTAGAGGGAGGGACTCCCTCCTCTCCGTCCTCACACTGATTCATAGCAGAGTCCACACCTTCACACAAACACAACAACATTATTTCTCTTCATCATGACAAACACACACAGCTCATTCACCTCAACACTAAAGACACTCAAGGGACAGTTTCCATGTTGTTGTCCCTCTGAGCTGCAGAGTCCTCTCTAAGAGATGACGTTCACAACGCTCTTTAGTCTGTTGGCTTGTTGGAAGACTAGAGGAAGACTCTTCATCTGGCTTTTTATTGGCCTCTTTGGGGATGACGTCACTTTTCACTTCTATTTGAGTGACTTTGAAAAGCTCTTCAACATTTTAAATGTTCGTCTGTTTCCACGTCTACTACATCCAGTCAGAGCAGGAAGCAGCTCGTCCAATAATCCAGAATCAGTCATGTGACCTTGTTAGCTGCTGCTGAATTCACATCACTTTGTAGCTTCATGTGTCGAGGAACCAGTGAGAGCAGAGCTGAAAGCATCCGTCCAATCATTGATCAGCACATCAGCACTCATCAACGTCCTGATTCTCTGTGATGGAGTCACACTGATGTCTCCTCTCAATGAGGCTGTTAGTGGAGCTGTCGCCCTCTGGTGGCTCACAGGGAAACTGCACCTTGAACTGACTCATTTCACTGTTTACCGTAAAACACCATCATTCTTTGTTGGGTTGATGTTCTTATAAAACGGTTTAACATCAGCTGAACAGCTTCTTTATGCAGACGGACGCTTACACACGTAACATGAGTTTCTGTCTAAACGTCACTGAGCAGTAAAAGCTTCATTTATTTGAGGGTCATCACGTTTGTGCGAGGAAGCTGCTTCCTTCAGATCGTCACTAATTATTTTAGAACAGTCAAATCAAACTGAATTCACCTTTTTCAATAATCAGAGTCGCTTACTAACCTTTAGAAGCAGAGAAAAACAAGCTGCGACATCACGAGCTCCAGAAGTGAAAGTAAAGAGGAACCAGGAAGGGAGGGGCTGTGTTGCCAACTCCTCAGTAAGGAAAGTAGCTATTGGCTGTCCTAAAAGTCGCTAGAAGTCGCTTAATGACGTAATCGCCTAATTTGCATAATTGTTATGAGCGCCGTAGGAGAGAGGCGGGAACAGCGGCGGCTTTGCGCATGCGCAATTCATTTGCAGTCTGGACACGGAGAGTGTGGGTCTCCTCTTTCTGCAGCTGGGACTGCTGCGCGAGGGGCTTTCACGTCAGAGTCAAAACACCAGAAAAGTCTCCAACAACGCCAGAAAAAGTAGCTCGATTTTTCTCGCTCGTAGCTTTTGACAAAAAAAGTCGCCATGAGGGTTTGGAAAGTCGCCAAGTTGGCAACACTGGGGAGGGGCCGTCACGAGGACATAGTTCCATAGTTGTGTTGAAGTTCATATCAAACAATATCCACCTTATCGAGGGGGGGGGGATATGAAATGATGTGTAGAAATATAGAAATACAATCTCTCACATTTTATTATTTGAAATGTTTTATGAAGCAAACGAAGGAGAGATTATAATCATTGTTTTGATACTTTGTTCTGTCATTTTAAACGGAAATTCAGTTTTCCGTGAAACCAAAAACGATAAAACGAGAGAACCAAAGTCAAATAAATCCCTCATCCCTTTATGTCTCTGGTCTCTGTCCCTGATCTCTGTCCCTGATCTCTATCCCTGGTCTCTGTCTCTGTCTCTGTCCCTGATCCTCTGTCCCTGATCTCTATCCCTGGTCTCTGTCTCTGTCTCTGTCCCTGATCCTCTGTCCCTGGTCTCTGTCTCTGTCCCTGATCCTCTGTCCCTGGTCTCTGTCCCTGGTGGACTTATTGAGTCCAGCATCCATACCTGTGTCCCACCACCAGGTGGCAGCAGTCCCACTACAGTAAATTGCAAATGACCCATCAACATCAAATACTTAATGATGCGATTGTATTCTCCTCTGTCTGGGAATAAAGTTCTATTTTTCTTGCATTGTTAAACCATTATTATTTTTTTCTGAACTAATATAGTTCAATATATATATATATATATATATATATATATATATATATATATATATATATATATATATATATATATATATATATATATATATACAGTGGCGGCTGGTGGAACATGTTCTAGGGAGGGCCATCCTATCAATTTCAGCAAACATCCCAGTATGATTTCATGCAAAACATTTTTTGTATCAAACATGCATTATTACTTGGCAGTTAAATATTTAACATTTATTCCAACATGAAAAAAAGCAGTAAATAACACTTATATAATATAATACAATATAATATAACATGTTTATTTATTGAGATGCCCCTATGGACCTTGTTATAGGAGGTAAAGATCAGGAGAAGTAAACATGAAGTGTAATTATGAATACTGATGTTAAATTAAGCTATGATGAGTTTTCACTGTTAATGTAACATCTGTAGGAGCCAAATTCAATGTGCTGTTAAATATTCACTTGTTTTTACATGTTTAACTGTAATCACTTCTGTTTCTACTGTGAATGTTACAAGGATGTCGTTATAATTAGTTATGGTAAGAAATACATGTAAGTGACAGACAACTGTCACTTTAAGGACACTGACAGTTACTGACAGTGGTGAGTAATATCTGAGGCAGGATGGAGCCGCACAGTTTTCCACCGTGTTAGGAAATGTGTTATGAAACGTGTTAAATGGAACGATCTACGTGGATTAAGTTGTGGATGACCTGTGGATACGTATGGTATGTCCAAGTAATCAGCGTACTTTTAGGAAGAAAGGAAGTTGATTGACTGACTTGTACGAAGTAGTGAAGCTTCGCATGGCTGTGACAGAAGTGCAGTAACACTGTGAAACACAATGTTAGATGAGCATTTTTCTGTTGCTATGAGTGGAGTTAATGTGAAGGTGTTATGCGAGAATAACGCGTATTTGTACAGGACATGTCAAAGCGAGCAGCAAAGTGTTTCAGAAGCAAAACGAAGTCTGAATGTTCTTTCCGGAATGCCCGCATTGTGTTGTCACTGTCAAGTGATTGGCAGAATAACGCCACGGTCACTGACGTCATTGTCACGCCCACTTATTTTCACAGGATAAAATGCTGTGTATTCCACGCACGAATCGCTTTCTAGTTTCTACTAGAAGGTTCACTGTTCTGTGATCAGAAGACCACTGGATCACATCTTCAAGACCCGAAAGGACTCTACGAAGTCTGATCTCCAAGCGACTTTTTTTCTCTGCGAAGGTGAGTTTTCTGTGTTTGAGTTCTGTGATGTTACGTAACTTTGCATCGCGTCTGTAGCAGCGTTGCGTTCTGGTGTCGGCCGAGGTTGCGGTTTCACGAGAACTTTGTTATGAAGTAACATTTGTACAACAGTCTGGTTAGCTAAGATGTTTTTAATAGTGTAACGGACTGAGTGACATATAATGTTAACCTGTTATGTTGGGTGTTATGGTGTTTACAGAAAGTGTTCTAAGATGTTACCTAAGATTGGTTCTTGCGTTTACGGAGGTCAGTGAAGGCCTCATGCCACGTGGGATGTTGTTGTTGTGTGCGCTGTAACTGAGAGAGTGAGTGTGACCGGGAGCAGATGGTTGAGGATGTTACAGAACGTTAACTGTTTTTTTGCGTAGGCTACGGCCCACATTAGCCTATGTACTTAAAAATAAATGACCACAAGTAAAATAACGTGTGCTGGGCAATTTAACGCGTTAACACAAGAGAACCAGGCAGCAAGCGGTGGACAGCTGTGGCGTCACTTCCTTCTTCGCCCCTCGGTTCTTGTTTTTTATTTAACTGATATCAAATCTACAGTTTCCACAAATTCATACATGGTTTACGAGTATACAAACATAAGAACACAATGACAGATACCAGAACCCCTCCTACACCGTTCTGTCTGTCTGTCTGTCTGTGAGTATCAACCGTGACTGTTGTGGAGCTTCGAGTGAGGAACAAGACATGTCTTGTGTGAAAGGAACACTTTACTGTCTGAACTGCAGTGTTGCAGTGAACAGAACGCACTCTTGCACCCGACATGTGGTTTTCTAAGTATCAACACTGTTAGCGTCAAGAACACCATTCTACTTCCTGTCTCTTCAAAGTAAAAGCACTTCCGTTTTCATGCTCTTCACAATAAAAGTAAATCATGCAATCAAACCAGTGACAATATTAAAATACATATTTTGAGAGTTTGTAAAGTGTTTTTGTTTTTGTTTGTAATATGTATAATAAACATAAAAACATGATGTAGATAGGTTTGCAGTTTTCAAGATGTATTTTTGAATTGCATCTATTACGCACATGAAGATAAAGTTATGAACAACGGCTGAATATCTATGATCAGAATCATAACTGCTACTATGTAAAGGGAATACTGCTGCTAACAAGAACCTGATGTGTTTAGTGTTTAAACTAAATGTTATTGACCTTTTGTTCATACAGCAGTACTTTCAAGATAAAAGCTGCTGACCATAGTTGTAGCAAGTGTAATTGATAGTCTATCACGGTCGCAGAATATTAACCTGGCATGCATGGTATATGATGTAAAATATATGATGTATATAATATATATATGGCTCGAGTGTGCAGTGCCAGGTTCCCACACAAGGGCGCGCTGTAGAAGTACAGATCAGAAGTGACAACATTAGTGTTTATAGTTCTATAGTGCCCTCTTGTGGCAGGTGTAACATACTGCAGACTCATACGTGTGAGTAAGAGCATAGTTGTGATAAAGTTTGTTATTGTACTGACTTGCACGGTCGTTGATGTTATAATCATGGATGTATGAGAAATAAGCTTTCCTAGCATGTGGCATTTTGTAATGCTGAACAGCAACATCTTGTGATGTCATGACTAATCAATGAACTAATATACTTTCAGATGCCTCGTGGACGATCTTACCGCCGATCTCAGGCAGCCAAGAGGATTGCAGAGATGCGTCGTCCCTGGGAAATGAACCCTCAAAGACCCTCCGTTTCTTCTGGTCTGTTGGCAACTGCTTTTCTTAATTGCTGTTCTATGTGTAAGCGGTATTCTCTTTTTACATGTCTGGAATGTGCACTGTTGTGTTTCAATGGATTATGTAGTATTATGTTTCATAGTGTTTATTTTGTTTTCCTTGTCTATTCAATAGTTGATGGAACGGGATTTCGCAATCCAGCGACGAAGTGGCCAACTTCCACCGTGACCGGGAAGCAACACAAGTTGGTCTTTATAGAGCACTCTCCAGACAATAAGGTATATTTGCGTTGACAAATTATCAAGAACGTTGTGGATTTCTGTAAGATTATTTGTTTGTCATTCTAAAAATGCCATTTTGTGTTTAGTTTGTCCTTCTTGTAGGCGACTCACATCTGCGAGGCATTGCAGATGGTTTTGTGGAGATGCCAGCAGCATTTTCTTATGGTGTGACGTCGACGCCGGGGGCTGCTGCAAAGGACTTGCGGGCTGAGGTGCTGAATGCTGCGTTGGATCGTACTCGGCGCATAGGATGATTGAAAAATACAAATGTGTATTATAAAGATGTAGAATTGAATGAAGATTGGGAGAATGAGTTCTGTAGGGAAGAGTGATGATGTTATAGAGACTGCCACCGACTCAAATCCCCAAAGTAATGAAGCTTCTCCAGATGCTGCTGAAGATGAGCTGTTACATGATAGGCAACAGCATTGCATGTTTCAGGACACGCGTCTGATGCCTGTCGATATTGGTCAGGAAGTGTTAGATCAGCATTTCGAGAGTACATTGAATCTGGCTCCAGCAGAAGGAAATAGTCCTGTAAAGCTATTAACAGATATTTCTAATGAAGCCAAGAGCTTTCCTGTATTGTTTCCACATGGATGCGGTACTTACCATGATGCTAGGCAGCAACGGTTAACATTAGCTCGTTATTTAAATGTGAGACTTTTAAGTGCAGACTGCAGGTTTGCTCAAAATGTAGAATACATCTTTCATGGACAGTATTGTTCAGAGGTGCAACAAGTAGTGTCGAGTGTTTCTATTGCATTACGAAAAGGGAAAGCAGGTTTTACATCTCAAAGACTTGATGGTAATGTACTGAAAGATCAGGAATCTTTAAAGAAGTTGTTGCAGTTTGATGATGGGTTCCGTTTCCTTAAACAGCTTTTTGGCAGGGAGCACAGCATGACCTCATGGCTTGTATGCGTCAGCTTGGTATCCCTACGTTTGGTTCGTATTCTTCTGCAGATTTGCGTTGGACAAACCTTCTCAACAGCATTTTAAAACTGGAAGGTAGAACGGAGAATGCCGAAGATTTAGATTGGGCAGATCGGTGTGAACTGTTGCGCCGTAATCCTGTCACTGCGGCAAGGATGTTTGATTTTAGATGGCGTTGTTATTTGAGAGATGTACTTATGTCGCCATCAGAACCAATTGGAAAGATATTTGACTATTTTTATCGTGTAGAATTTCAACAGCGCGGTTCGCCTCATGTGCATTGTCTATTCTGGATTGACAATGCACCTAAACTTGATAAAAATACAGATGAAGAGGTAATTGCATTTATTGATAAATATGTCTCATGTGAATTACCATCAGACGACGACCCCTTAAGGGTCATTGTGACATCTGTACAACAACATTCTAAAAGACATTCCAAAACATGTAAGAAAAAACACACCGTTTGTCGGTTTGGCTTTCCCAGGCCAGCGTCCACTCGTACCTTCATATGTCGTAGCGCCGACGAGTGTGAAAATAAATGTACATGTAATTTGACACCTTGTGGATGTGAAAAGCAAGAACCGAGTTTAGCTGATAAAGTGATGAAGAAGGCACAGGCAACGAAGAGTATGCAAGCTATTAAATTGGCTCTGTCAGATGAGACTGATGGTTTTAGTAGTGTGGAGCAATTGTTTGATAGTTTAGGGATCGATCAAACTCTCGTTGAGGCTGCATACAGCTGTATTGGCAGAAATACATGTTGTATTAAAGAGAGCGATTGAGGAAGTATGGATTAATCAATATAGCAGGCCTTTGTTGAAATGCTGGAATGCCAACATGGACCTTCAGTATGTAGTTAATCCATATGCTTGCATTGTGTATATTATTTCATACATTTCAAAGTCAGAAAAGGTGATGGGATTATTGTTAGGGAATGCACATAGAGAAGCATCCAAACAGGGCAATGTCGATGCAAAGGATGCAATGAAAACATTAGGAGCTGTTTTCTTACACAACAGAGATGTTTGTGATCAAGAGGCTGCGTTTAGATTGGCGAATATGCGCCTAAAGGAATTTTCACGGAAGGTTCAGTTTGTGCCAACAGGGGACTATACTGTGAAAATCACTTTGCCTTTACGTGTGTTACAGGAAAAGGCAAAGTCCAAAACTCTCGCCTCAGAGGACGTATGGTCGCCTGGGTGGGTGGACCGTTATAGGAATAGGCCCAATGACGCTGATTTTAATGATTTGTGTTTGACAATGTTTGCATCACTATATCGCGTTTTGTCAAAAAGTGAACAGACAAAGAATAGCATTAAGCTAAAGACTGGTTTAGGTTGTGTTGGAAAGAGAACGTGAACACAACCTGCAGTTGTGAGTTATGCTCAGTTTTCGAAGACTAAATGTCCCGAGGAGTTTTATCAAAGTCTTTTGCAGTTGTTTTTGCCGTATTGAACCTGTGAAGTGAATTTATAGTAGGTCTTGAAATGATCAGGAATATTCCCTTCACCTCAAAGTATCTTATAAATGAAAACAGACGTTTGTGTAATATTGATGTCATAAATAGTAAGAATCTGCAATTTCTGAAATAGAGGAGCAGATTAGAAGTGTGACTCTGATCGGGTTGTGTTGAGGAGAAAACTCGGATGCACAGACTGAGGTCAAGGTGTTTAGCTCAATTCAAGCAATAAGGTTTATTTGTAACAGAAGTATTATGCCCAGCAGTTTTACGTGCACGGGCCTAAGAATGTCCGCGCTTAAACAGAGTGCGCATCATATTTAATAGGTTCTTCGTATGGAAGCCTATTGGTGGAATACAAAGTAGCAGGCGGCTCTGTTAGCGGTCAGAGGGCCTGGTTGGAGCACTGAGCATCTCCGCCCACACTGGCTCGCGATGGATCCTTCTTCGCTGCATCATCAGTGTGTGTGTGCATGTTGTTAGCACTCGAGGCGCCGAAAGGGTGCGATTCTAAGCTACTGCCGGAGTCTCTGCTAGACTAGATAAGCGAGGAATGCCCTTGTTATGGCGGTTTAAGCAAGAGTCTCCTTCCAGGGCCACAGTATCTGTTTCTATCGTACGAGCAGGCGCCAGAATGCCCCGCTCGGAGTATTTGACCTACTTACTGTGACCTCACAACTCCGCAATATAAGCATACAAGTAAAGCGCATATTATTTTACACAACAGTTGCGATCCTAGCAAAACGTTTCTGGAGGACCAACATTTTTTGCAGAGTAGGAAAAGTACTAATCCAAACTATATTACAATATGAAAGATGGGGATAAATGATACTGTAATAAAGAATAATGAGACAGTCTGCATGAGACAAGATGTCTAACCCTCCTTATTATTCCAATAGATTTGTTTATTTTTCTACTAAGTCAATAAGTTTACTCCACCTTAAACTCTCAGCAATAATAATTCCGAGGAATTTTGTAGATGACACTTGAGGCATCTCAACAGATTCAATTTTAATTTTAGATAAATCCTTAGAGTACAGTTTTTTTGTCACTAAAAATAATACAATTAGATTTTTTGAGATTCAAAGAATCTGAACCATGTAGCATAGGCAGTTAAACCAGCATTAGCCTCCATAATCAGGGAAGTGAAATTTGAATGAGAGCGAACCAGGGTTGTGTCATCTGCAAACATTATCGGAAAAAGGCTTTTTGACACATTAGACAAATCATTAAGGAATAATAATGGTCCAAGAATGGACTCCTGTGGAACCCCACATATTAGTCTGGCGGTGTTTGAATGACAACCTTTAACGCAAACAAACTGTCTTCTGTTGGAGACATCATTCTTTAGCCATTTGTATGAAATGTCATGGAAACCATATTTATGCAGCTTTTCCAATAATATATTATGGTTTACTGTATCGAAGGCTTTGGAAAGGTCTATAAAAATACTGCAAGTAAATTCATTATTGTCAAGTGCAGAGAGAACTTTATCAACAAGGTAAAGTAAAGCCATATAAGTTGACTGATTTTTACGGAAACCATACTGGTGTTTGTAGAGAATTGAATTAGACTCTACGTGAAACATAATCCTTTTGTGTATAATGTTTTCTAGTATTTTTAAAAAACAAGGCAATATAGATATGGGTCTATAGTTGTTAAAACAAAGTGGGTTTTTGCTTTGAACAAAGGAATAACTTTGGCAATTTTTAAATCCACTGGCACAACACCTGTTTTCAAAGACAAGGTGAAAATGTGAACAAGTGGCTGCAATATTGACTGTTTCACCTGTTTGACAGGAAATGCAGAAATGTTGTCATGGCCAGCCGAAGATGTTTTGAGATCATCAATTATATCACTTATTTCTTGAATATTTGGGGGCATAAAATTAGAGATAATAGGGACATTTGTTGGAATAAAATCCAGTGGATTCCCATGACAAGCCGGAATATTGTTAGCTAATTCATGACCAATATTTACAAAGACATTTTTATTTTATAATATTTACATTTTTGAGCGCTATCAAATGGCTTGTCAAGACAATTGTCACCATCCAAAAAGACTGAAGGAAGCTCTGGGGTCGTCTTTTCTCTTTGTAGCACTTGATTTATTACTTTCCATGTGTTTTTTTATATCTTTTGAGCACTTCATAAATGTTTCAATGTAATATTTATTTTTTATAGATCTAATGATATGGGTATAATTATTTCTACAGGATGTGTAAGCCCCATGAGGCATGGGATTTGAAACATATTTTCTGTAGCGTTTATTTTCTTTTCCTCAGCAACTTCAGTAAATGTATTGTGAACCAGGGCTTACTAACTTGACTGCTTTTCTTGGTGGAACTATAATCTATCTTACTCCGCTTCCTCTGTTCATGTGTGCTGATGTTGGGTTAGATTAGATTAAGCCCGGTCCACACTGACTGTGTGAGCTGCCTCGCTGAACTGCTGGGTTTCTCACGTGAGTGGTGTCCACACAGACAGCTTTGCTGCTGCTGCTGCTGCTGCCAGCCCTTCTGCCGACATAGAGTTTGCCTTTCGTAATGATCAGTTTAATTCATTATGTTATTTATATTTATTTTAGACAGAAACAGGCGAAGAAGAGTGTGCTTAAACGCAAATAATAATACAAATAAACAATTAAAAGCCGGTACTTTATTAATTCATGAAGCTGTACAACCCAACAACACTGCCCTGCAAATATTTCAGAATAAAAGCCTGGTGTTAACAAATGAAGGGATTCTGTCTATAGACTCAGAGACGCTAAATGGCTCTTATTTTAAAATAGAAACAGCGTTGAATTAATAAAAATATTTACTTAAAATATATGAATTGCAAATTTTTCATACATTTTATTTTTGGGTTGTAAAAGAATTTACTGAAAAAGCAAAACAGAAAAAAGGTAAATGTAATTAAGTGCTGTTATTGTCTTGTAAAATATATTTAGACATAAAACAAAAGTACATTTATTTTTAGATTGACATGGAAATTGCTGCAACCAATTATGAGGAATGACCTTCATATACTTCCATAATAATAGTCTAATAACATTACAAGTAAGATAATCCTTTATAAGTACCCAACTAAACATACATGACGTCAGGTACTGTATCTCATGGAGCCTCTTCCATCATTCTTTCAGGCACAGGGCCTGGCGTCAGGCGTCAGGCAGAGGTTCACAGGGATCCACCACAGACCGGACTTCCGTAACTTGGACGCGTTTGTAGGTCCCAGAGATGGACGTCCATGTGGTGTTCCCGTTGCTGTAGGTGCGGCTGAGGCGTGCAGTGTAAGGGATGTCTGCCTCGCGCTTATACCCCACCATACTGACAGTGCAGGAGTGCTTTGGTGGGACTTTGCTCTCAACAGCAACATTGTGCTCTTTTGACTCAGTATGAGTTGTCCCCTTGGTGAACTGGAGGGTTGCCGATGCGCTAAACTCAATATCTGCGGAGCCAATTAAGGGGATTCCAGCAGTGATGCTAGCATTGACTCCTAATGTGAGGGAAGAGCTGGTGTCCCACCTTTCCTCCACTTGGATTGTCTTTGAGAGGGTAGCTGTCTGTGTCACTGTCTGGCAGCTGTTGTTGACGAGGGTAGTCTTGGTCATGGTCTCTGGAGGATGCGTAACGATTTCAACCCCATCAGTCTCGTACTTGACATCAGAGATGTGCTCGCTGGATACATCGCTGTTAAAGGTCAGGACCTCGTAGTCCTTGTACCAATACTCTTTACCCTTCCAGGGAAGGAAGAAGACCTGATGCACCTTCCCAAGACCATACTTGTTCTTCCCAACATAAAAGTCGTTGTTGTCGACGACGGTCTTGACTGAATTCTGAGGCACTGAACCTTTGGAGCCTTTCTTCCATTCCAGAAACTCAAAGTTGTCTTTGTTCACCAGGATCTCAAATGGGGAGCCCAGATGCTCTTTCTGTCCACAGGGGTAGTGGCAGTAAGGACCCATGTCAGGGTTGTAGAAGCCAGCCTCGCACCCGTACCTGGACACATATTCGGTGCGTTCAGCGTATCCGTTGAAGATTGAAACTGCTCCGTTGGGGAGAGAGCCATCAAAGGTTTGCCATTCCAAGTTGGTTTGATCAAAGCTTAACGAGGGAGACAGGCACAGGTTGGGTTTACCTAAGCTAAACAAGCCAGACTGGCACATGGTGCGTGTATCAAAGCTTGACGAGGGAGACGGGCACAGGATGGGTTCATCAAAGCTTGACAAGGGAGACGGGCACAGGTTGGGTTCATCAAAGGTTGACAAGGGTGACGGGCACAGGTTGGGTTCATCAAAGGTTGACAAGGGAGACGGGCACAGGTTGGGTTCATCAAAGCTTAACGGGGGAGACGGGCACAGGTTGGGTTCATCAAAGCTTAACGGGGGAGACCGGCCCGGTTTTTCCGTTTCAGCTCTCTTGGGTGTAGCTGTATATGCTGATTCTTCATCTGTGATATCAGGAACCATGTCCTCCAGACTTGGGTTTAGTAACAGGACTGCATAAAAGAAAAGGATAACAGCACAGATTGGAAAAAAATGTTTAAGTAAATCAAATGCAAAACAAGTCATCAATTGATGTATTCCTGATGCTTTAAGATTCATTTATAATAAATGCTTTATAGGGCAAAATTAAAACTAGCTAATGCAGAGCGTAGGACAAGGGTCCTGCACCCTTGTAATACATGAGGACTGAGTTGGAGGGCAGTGACTGACAGGCTGCTGTCTTGAATTTGAGAAGTTCAGCCAAACAGACAAATTGCTGAACCCCTAACCCAACCTTCGAGGGTCTGTCCAGCTCTGGGTTTCTCCATGTGTTACACTGTAAAACTCATTTAAAATATTTAGAGGGTGTGTAGGAGCAATTGGTTATGTCTGTGTATTATATCTGTATATTTTGGGAGCCTACTTCAGGTTGACCACGGGTGGCAGTGTGGATTAGTGTGGCAGGTAATTGGTATAACGGGAACCTCACCCAAATGTGAAAGAGCCTGGAATCTCTTTATTGAAGAGAGTAAGAAACATGGTCTTTTCCCAAACCCAGCCGAGTGGCTAGTTGCTGGAATTAGTCACTATAGGGTGCGTACTATTTTTCAAGCCTTTCCCAAACCAAACAGATAACAATGTTATGGGTGGAGTCAACTATGTGTTGAACTGCTCCAACATGAGCTGCAATGGTTAGCACATGAAGTGAACCAGGAATAGTGTTACTTAGGAGATTATCATTTGCTAGTCTCGCGATACCAAACAACCAGAAATCTCGATGACGAGAGCGGCCTCCAACAAACCTAACATGTAATTTATGAATTACATGCCCTGGGTTCATACATGGAATATATAAAAGAAAGAAGGATCATTACGTCATCGTGACAGCGTTCCAATTTAACATTGGTGCCTGTCAAGTCAAACAGGGTTTTACTTTTATGTAAATAGAATAAATATAAAGAACTGAAAAAGATTTAAGCTAATTGTAAATAAATTAATAAGTGAAGCAGTTTGTAAAGTAATTAATACTGACAATCTGACTATTCAGAAAAGAAATGGGGCGCAACCAATCTGCCTAGAAGTCTAGATAAGCAGACACGCAGGGACACGCCGTGTCGCAGTAAATGCGGTCCGGAATCGGACAAACACCGCACCAAAAGAGATCGCATGGTATGGAGATCTGCGATATGACTGTGCATCACTGACGAGTCTACAAGTCCGGAGAGGCAGCCGGTAAGAGAGCTGAACTTTGCAACAACTGAGAGACTTTGTTTACACCACAGGTTTAATCACTACTTAGATCTTAAATCGTCAGCACGTCAAACGAAACCATTTGCATGTCTTGGCTCTACAGAGGTGAGTTGGTGAACTGACCTTCAAAACATCATTTAAAAATGATTCTAATATAAAAATGAGCAATTTAAGTGATGCTTAGATGAGGACAAAAGAAACTGCAACATGGATATTGTAAACTGTATCGGTAGTCTCAGTTTACCTGCCAGAGCTGGACGGGCCATCATCAGCAACACTCACAACTTCAGCTGCAGATAAAACAAATGACAAAATCACTGGTTTCAGAATCAGTCCAATTATGTAACAACAATAATTATAATATGGAAGTGTGAATGGTCAGTGCAGACATAGCAGGAAGGTGAGACAGTTTATTAAACATGAATCATTTTATGAATGAAGATAAAGTAAAACATAATGTAACATTTTTGAGAGTAAATCTGTTATCACTGATTTGTGCAGACGCGTGTGAGGCCAACACGTCTCACAGCAGTTTGTGAAACAGTCCAAAATGCAATCTCTTGTTTCGTGTGCAGGGACACGCATTGTCGCTAAGAACAACTTTTCATCTAGATGTCAATACATCACAAAGTGACAGTTAGGGTTGGGACATAAAACAGTTCGGTTTAGGTTGGGCTTTAAATAACTACTTACAGTTAGATTTAGGCAACAAAACTACAAAGAGGTTTAGAAAACATTATGGTTGGGATTCAAATAACTCCACGTAGTTAAGTTTAGTCAACAAAACAAAAGCCAGGTTTAGACAACAAAACCCCTTAGTTGGGTTTCAACAAAACATGGTTGGGCTTAAAAGGACTTTTACAGCTAGGTTTAGGCAACACAACCACATAGTCAGGTTTAGGATCAACATCATGGTTATAGGCTTTAAATAACTTCATACAGTTAAGTTCAGGCAACAACACCCAATTATTAGGTTAAGATAAAACACAGTTGAGCTTAAAATACCTATGTAAAGTAATTTTAGGCACCGAAACAACTTAGTTAAGTTCAGACAAAACATCATGGTCTGCTTTGAATAACTACTTACAGTTGGGTTAAGGCAACAAAACTGCGTAGAGGTTCAGGAAAACAAATGACTTCAAACGGTTAAGTTTAGGCAACGCGCGAGCGAGAGAGCGAGCGCGCGCCCGAGCGAGAGAGCGCGAACGAGCGAGGGAGAGAGAGAGTAAGGGAGCGCGAACGAGAGAGAGACACACAGCGACACAGAGCGAGAAAGATACGGAGCGACAGAGAAAGATGAAGATAAGAGAAGGAAGTATGTACAAAGATGGACAGATTTGTGACTGGTCTAAAGCGCAAATCCGATGGAACTTCTGTTACAGCCGCAACAGGCGACGCGACCACCTCGACAACGCCTCAAACTAAGGTAAAGGCAAGGAAATATAGCGAGGCATATCTGTCTCTGGGCTTCACAAGCACTATTGTCGGTCAGGATGAGAGACCCCAGTGTGTTTTGTGTCTTAAAATACTGGCGCAGAGAGCATGAAGCCCACTAAATTAAAAAGACACCTGAAAACCCACCACCCCGAACATATTAACAAGCACCTTGAGTTGAGTGAAACAGGGTTTTCTGCAGTTGCTGCAATGAAGACCAAATACAGATCAAAGTTGAACATTGAGAATGAACTGAGAGTAGCTATCTCCAACCAGCAACCCCGCTTTGACAAAATCTGTAAAGCAAAGCAAGCCCACACCAGTCACTGATTGATATATATGAATAGGAATATACATAGGAATATGATCACAAAATAATATGGTCCATGTAGACCTGCACACCTTGTTCATAATTGTGTTATTTTATTGTTTGAGAAAACCTGCTGTTCAATGTGAGGAAATACAGTATATGTTGTTTGCACTTTGTTTGAAATTAAGTTAATTGTATTTACAAATTATTTTATATATTTTTTATTTTATATATATTTTATTATTGCTATTTTTTTTTCCCAGTTAAACAAACTGAAGAATAAACTGTGAAGTGATATGTACTTATTTTAGAAAGAAATAAAAATATTTTATACAGTTCATGCATTATAATGCAATTCATTAAAAACCAAGAAAAATTTTGGGTCGGGTTGCGGGGGGGGGGGGGGGGGGTCGTCCAATGTTCCTATATCATCAAAGGGGGTCTTGACAGAAAAAGTTTGGGAACCACTGGGTTAAGGCAACATGTTAGGTGTAGGCAACAAAACCACTTAGTTAGGTTTAAGGAAAAATATCATGGTTGGGGTTAAAATAACTACGTACGGTTCGAGCAAAAAAAAAAGTTCAGTGGGGAAGTTGCCAAGACTTACCTTAACAAGAGTCAAAAGTCCAGTGATCCAGCAGAGGGTCAGGCAGGTAGGCAGCAGGTGACAAGAGTTCCAGAAAACAGGCAACAGATGCTAGAAAGCAAAGACGTGAGGCGGATGAACACTACGCCAATCTGTCAGTGGCTGTGGTAAAGATGCTGGTATAAGTACTGCGAACTTCTGTTTTCACCATTCATGTCAAGGGAAGGAACCACACACACAAAAGCAGGTGGAATCAGTTCAGTGGATTGAAAACAAACTTACAGTCACAATGTCCAAAAGTCCAGGGATCCGTCAGGCAGTCAGCGAGGCAACAGTTGGTTCAAGCTGACAGAAGACGTGAGTAATGTCACAACTGACGGTTTCTGTGACGAGGCTGGTATAAATACTGGATGTAAATCCCCTCCCCCGCACTGTGAACAATGCTGGAGAGCTGGTTTTGGCTCTTTGTACTCTACTTGCCCCGACAAACTGTCAAGATTAATTAAAGAAGAACAGAGGAACAAGGAAGTATCACACAGAAAATACCAAACCTACGATTCACCAGCTTCTCTCCTGCTTGGCTTCTAAAGCGTCCTCCATCATTCCTGCACGTTTCAGAGTTATGATTTAAAGGTGCTGCTGTAGGGACAGTCCACCCTTAAATTAAAAATACAAATTAGTCCTCTCATCTGTAGCTATGTTGATCAATCTCTATTGTTCTGGTGTTAGTTGCAGTTAGTGTTGGAGACATTCACAGTAGAGATGTCTGACTTCTCTCTAATAAAGTAAAACTAGATGCCAGAGTACTGCTTCCTGATTTCGTTAGCTTGTTCCCGAAAACACAACATACTTTGCTGTGAAAACATATTTTGGAATGTGCTGTGTACCAATAACGAGCCAACCTGTTTTCTGCTGAGTTTGCAACTGTAAGAAATAGGTGAAGTAGTAAGATGTAATAATAATAATAATGATGAGAAGACGATAAAGAACAATAGCTGGAAAATGGGAATGAGTTAATTATGTATGACTGTCATTGAACACTGGAATTATACAAATAATGTATAAAATCTGTGGAATGTCTTAAGTATTTTAATTATTGAAAAGCTGATGCTACACTGCATTACTGGCTTTAAAAGTTGAGTAATACCAATAATGTATAAACCTTCTGACGTTTTTATGACTGTATCCGTGTTCTGAAAACACTTCTTACTCTTGTGATCAATAACATTGATCTGAAGCTCAATTCTGAGTGTTCTGTAAATACTTTTCTAATAAATATATCTGTTCAGCCCATATCAGTTTCAGGCATATAAATACAGTTCTCATTAGGTCTGTGGATGTATAAAGACAACTGGATACAGAGTTGGAAAAAAAAGATAGTTTGTTTTATTGTTTAATTAAAAAAACGAAAATACAGAAATACCATGTTTTTTTAGTTTTCCATTCTTGTTGTCTTAATCCAAAAAAACGAGAGACCCAAACTCAAATAACGAGCCAATTTAGTTTTTTTGCAAATCCCTCTTTTGTTTTTTATTTTGAAGACGCAAAGCAAGAATGTCAAAATAAAAGCCACGGCAATAGAATGAGCTTTTGCAAGGAAATTGTTAAGTCTACGATGCAAGCACATACCAAGGTACCATTAAACAAATATATATATACCTGGGCTGATAGGAGTATGAAAGCAACAGTAGTTGACTACAGAAGATTTAATATGCATTTATCCATGTACACAGCAAGAATCAAGTTTTCGATTAATCGTTGCATTGTTATATGCAATACAGTTCATAATATAGTTTAATTAAAGGAATTTGGTGTGCGCGGAGTTGTTGCCGTTAGCACTGAAATTTATTTTGCGACCATATTGTGCTGTTGAGTGAATGCACAGCGTAGGCTGTATAAGGAGACGTAGAGTAAACGTGTTTACGTGTCTTCCAGTAGATGGCAGTTTAAGTGAATTTAAACCATATATCCTGTGTCTTTGTTGATTATATAGGTTATTGATAGATGTATTTAATGCTGTTTATTTAATCTGATATTTGATGTTTATGGCTAATTTGCAACCTAGTTATATTGATTATGTATATTTGTTATATTTATGTAATTTTAGAACCAAAAATACCTACATGGAAGAGTGAGCATGTGTTGATCATGAGGCACTAAATAATGACAATTGAAAAATAAAGAGTAATTTGGTTTATTCTTATTAAACAGCCTTCAGTGGAGCTTGTTTCAGTTGCCACACAAAATGGCAAATGCATTTGTTTCCTCGATAATAATGATCTAAAAAGATGACTTAAAATGCAAAAGTTATTTCCTTCTCACAAAATGTATTGGGCCACTTGATTATTTATGTTTAGATTTATATATAGCTTTTGATTTTTTATTTCACCAATATTTCACATCAACTATGAGAGATATCTTGCGTTGCCTCTTTTATTTTTCTTTCAGAGGCAAGGCTTAGCATTGGGTAGAGGTTCACAGCGATCCACAACAGTATGGACCCCTGCGACGTCGACGCCATTGAAAGTCCCAGTGATGGGCGTTGATCTGGTTTTCCCGTTGTTGTACCTGCGACTGAGAGAAGCCGTGTATGGGACGTTTGCCTCGTACTTGCGTCCCACCATACGGACACCGCAGAAGTGGTTTGGTGGGACAGTTTGCTCCACAGTGACGGAGTAGGTTTTTGACTCCACCACGGTGGTTCCCCTGGAGAACTGCTTAGTTGTCTCAGCACTGAGCCCCATGCCTAAAGAGCCGAAAAATGGGATTTCGGCGGTGATGGTGAAAACGATACCGTGTGTGGTGGCAGTGCTGGTGTCCCACCTTTTCTCAACCTGATATATTTTTGAGAGAAGAACTGTTTTCACAACTGGGCTGCACTCATTGTTCGTTATGGTTGACTCGGTCATGATTTCTGGAGGATGCTCGATGACTTTAGCATCAGTGGCATAGTTGACATTGGACATGTGCTCGCTGTATATGTCTTTGTTAATGGTCAGGACCTCGTAGTACCAGTAATAATACTCATCACCTTCCCAGGGAAGGAAGAAGGCCTCATGTTTAACATGCACCTTTCCAAGACCATACTTGTTTTTACCAACATAAAGGTCATTGGGGGAGCAGGTGTAGATTGAATTCTGAGGCACTGAACCCCAGGAGTCTTCCTTCCATTCCATAAGCTCAAAGTTGTGTTTGTTCACCAGCATTTGAAATGTGGAGCTACGATACTCTTTCCCTGACAAGGGGTAGCGGCATTCAGGACCCATGCTAGGGCTGTAGAAGCCGGACGAACACCGGTATTTGCAAACGTAGTCTAAGCGTCCAGCGTAATTGTTGTAAATGGAAATTGCTCCAGAAGGGGGAGAGCCATAGAAGGTCTGCCATTCAAGGTTGGAGGAAGCAAACACGAAGGACGATTGACCCGGCCCGTTTTCAGATTCAGCAGGAGTCATAAGAGCCAACATTGATCCGTTGGCGGTGATTTGAGGAATCCTGTTCCCTAGGTCTGGGTTCAGAGAGGGAACTGTATAAAAAGAAAGGGAAAAGACAAACAATTATTTCTGAAATGCTAAACAAAGAAAAAACAAGAATCAGGGCAATCTCTCAAAATACTTACCTTACAATGAGAAATAGAAGCAGTGATCAAATTACAAGTCTCAAACTAATTCCAAATCAAACTAAAACTAAATGTAGGGATAGATCGCACTGCGAAAAAAGTGGGGAAATATTTTTTTAAAGACCCTTTAAAAAACAAAGACTGCAGCTTAATGATTAACAACCTCCACCATTTAAAATTAATTTGTACTTGTTTTCCCAAAATTGATAACACCTGTCCTCTGTCCTAAGTAAACCAAAGTGTCATCAATTTGTTAATTTGGGAAATTTATTGTCCTTGGCTTCACCACACAGTTATCAAAACACCACAAGATAAGTGAAGATAGACGAGGAACTGTGTTTGGTTTCAGAGGTGTGTGTGTGATTATATAGCTCATAAATATAATTAGTATAGTGTTTGTATCTTTAATACATAGCGCACTGGGCTTTACTACCTTAGCGGTTTTATGATTTATGTTTGATCAATTGTCTCTTTAGTAGAATATTAACTGTGAATGTATTTTTTCATTGCAAAAAAAAAAAAAGAAGCAAAGGAGGTGGAGGTACTTTTTTTCCCAGCACAGAATAATGACTTTTCTTTCCAGGCTGTACAGCCCCAACAACCTGGACCATTAAGTTAGGACAACCTGTATATAGCGCAAGAGAGAAAAATGCCCAAGACAGCCATCAACAAACAACATGGCTTTTATGATCTATAAATAACACTTAAAAAAAAAAAAAGCATGGAAATTCATGAAAGCAGTTTTGGTTTTTACCTTTACGAGTATGTGAGCTCTTCTTCACGATGTCCTGCAGGCTGGCCGAGGACAGAGCCAGGAGCGCTGGCAGCAACAACACTGACAGCTTCATCTAAAACACAGCAAAACACTTTGAGTGGCCAGATATTCATACCACTAAACAAACTTTAAAATCATGAGAAACATTTGTAATTTCAAACAGTATGCCCCTGCATCACTTGCGATGAAACTGGAGACTTGAATGCTTCCAGAATCCTTCTTGAGACAAAACGTTACCTTTTAACAAAGTTGTTCACAGTAGCAGGCACAGTCCGACTTTCGCTCGTGTTGCAGCTTTGCATCAATCTTTAAAACCAAATTCAACATGTATAAAATGTAGGTTGAAATAAGGTGAAAAGACCGTACCATTTCAGTCACAGGTCACATTGTCTACCTCCTGTCAGCTCCAGGCTTATATACTGTAGCTGCTTTATAGCTGTGTCATAAAGCAAGTAGTTTCACTTCCATTTGGCACTGATCTTGAGTGATTTAATCAATTGACCTTTTTCTTTTCTCAGGTAAAGATAAGGCTTTAAGAAAAAGAAAATACAGCTCTGTTCTGTTATTGTACGAATAACACGCCGATCTGTTGAGTTGGCATCTGTCCTGTTAAAATAAAACCATTTCCACCAGCATAGCACATTTATAGTTTATGGTTTGTATAAGCAACAGTGTGTAAACCATAAGTCCATGGAAAAATGGGAATGAGTTCATTTTGTATGACTGTCATTGAACACTGGAATTATACAAATAATGTATAAAATCTGTGGAATGTCTTAAGTATGTTAATTATTGAAAAGCTGATGCTACACTGCATTACTGGCTTTAAAAGTTGAGTAATACCAATAATGTATAAAAGATGGAAATTATTTTGAAGTTTGAATGGAGTATGAAGTTTTAAGTAAACATTTAAAATGCATGAAAACCCGCTGAAGCAGGACTGAGAGTTGAAAAAGTGGGAAAGGGATGAAAGATGCAAAATGTAGCGAAAGCAATGAAAGCAGTTCAAATGGGAAATTGAAAGCAATTTAAAAACGTCAGCTCAGGTCTAAGCTCTGAGGTTCAAAAGTGGTTCAGAATTAAAAGTCTTTTCACCGACTATTCGAAGCCGTTGATTGAACATTCACGTTTAGACCATATTTCACAGGGAATTGCAATATTGTCTTCTAATTGAGTGGTTTCTTAGCTAGGCTCTAAATGATGACATGCTATTATTAGCACAATGTAGAGGATGACAATTTCAACTTTGGCAAATTCTGGTGAACAATTGTCTAAATGTGAACGCTCAATCATCGTCTTCAAATTTTGGTGAAAACACTTTTGTTTTTGTGTCTTCCAGAATGTATCATGTGCATTCAACAGAAATGTAAGACTCCAGGGCTCACAGAGAACAGTGACCCAATTATGTTTTCCTCTTTTCGTCTGCCCTTGATCCAAAGGGGCAAAAAACACACATCGTAAAGGACAAAATCCAAAGATAAGAAGCATCAGTGATGCCAAACAATCACAACAGAACATGAAGTTGACTTTTTCCTTTCTTAAATTAAGGCCAGGCAACAATAAATGTGAGGAATTATTAACCTATGAACGAAAACAGAAAGATAAGGCCTGAAGAAAAAGAAAGTAGAGCTCTGTTCTTTCATTGTAGCAATAACGAGCCGACCTGTTTTCTGCTGAGTTTGCAACTGTCACACTTTTGCTAATGAATGTATAGTACAAAACAGTGTACCATTTTGGCCGCCATTAGTAACAAACACTCGTAAATATTTTATTTAGATATGTTTATAATGCGAATCTTGGAACGTCACAACTGACAGGTTCAGTAAGGAGGCTGGTATAAATACTGGATGTAATGAGGAAATGAAGTGCAGGTGTGGAGATGAACAGGGACGCTCAGGTGAAGGGGATTTTTATTTCACTTTAATTCCACCAGTTTCCTCCATTCTTCTTGGGAGTGGCTGCATGCGTCCTGATGGTGGACTCCCTCCTGCTTTTGTTCACTTTCACATTCATACACTGATGGCAGGTGGCACCTGCTATCAGGACTAACTAACATTCATACAACATTCTCACACCGCATGCACAGCTACGGTATCAGATAGAATCAAGTTTTGGGATGTTTAACCCAAAAGTTTAGATCGGCTTCTCCCAAAACTCACATAACACACCGTTAGAAATGTACAAATCAAGCAAATGAGCAGGTAGCAGCAAATAAGTGATATGGATAATAAACGACAGGAAATCTTGCAAAACAACACTTGTCACAGTCATTCTGGGTCCATTGCCTGCATGGTGTAAAGTACCTGCAGTTCTATGTTTCGTCTTTCTGTGCACAGCTCATGTCATGATCTGTTTTTAATAATTTGATCTCATGATAGAGACATGTGAGTCACTAATAAACAGTTTGTGTTGCTTTTCTTTCTGTGGATTTGATTCATGAAATAGCTGCAGGCGTGTACAGATTCAGCTGTGAGGCAGTGTGAAGAAAAGAAAAAGGGTTGGACATTTTTCCACAGAAGCAATGAAGACAGTGATATGTTTAGCCTTTCTGTGCACAGCTCTATCAAATAGATTCAAAGTTGTCTTGACTTTCAAATCCCCTCCCCCGCACTGTGAACAATGCTGGAGAGCTGGTTTTGGCTCTTTGTACTCGACTTGCCCCGACAAGCTGTCAAGTTTAACTTAAGAAAAACAGAGAAACAAGGAAGTATCACACAGAAAATACCAAACCTACGATTCACCAGCTTCTTTCCTGCTTGGCTTCTAAAGCGTCCTCCATCATTCCTGCACGTTTCAGAGTTATGATTTAAAGGTGCTGCTGTACCTTTTAAAGGGACAGTCCACCCTTAAATTAAAAATACCTCCATATATTAGTCCTCTTATCTGTAGCTATGTTGATCAATCTATATTGTTCTGGTGTGAGTTGCAGTTAGTGTTGGAGACATTCACAGTAGAGATGTCTGACTTCTCTCTAATAAAGTAAAACTAGATGCCAGAGTACTGCTTCCTGATTTCGTTAGCTTGTTCCCGAAAACACAACGTACTTTGCTGTTAAAACATATTTAGTTTTAACAGCAAATGTTTTAACGAGCAGTTGCTTGCAAACATACATATCAAAATTACAAGTTTTCTCAACTTTCTATGACATACATACATTCAAAATAATAAAGTACACTGCTTCACTTACTTTTGAAAGTGCCAACATAGTGGATCTTGGTACTTAATCCATTTGAAAAAAAACAAGCGGTCTAAAAAAAAAAACACATTCCTCTTAAAACCTTTCAAACATTCTTCTTAAAAGATTTCAAACATTCTTCTGAAAACATTAAAAACATTCCTTTTAAACATTTGCAATTACTAACTTACTGCACTTGTTGTTTAATGTCCTGGTGAACTCACAGGATTACAGAAAATAGCACAGAAACACGGAAGTTTCTTATCTGCTTTAGCCATCAGTGGGCAGTGTCAAACTAATGGAAAAGCTTTGTTTTGAGAGCTTGTCCTTTTATGGATATTTGTTTCCATTTAGTTCCATCATGATCTTCTGCAGAGCTTCGAATGTGTACTTGAGCTCTGGAAGGTAGCTCAGGTTGAGAGCATACACAAGCGCAAGCAACATTGACACCGCAAAAGGTACCTTTTCCAACTCATCTGGCACTTTTATTGCACATGTTAATTTTACTGCATAAACAGCTATCAATAACTTTATTCACATAATTAAAAGACATTAAGACTACCTGATATTAAATTGTTCCACTGAGCCATGGTGAGCTACTTCAATGACTAAGCCCTACCAGTGGCTTGTCTGTTACCATGAGATCAGTGGTTGTTATTCTAGCATTACTAAGGTAAATAAAAGTTTCACGTTTTTAAAGCTAATGGCAACCAAGAGGAAACCACATCTATTCCAACTGTGATCATCCCCAAATAAAGATAAAGGTAAATGAACATACCTTGTAATCCCTCACCAGCTTCTCTGGATCTTCGTTCAGGTAGACACAGACCTTTGAGGACGCATTCTCATCTGACGTCAACGCTGTCAGTCTAAGTATGCAGATAAGAGAAAATATGCAAAATGAAACATTAGGAACACCATCTCAACCAACCAGCTTATTAATCACAATGATTAACCATGCAATATCCATGTGTGCATTAGTATGTGAACCCTTGGGATCCAGTAGCTGCTGGCGCCTATGACTTCAACTACACCTTTCCTAAAGTTTCTTATTAATCTCCCAAGGTTTTTGAATGTTCGCTACCGATCACAGCTTGGCATCACCACCCTAATTTCAGAAATGCGTATTATTCTGGAACCTCTCAGTTCATTTTAAATTTCCAAGGGGAGTTATCAACAGGTGCAGACAACCAATAAGAGCAACGGGGAAGTAAAAAAATACAAAAGCTCTACGAGTAGAATAGCCTCTCTTTAACTTTTCCATTGTTATCATACCTGGGTTATGGGTACCATGATGCTCTTGATCTTTCTCCCTTGAACTCCACCTTTCTTGGCATACACCTGGATCAGGTTTTCAGAGTGAACATCCAGCTGGGAGAAGAACTTTGACTGCAAATTGATTGTTGTGATTCTCTTGAATTCTGCATTCACCTACACAAAAAATAAATTAGTTTGGCTATTTTGTTGTCACTGTTGTTAGGTACACATTTGATATTGCAGTTCAGTCCGTTCAAGACATGCAAATGCACAATACACGCATCTTCAACTGCAGGGTTATCGTGAGTATGTTCATCTTCCTCAGGATTATCACAGGATTCTTGTGAAACTTCACTGGTTGTAACTACATCTGGCTTGAAATATTTGAACGTATGTGGATTGTGTTTCCTGGTCTTGTGAGAGTGAAATGTTCCGTATACATTTGTTTGAACACTGCAACCCCCAAACATACAAGTAACAGTTTCTTGACTCTTCAAATGAGTGCAAATGTGTAAAAAAGAATCCTTCTCTGTGGAAGATCAATACAAGTGCACAAATGACAACTGAATGTTGACAATTCTAGCAGCTCCTGGGAGTTTTGTTGAAGATGGACTATACTTAAATGAATGTGCAAAGCATTCCACGTCTTAAAAGTACATGGGAGGTTTATGTGTGGGCATGGATAGCGCTGCCTGTGCTGTAATATATGTTTTAGTAGTAAGTAAAACTAGATGCCAGAGTACTGCTTCCTGATTTCGTTGGCTTGTTCCCGAAAACACAACGTACTTTGCTGTTAAAACATATTTAGGAATGTGCTGTGTACCAATAACGAGCCAACCTGTTTTCTGCTGAGTTTGCAACTGTAAGAAATAGGTGAAGTAGTAAGATGTAGTAATAATAACAATAATAATGATGAGAAGACGATAAAGAACAATAGCTGGAAAAATGGGAATGAGTTAATTATGTATGACTGTCATTGAACACTGGAATTATACAAATAATGTATAAAATCTGTGGAATGTCTTAAGTATGTTAATTATTGAAAAGCTGATGCTACACTGCATTACTGGCTTTAAAAGTTGAGTAATACCAATAATGTATAAAAGATGGAAATTATTTTGAAGTTTGAATGGAGTATGAAGTTTTAAGTAAACATTTAAAATGCATGAAAACCCGCTGAAGCAGGACAGAGTTGAAAAAGTGGGAAAGGGATGAAAGATGCAAAATGTAGGGAAAGCAATGAAAGCAGTTCAAATGGGAAATTGAAAGCAATTTAAAAACGTCAGCTCAGGTCTAAGCTCTGAGGTTCAAAAGTGGTTCAGAATTAAAAGTCTTTTCACCGACTATTCGAAGCCGTTGATTGAACATTCACGTTTAGACCATATTTCACAGGGAATTGCAATATTGTCTTCTAATTGAGTGGTTTCTTAGCTAGGCTCTAAATGATGACATGCTATTATTAGCACAATGTAGAGGATGACAATTTCAACTTTGGCAAATTCTGGTGAACAATTGTCTAAATGTGAACGCTCAATCATCGTCTTCAAATTTTGGTGAAAACACTTTTGTTTTTGTGTCTTCCAGAATGTATCATGTGCATTCAACAGAAATGTAAGACTCCAGGGCTCACAGAGAACAGTGACCCAATTATGTTTTCCTCTTTTCGTCTGCCCTTGATCCAAAGGGGCAAAAAACACACATCGTAAAGGACAAAATCCAAAGATAAGAAGCATCAGTGATGCCAAACAATCATAACAGAACATGAAGTTGACTTTTTCCTTTCTTAAATTAAGGCCAGGCAACAATAAATGTGAGGAATTATTAACCTATGAACGAAAACAGAAAGATAAGGCCTGAAGAAAAAGAAAGTAGAGCTCTGTTCTTTCATTGTAGCAATAACGAGCCGACCTGTTTTCTGCTGAGTTTGCAACTGTCACACTTTTGCTAATGAATGTATAGTACAAAACAGTGTACCATTTTGGCCGCCATTAGTAACAAACACTCGTAAATATTTTATTTAGATATGTTTATAATGCGAATCTTGGAACGTCACAACTGACAGGTTCAGTAAGGAGGCTGGTATAAATACTGGATGTAATGAGGAAATGAAGTGCAGGTGTGGAGATGAACAGGGACGCTCAGGTGAAGGGGATTTTTATTTCACTTTAATTCCACCAGTTTCCTCCATTCTTCTTGGGAGTGGCTGCATGCGTCCTGATGGTGGACTCCCTCCTGCTTTTGTTCACTTTCACATTCATACATGATGGCAGGTGGCACCTGCTATCAGGACTAACTAACATTCATACAACATTCTCACACCGCATGCACAGCTACGGTATCAGATAGAATCAGGTTTTGGGATGTTTAGCCCAAAAGTTTAGATTGGCTTCTCCCAAAACTCACATAACACACCGTTAGAAATGTACAAATCAAGCAAATGAGCAGGTAGCAGCAAATAAGTGATATGGATAATAAACGACAGGAAATCTTGCAAAACAACACTTGTCACAGTCATTCTGGGTCCATTGCCTGCATGGTGTAAAGTACCTGCAGTTCTATGTTTCGTCTTTCTGTGCACAGCTCATGTCATGATCTGTTTTTAATAATTTGATCTCATGATAGAGACATGTGAGTCACTAATAAACAGTTTGTGTTGCTTTTCTTTCTGTGGATTTGATTCATGAAATAGCTGCAGGCGTGTACAGATTCAGCTGTGAGGCAGTGTGAAGAAAAGAAAAAGGGTTGGACATTTTTCCACAGAAGCAATGAAGACAGTGATATGTTTAGCCTTTCTGTGCACAGCTCTATCAAATAGATTCAAAGTTGTCTTGACTTTCAAATCACCTCGCCTGCACTGTGAACAATGCTGGAGAGCTGGTTTTGGCTCTTTGCACTTGACTTGCCCCGACAAGCTGTCATGTTTAACTGTTTGACAAATTTCCCCTTGGGGATGAATAAAGTATGTATCTAATCTCATCTAAAGAAGAACAGAGGAACAAGAAAGTATCACACAGAAAATACCAAACCTACGATTCACCAGCTTCTTTCCTGCTTGGCTTCTAAAGCGTCCTCCATCATTCCTGCACGTTTCAGAGTTATGATTTAAAGGTGCTGCTGTACCTTTTAAAGGGACAGTCCACCCTTAAATTAAAAATACCTCCATATATTAGTCCTCTTATCTGTAAGCTGTTCAAATAATACACAGGTTCATATATTCATGTTGTTATTTTAAACATGTGCAAGGTACAGTGAGTAGGGAGGCCGTGCCACTGCCACTCATAAACACACCGTGTCAGCTGATACCAATGCCAATATCAACATTGTCTGTCAACTGCATGATAATCATGCAAACAAGCTGTTCAAATTGATGTTTTTATTTTAAACATAAATGTGGAAACGAAAAATGAGTGATGGCCTATATTATTATTATTTCTTTAATTGTCTAATCAACCAAACATTTCGCGGACCCCCTGTTGAAGACCTCTGATTGATACCTGGCAATACAGGTGCGAGGAAGAATATGCTTTTTTAAAACACAACATACTTTGCTGTTAAAACATATTTAGAAATGTGCTTTGTCAACAGTTATTGTTATTATATGCAAATGTCAGCAAAATTCCTTTTTTCAAAAGGAACCTTCCAACATTTCGTCCTTTTCATATCCTAAGATATGACTGTAGAACTAATTTCAGGACACGTGAAATCAAGTCAGCATTAAGCGACTACAACGTTTGTTTCGTACTTTACTGACGTCAGAGTGAACCTACGTGAAAGTTTCCCTTCAAAAGAGCCTGTATGTAATAAGCAGAAGCTGAAACTCCGTCCCTGACACGAGCGAAGGAGAACCTTCAGCGTCATAGTTCAGGCTGTTCCCGTACAGCGCTCGTTTCGATACACAGACGAAAATCGGTGGGCCGTAATTCTTAACCCTGGTTTATACTCCACAGCCTCCACAGATGATGCAAGAGCTCCGAGCACACACGGAGGCGTTTGTACTCAATGTGCTGTTACATTATTCTCCCAAACCTCAGGGGGCGTACAAACAAAATGATCTAAGAATCAAGCAAGAAGACAACGAGTGTAACCCACACACTGCCCAGCAGGGAGTGTGTGTACTAGCCCCAACAGCAGATTTGGTTCTCTGGTTTTAAATAGGATTCTTGATGGACAAACACCTGGTGAAAAAGAGAGAGAAACAACATCGCTCTACTCTGATGGCTCTGGACCAGTTACTGTTTACTGTTCAATGTCAGAGCCAAGTCAAAGTGTGTGTGCAGTGTTTGTTCAATGACTCAGCCATGAAGACGCCTTTAGAAGCAATAATATAATAATAATATTGAATATGATGCAGGCAGACACCTGTAATCTGTAGTTTACATGAATAAAAACAAACTACAACAAATATAATTATAGCTTTATAAAATAAAGATGAATATCCAGACAGACATTAACATAAGAACCTTTTGTTTTTGTTAACATCCGATTGATTTCTACTTCTATCCCAATATTTAATGGTCAAAGTCAAAGCCCAGGCAAAGTGCGAGTGCATGTTTGTTTTTGATGAGCGGGAAGGCGGTTACAGAAGCCTGGACAGGTTGGACTGGTTTTACATCTGATGGTGAGTGCTTCTCACATACTCCAACCACTTTAAACACTTGTTGTTCTGTAGTTGTCCTTTTTTTAGAAGGTTAGTCGTCAAAAAGTGAATTCATGCAAGAGATTTACAACCACTCACTTAATTAAAAAGCAATTATTTCCACACAGCTGGAAATGAGAATGTTCATGAACAGGCAAGAGACAGATGCTCCTCTTTCACTTGATCAAAGTCTTGTTGTTCTGTGCGCATTCTCTTTAAAACGGTTTCTTTCTTCACATGTGATGTTCTGTTGTTCTCACACAGGCTGGATATTAAAGTTGGTCTGATGGTACAAACTGGTGGCAGGTAACAGTGATCCTGTTCTGTGTTTCACCTGCAGATGAAGCCGTCAGTGTTGCTGCTGTTGGTGCTGCCGGCTCTGTACGCTGAGTCAGGTAAACGGAACCATTCGTTTGAATCTTCCATGTTCCAAGTGTCCTCGTTTAAGTGAGGCCTAAAGTTGGATCAGGATAGAACGTACTTTACACTAAATGTAGAGGGACAAAGAAACGAGAGAGCGAGTGCAAAAGAGGAATTCACTTCAATATTATGAGGAAACACAAAAATAACTGGAAATGATATGATTTAAACTGATTTAAGCTCCTCGTGTGACAGCTGTGCTGTTTCTTATTTTAAGGGTCAGTTTACTGAAATCACGTCTGTGGAGCCGCGACATGCAAATACTTTGGTGCTTTGTAGATTAAATATGTGGTGCATGAAGTATAACATTCAGAAACTTAGCAGCATGTTTTTGCATTAAAATCCATTTTCTGACTCAAGACATATGAAATGATGTCTGTGGAACAGTCAGAATAGGTCTGATTAGTCAAACAGATTCTTTAATGCTGTGTTTCACAATGTGTAAAATGTCTGTCTTATGGAACTAGTTGCACCTAATTTGCACAGCACAGTGACTCGACAATTGACTTGAGACTCGACTCGAACAAACGACTTGGGTCGATCTTGTGTACGAACTTTATTCTATTTTTTTTGTTTTTGTTTGGTGCAAAAACATTCATAAAAATGTCTGACAAACTGAATGTGATTCCCCTTATTATCTTGTGTAGCCTTGCGCATCTGGTGGGCATGTCACTGCATCAACACCACCAGGGCCAGCACAGCTCTGCGGTGCTATTTGTCGTAACCTTTGGCGATAATAACATAAAGCCCAGACGAAAGAAGTACTTGATGCAAAATGAAGGGCACTGGATCGGACACATCAAACTTCATCAGGCACCTAAAAACTCGCACCGGGGTACGAGGGTCACTTCATATGTGAACCTACACGTTAGCACCTATGGATGGTTAGCAAACATGTTTAGCTTAGCATCAGGGATATAACGTTAGCTTGCTACGAGCTAGGGAGGTAAACTTGATCTGCGTTGGCTTGTTTGCTCACTATGAAATCTTTATTCCAAATGTGTCTGCTTTCAACAGGCAGGAGGGATAAACAACTGTTTACTGATGTTATTTAGTTTCTACTTAAACTTTCTTTCCTGCCTTTTCACAGTCCTGTTCCTGGACCCAGGTCTGGGGGACAGGGTTCCCAATATCACTGCTAACGGATCGACAAGTCAAGCTCTTCCAACTCCTGTGGAGATGAAGACCAAGCTGGACCGGTATTCATCGTTCAACATTTATCAAACCAACCTGGAATGGCAAATCTTTAACCGCTCTCTCCCAAAAGGAGCAATCTCAATCCACAACCAATATGTTGGACGCGTCGACTATGTTTGCCAATTCTTGTGCAACGCCGGCTTCTACAGCCCTGGCATCGACCCTTACTGCCACTACTCCTATAAAGGGAAAGAGTACAATAGCTTTTTATGGCCATTTCAAATCCTGGTGAACAAAGACAACTTTGAGATTATGGAATGGAAGGACGGCTCCTACGGATCAGTGCCTCAGAATTCAGTCAGCACCTGCTCCAAAGGAGTATATGTTGGGATGAACGAGTATGGTCTTGGAAAAGTGGATGTTAAAGATAAGGTCTTCTACCTTCCCTGGGAAGGTTCTGAGTATTGGTACAATACCTACCAGGTCCTGACCTTTAGCAAAGATATTTACAGTGAGCACTTGTCTGATGTCAAGTATACGATGGATGGCGTCAAACCCATTGAGTATCCTCCAGAGACCATGCGCAAGTCTTCCGTCACCAACTACCAGTGCCAGACAGTGACAGCGACAGCAACGATCTCAAAGACATACCAAGTGGAGCAAAGGTGGGACACCAGCTTCTCTATCACGGTGGGCGTCCAGACTAGCATCACTGCTGGAATCCCCGTTATTGGCTCCGCAGGTATTGAGTTTAGCGAGGAGACGACCCTCCAGTTCACCACAGGGACAACTTATATTGAGTCGACCACCCACACTGTTGCTGTTGAGTGCAAAGTCCCATCAAACTACTCCTGTGGTGTCAATATGGTGGGGTATAAGTACGGGGCAGACATCCCTTACACTGCACGCCTCACCCGCACCTACAGCAACGGGGACACCACATGGACGTCCATCTCTGGGACCTACAAAGGCGTCCAAATGGGAGAAGTCCGGGCTGTGGTGGATCCCTGTGAACCTGTACCTGATCCCACACCCTGTCCCTGAAAGAATGATGGAGGCTCGATGAGATTCAACACCTGACAAATTGTATGTTGGATACACGTAACAATGTAATGACAAGAAAAAAGTAAGTCTCCTGTTATGTTTTATATGCCTTGATATATTTCACAAGACAATAAAAGTACTTGGCTTTTAACTATTTGTTTCTGCTTTTATTTAACTAATTGTTTTCCAGGCAACAAATGGAATTCGTGAAAAATTAGATATGAAATATTCAATCAAGTAGAGCGTGTCGTCCCCTAATCAGATGATCCGTGGTTCGATCCCCGGCTCGTCCGCATGTCAAAGTGTCCGAGATACCGAACCTCATATTGCTCCCGAAGGCTGTGCCGTTGGTGTGCAAGCTTCCTTGAATGTACATTCGTTTACATCCTGATGGGCAGAGTTGAAATATGTTGCATAGTCACAGGTTACTGTTAAAGTTTTTCGTTTGGGGGACTCTGCTGCTGTCTCGGCCAGGACGGCCTCGGAAAAGAGATTTTAAATCCCAATTGGACTTTCCTGGATCGATACATGTTGAGAGAATAATCATTCTTCACATCGGGGAAAAGTGTCAAAAGTCAACTTTTTGGGGTAGAATCTTGATCCCTAAATTCTACTTCTTTGTTCTGACAATGAATGATCTGTGGAGATACTTAGTGGAGACCCGTTACATTGGCAGGCAGCAGAGGGCAGCAACACACTGAGCGAGGAATGAAGCTTGAAGCTCCACGAGCAGCTTTGGTTCTCACGTGTTGGATTCAGTCTTTTCACCGGTCAGTCTTTTTGAGGATGAATCCTTTATAACTGTTTGTATTGTTTTCTGTAATGGTCACAGGGTAGAGTTTTGTTGTTAGTTTTTATGAATGATCATTTTAATTGAAATAAATAAATGTCAATGAATGATTCAATCATGGTGGTTTTATGTGATGAGTAAGCAGGTTATTGATTCGTTACGGGATTTGAATGGTGTTGCACTAAAGCACAACATTGTTGGTGTCGGAGATTGAATGCGTGTGTCGGCCATGTTGGAGGGAACATAGTAAGGTTAACGGGACGCTCTGCTGGTCCAGTGAGCTCTCAATGGCACTTAACCAGAGATGAATAAAACATAGACTCCCATCTTTCTCTCTTTCCATCTATCTATACCTCCCTGTCTCTTTGTGTCACACACATTCAGTAAACACCTTCTAACACAACTGCTCTCTCTCTCTCTCTCTCTCTCTCTCTCTCTCTCTCTCTCTCTCTCTCTCTCTCTCTCTCTCTCTCTCTCTCTCTCTCTCTCTCTCTCTCTCTCTCTCTCTCTCCGGTTCCTTCATCAGTACGACGTGTTAATAATCTGAGCGGGATGAGTCGATAATAATACAACACATCAGAGGTGGAATGACACTCAGTACATTTACTCAAGTACTGTACACAAGTACAAAGTCAAGGTACATGTACTTTACTTGCTACTTTCTACTTCTCCACTACATCTCATCTACTTTATACTGTACTACATCACAGAGGTACATGTTGTACTTTATACTGTACCACATCTCAGAGGTACATGTTGTACTTTATACTGTACTACATCACAGAGGTACATGTTGTACTTTATACTGTACCACATCTCAGAGGTACATGTTGTACTTTATACTGTACCACATCTCAGAGGTACATGTTGTACTTTATACTGTACCACATCTCAGAGGTACATGTTGTACTTTATACTGTACTACATCTCAGAGGTACATGTACTTTATACTGTACCACATCTCAGAGGTACATGTTGTACTTTATACTGTACCACATCTCAGAGGTACATGTTGTACTTTATACTGTACTACATCTCAGAGGTACATGTTGTACTTTATACTGTACCACATCTCAGAGGTACATGTTGTACTTTATACTGTACTACATCTCAGAGGTACATGTTGTACTTTATACTGTACCACATCTCAGAGGTACATGTTGTACTTTATACTGTACCACATCTCAGAGGTACATGTTGTAGTTTTTACTGTACTACATCTCAGAGGTACATGTTGTAGTTTTTACTGTACTCTGTGCAGAGCGGTCAGAGGGACGGAGGTTTAGGCCAGCCTGCACTTTGCTGTGCTCTTGAAGGTCCCGTCGGCTTAATTTCGGCTGAGTCAGCTGTTCCGTTCCTGGGGTGGACGGACGGCTGTGCTCCAGGGCGACAGCGATCGGGGCTCACTGCTCATTAAAGGCAGCTGGACTACACGGCCGTGCGTGTTTTAATGAGGTACCACAGTAACGAGGAGCTCCGCGCCTGAAGCTCACTGAGGTTAACTTCGTATCTGTGACTCACGCAGATATAAAGTGCTACATGGTTTGTATGTTTGCATGTGTACATACTTCAAGCTCTTCCAATAGATTAATGATATGATGCAGTGTGGAATGTGTGGTCTTAATATGCTTCAGTACATGTTTCTGTGTTTGTCTGTTTCGTCTTTCTTTACGGCAGCTGTAATGACAATATGTCACGTGTCTAAGACAATAAAGTACATCATATCCTATTTCATGTCTTCAACAATGTTTTAAATGCCAGTGATGGCAGTAAAAACATTCTCTTTAGGTCTGTACATGTTTAGAGCTATTTTATTCTATCTTTAGTCTCAATGTTTTTGACCATATTAGGAGTTAACTGCACACCTGACTACCTGAGCTGTTTTATTATCGAGCCCAATAAGACACAAAGACACACTGCTGCCGTCTGCCCGCCATCTTTAGATGCCGAGTGAGGCTCTGCATGTTGTACGACTCAACCTTTTTCTGCAAAGTTGTGCACGAAAATTTGAGATAATTAGGACTATGACCTGCTGCATGCAGTAGCAATCCAGCAACGACAAAAGAAATCAACATTAATGTCGATATCTTTATTTTCAAGTGATGTAACACAATGAATCCCCTTCTGCATAACAAGTGCATCATGTTTCCTGCGGTGCGGAGCTGAATCGGTTCCAGCGAGCGAGGTGCGGATTGCATTAGCGCCCGTGGTCGCACGCCCGGCTGAGCGCACGGGACGATAAGCGCTCGTTGTCATATCAGAGCAGCGAAGCTGCCGTGTTCGTAATGAAAGATGCATGGGCTTCATCTCGGAACCGCATTTGCATTCCGGAGCCTCATCTCACGGCAGCATGACGGCATCGGCTGGAGGGTCACAAGCACTTTCCACTTATCAACCAATGAGTCCATTAGGTGCCATCAGTCCTGTCGAAGTGATGGAAAGACGGACCTTTCCCTTTCTTTAACTTTCTGGTTTTGTTCTGCACACAGCTCTGGATTGGTTGAAGGTAAGTTCACATGGCCTCTGTCCGTTCGGCAGAACATTGGGAAGATCTGGAGATCGAGCTTTAACTAGAAATCAGTGGGAACTACCGAATGACTAGTTTAATGAAAAGAATACCGTTACTCTCAAAGTCTAGCGAGCCTCCTCCTGCTGCTCCTCGGTCAAAGTATGTTCCACTGAGGAACTGAGTGAGGATGCTGGCCACTCTCACAGATGGAGCGCCATTAGCCAGCTTAGTTTTGCTCATGTGACGTATTTGAGACACTCTTTGGCAGACGGAAACCAGTTCAAACCTCCAGTGAAGCCGATGCTTCATGTGTTAAAGCTGCATTCTCTCTAGTGTCCACCAGGGGGCGACTCCTCTGGTTGTATAGAAGTCTATAGAAAATGACTCTACTTCTCTCTTGATTTATTCCCTCAGTAAACATTGTAAACATGAGTTTATGTCTCAATCTCTAGTTTCAAGTCTTCTTCAATACAGCATGATGTTCATTTCGTACATCATGGTCCATTTAGAGTCACACAGACCATAAAGCAGGGGATGCTTTAGGGCGGGGCTACACGCTGATTGACAGGTCTCTACCAGAGACGTAGACGGCGTCTTTACCACGGCGCCATTCGAGGAGGTTGCCATCTGGTCCAATCTGCTGCAACAAGAGTGAATTAAAAGTAATTATCTTGTCAACACAAAACAAGAAAGATACCATTTTGGGACATTGCATTAGCGCTTCATACATTTCGAGCAGATGGCTAAAGCTAGTCGTGTTGTGGGTCGTCTCCTTTGCTCCCTGTTAGGCGTCCTGTGTCTTCTGTGACTCGTCTTTCTTGAAGGTAATGAATGCTGACCCGCTGTCCCCTCCGGGCCTCGATCTGCCCACCGGTTCCCTGCGTGCCCTCTGATTCATCCGCTCCCCTCACACAACGGAGAGCGGTAAGAGGAAGGGAGGAGGCCTGGCAGTGTTTGTTAATGATAGATGGTGTAACTCTGGGCACATCACTGTTAAGGAGCAGATCTGTACAGCGGACATTGAACTGTTAGCGGTTAGCATGAGGCCACAATATCTGCCGAGGGAATTTTCGCACGTTATCGTGGTGGCTGCGTATATCCCCCCCTCTGCTGACGCCGAAGCGGCCTGTGACGTCATCCACTCGGCGACAAGCAGGCTGCTGACACAACACCCCAGTGCCCTCCTCCTTCTCTCTGGGGATTTTAATCATGCCCCTCCGTCCTCCACTCTGCCCACATTCACCCAGTATGTCAAATGCCACACCAGAGACAAGAAAACACTGGACCTTCTTTATGCCAACACCAAGGAGGCATACATATCATCACCTCTCCCTCCCCTGGGCAGATCTGACCACAACCTGGTGCACCTACTGCCTGTGTACACAACTCTTGCACAGAAGCAGCCAGCTGTGACCCGCACAGTTAGACGATGGACCGATGGAGCCGAGGAGGCTCTGCAGGACTGTTTTGAGACAACTGCGTGGGAGGTATTCAGTGATGCCCATGGGGATGACATCGACGGTCTCACCGACTGCATCACGGACTATATTAACTTCTGTGTTGAGAACACCGTACCCACCAGGACTGTACGGTGTTTCTCAAATGGCAAACCCTGGATCTCTCCGGAGATAAAGGCCCTCCTCAAGGAGAAGAAGAGGGTTTTTAGATCTGGCAACAAGGAGGAGCTGAGGACTGTGCAGAGGGAGCTGAGGATGAAGATCAGAGAGGGGAAAGATGTCTACAGGATGAAGATGGAGGACCAGCTGCAGCAGAATAACACCGTCGGGGTCTGGAAGGGCCTCAAGGCGATTTCTGGGCTCAAGGGGCCCAACCAACAGCCTGAGGGGGACCAAAAGTGGGTGAATGAGCTGAACTTATTTTTTAACAGGTTTGACCAGCCATCCACCCCTCCCCCCACCCAGACCTCCCTGCTGCTGCAACCCCCGACATCTGCATCCCCTGTGGATTATTACCCCCCCTCCCCCTCCCCCCTTCCCACAGCACTCGGCTCCCCTCCACACCTCCCCACTCCAACACACAGCACCCCACCCCCCCGAGTGTCCCTCAACCAGGTGAGGAAGGAACTGAGGAGGATCAAGGCGAGGAAGGCCACGGGTCCGGACGGCATCAGCTCAAGGCTCCTCAAATCCTGCGCAGACCAGCTGTGCGGGATAGCGGAGCACATATTCAACTTGAGCTTGAGGCTGGGGAAAGTACCACAGCTATGGAAGACGTCCTGTGTGGTACCGGTACCAAAGAACCCGCGGCCCAAGGACCTCAACAGCTACAGGCCGGTGGCGTTGACATCCCACCTGATGAAGACCCTGGAGAGGCTGGTACTTGCCCATCTCCGCCCTCTGGTGAGTTCATCCCTGGACCCTCTTCAGTTCGCCTACCAGTCCGGCATCGGGGTGGATGACGCCGTCATCTTCCTGCTGCAGAGATGCCTCTCTCACCTGGAAAAGGCTGGTAGCACTGTGAGAGTCATGTTCTACGACTTCTCCAGTGCCTTCAACACCATCCAGCCTTTGCTTCTGAGGGACAAGCTGGAGCAGACCGGGATGGACCACCACCTCACTACATGGATCCTGGACTACCTCACCAACCGTCCACAGTATGTGCGGATACGGGGGTGTGAGTCAGATCGGGTGTATTGCAGCACAGGGGCCCCACAGGGAACCGTTCTGGCTCCATTCCTCTTCTCCATTTACACCTCGGACTTCAAACACAACTCTGCCAACTGCCACCTGCAAAAGTTCTCTGACGACTCTGCAATCGTCGGCCTCATCTCCGCAGATGATGACAGAGAGTACAGGGAACTAAACCAGGACTTTTTAGGATGGTGCCAGCGGAACCGCCTCCGTATCAACACCAGCAAGACCAAGGAGCTGGTGGTGGACTTCCGCCGGGGTAAACGCCCTCCTCCGACACCGGTGAGCATCCAGGGACTGGACATTGAGGTTGTGAACTCATATAAGTACCTGGGTGTTCACTTGAACAATAAACTGGACTGGACTGACCACGCTCACGCTCTTTATAAAAAAGGACAGAGCAGACTCTTTCTGCTGAGGAGACTGAGGTCTTTTGGGGTGCAGGGAGCACTCCTGAAGACCTTCTTCGACTCCGTGGTGGCATCAGCCATCTTCTATGGAGTGGTCTTCTGGAGCAGCAGCATCGCGACAGCTGACAGGAGGAGACTGGACAAACTGGTGAGGAAGGCCAGCAGCGTGCTGGGGTGTCCACTGGATACTGTGGAGGTGGTGGGAGACAGGAGGATGATGGCGAAGCTCTCATCCCTGATGAGCCACGCCTCCCTCCCCATGCAGGACACTCTGGCAGCTCTGCACAGCTCCTTCAGTCACCGGCTGATCCATCCCCGGTGTCTGAGGGAGAGGTACCGCAAGTCCTTCCTCCCCGCTGCTGTCAGGCTGCACAACAAGCTGCTCTCGGGAGACCACTAACACTTTGAACACTTTGAATACGAACATTTGGACTGAACATGAACACTTGAACACTCTGAACACTTTAATTCACTCACCTGGTGCAATACCTAATCCGTGCAATCCTGTGCAATATCAAATACGTTTAAGTATTTACCTTACACTTACATTTTACTCCGTCTGTATTTACTGGTATACTTAAGTCTTCTTTACTGTCAATCCTGTGCAATATCAAATACGTTTAAGTATTATCTTACATTTTACTCTGCCTCCGCCTGTATATACTGGTATATTTAATAGTCTTCTTTACTGTCAATCCCGTGCAATATCAAATACGTTCAAGTATTATCTTACATTTCACATTTTTACTCCGTCTGTACATACTGGTATATTTTGTATTCTTCTTTACTGTCATATTTTTTTTTACTACTGTTTACTGTTTAGTCTATTTATACTACTTGATTTTTTATCTTCATTTATTACTTGTGAGCGATGCTGCTGTAATCCTGTAATTTCCCCACTGAGGGACTAATAAAGGATTATCTTATCTTATCTTATCTTATCTTATCTTACATGGAAGGGGTCAGAGGTTGATGGCATATGTGTAGAAAGTATGAAATTGGAAACGGCAAGCCATCAAAGTAATGTAGCAGAGGAACAACTGTGCACGGTGCTAAAACAGAGTGCTGTGTTTGGCATTAGCTGGGCAGTTGATGTGGGCGAGCCTGAGTACAATAACTGAGACTGTGCTGTCGAGAACAATGGAAGAACTACTCAATAGAGATCGAATGTGTCTTTTGAACCTTGACGGTGCAGTTATTACTGTTATTCAACACGGCAAGTTTTTTGTCGTAGTTTATTGTGGCGTACGTGATGCCAGGTCCGGGTTGGCATCTGTTTATGGCACGCCTGTGGCCGTTTTCAACACGTGCATGGCAGACCTGATCACATTAGGGATCTAAAGGAGTCTTTAAATGCTGGGTGGTGGGGCCTTTCAGTTGAGGCAGGCAGTTCTGTCAGTGTTGACTGTCCTGCAATATCTGTCAGGGGATCGTTTCATCAGGGAGACCCTCAGTTTGTGCATGGCGGAAGTCAGTGCATGGCAATTAGTTTGGTCGCAATAACAAACAACTCAACTGACAGACGATCCTTAAACCCTAGAAATATACGAACCAATGTTGACACGTTAATTGTTTTGTTTGTTTTTGTATTCAGTGCATTGCTACATCTGCTTGATAAATGATCACAATGACTCATGGGTCGGAATGGCCATTGTCTAACAGAATCCTATTTGCACTGCATACTAAACTACACGTGGAACCTAATTCTACATATTAATTAATTAAAATCACACCGTACAAATATTTCAGTATCAGACGTATTGAAAGTGTATACACTCCTATAATTCAAACATGATTATTCAGAATTGTTCAATGATGTAAATTGGCAATACTGTTCATATAAAAGAGGAAAAATGGTTCAAGAGTCAGTAAAGAGAATAATTCTTAAATGTGCAGTAACTACAAACGTCCACTAGATGTCAGTATGTGATTTGTTAGGACTGCGTTCAACTAGGACCTTGTTTGCCCGCAGTACTGCCTTTATGTTATGCAAGGTCATAACTACTACGAGTGTTCAGTGTAAGCCCAAGAAACCGTATAAACTACAGCCCCATATTGAGTTGGTTTAGCAGCTTATAGAGGTCGTATTTACACAGTTTCCTTCAAATTCTGACACCGGAGAACACTTTTACAGTTGAGGTTAAGTTCAGAGAGTTAACAGTAGAAGCTTACTGTTCCCTCTTTGAACTCAACATCAAGACTAACAGGATATTGTTGCATTGGGGTAGCCAACCACAACTCTTGCTAACGTTAGCTGACGTAAGCAAGATAAGACTCTTTGACCAATGGATGTGTGGTGGCTTTTATCTGTACCCTGTGAGGGTCATCACTACTCGAGTAGCGAGTATCTGGATCGAAGCGCTCTACGTCCTTCGTGAGGGACTCTATGTGATCGGTGCGCAGGCCCTGTGCTCGGAGAGGGCCTCTACCGTCTGATTCGCCATAATCATTAAAGTCAAGGGGAGGGTGGTCTACCTCTCCCCGTGTGGGAAAGGGCGTTCGTTCTAGGCGTACGCTTGACATATGCGGAATGTCTCGCTCGCCTGTGGAAGTGGGTTCGGACCCACTTAGGTCACTCTGGACCTGGGAGTACTCCCCCCTTCTCCTGTCATCAGAGAGGGAGAGTTTGAGGAGACCAGCAGCTGCATCTTGTACAGGGTCGAGTGGCTCAAGACGACGGCTCCACAACCGCTGAGAGTTCTGGGAGAGGATGTGGACATGGTGGAGGAGGACAAGTACCTGGTGTCTCCATCGACAGCAGACTGAACTGGAAGAACAACGTCAACGCTGTGTACAGGAAGGGGAGGAGTCGACTCTTCTTCTTGAGGAAACTTGGATCCTTCAACGTGTGCAGCAGGATGTTGGAGATGTTCTACAGTCTGTTGTGGTCAGTGCACTGTACTTCTGTAGTCTGCTGGGGGAGCAGCATTGGAGCCGGAGACACCAACAGACTTAATGAACTGGTTAAGAAGGCCGGCTCCATCATTGGCTGCAAACAAGACTATCTGGAAGAGGTGGTGGAGAGGAGGACACTGAAGAAACTATTGTCCATGTTGGATAACCAGGACCACCCTCTGCACCACCTCCTGCAGGGACAGACTGATCCAGATACAGGAGAACATTCTGCTATAAGACTCTATAGTAAATCACCTCTGAACAGATCAATCACACAACTATAACTCTGTTACTCTGTTGTTTGTTTGTTGTTGTTTAAATCTTTGCACTACTGTTTAGTTAGTTCATTTAATATTATTCTATTTCATGGTATATATTGTGCATTTGATATTTAATACTTTATATTTACCTGTATCATAATTGCTGATGTAGTACAAAAATGTCCCCTTGATGGATTAATAAAGTATCTATCATATCAATCATTGAGTGCTGTCAGCCTCTCAGGAGAAGAACTCTCTGACCTCATGGAGACTACGCAGACTCCCTCAGAGACCAGCAACACTGCACTTTGGTTGGAATGTACAAAATACAAACCAGTTTTATTTGGTTTATACAATAAAAACATTAAAGGTTACACAAACAGATGATGTGAAAAGTAAAGAAAATAAAAGATAAAATGTCAAAAACCTCAAAGGTTCAGATCAGCAATAAGCCTCGTCACACATGAACACATGAATGAAGATCAGTGAAACATGATCATCATTAAATGAACAGATGATCAGTAAGAATACAAACCAAAGAATGAAAAGTTACATCGTGACACATTCTGCATTATAATATATCTTCATTGAATAAACAGCTGAGCTGGTTCTTGATCAGTAGTTTGGTTCAAACTTCTTTTGTCTCTTTTGATTTGTTTCTATGAGTTTCATCAAACTAGCACACAGTCAGTGATGAATGAAGTCAAAGTGAACAAGACCACGTGAAGAACCAAGCTGCATTCAACTGATCCTTCATGTGATACAGTGTTCTGGTGGATTTGGACGTTTCTGCTTTGACGTGATGTTTATGTGCTTTATTATCGAGAATCATCCAAAACTTTGATTTCTTTTGATCTCAACGTCACTTCTCAGAGTTTGTTCATTTGTTACACGATGATCAAAGAAGATGAATTTAGTTTGTTCAAATCAAAACAACTCTTCACAACTTGTGCTTCTTGTTCCACAGATGCTGCATTTGATCCAGAAAGACTCTTGTTTGACATTCGGAGGTTTTTCTGAACAAAACAAATGTTTCAAGACAACAAAGTTCAGTTTTCTACACAAAGTCAAAGATGTTTCACAGCTTCTCTCAGACAACACATCGTTCCAGGTCATTACAGGGACCTCGCTCAGCTCTTTCACACATCCATCTGCAACACCACAAGTCCCAGAGAGCTCTCAACCCCCCAGAGTCCAGACCAGCTCAGGTACCCCTCACCTGCTCCAACTGCATCTACAACCACTGAGAGATCAGGTTGGTACCAACTCACATCAGCTGTGTGTGATCCTGTACACACTGAACCATCTGGTCAGCAGAGAGGAGGTTCCTCTGCAGGAGGAGACTCTCCCTCCTCCACAGAACACAGAGACACTGAGGAACCAGAACTGGACCTGAACCCAAAGCCAGGATAAAGAGGTTCAGTGAATGTGGTGTTGAAGGTGTGGAGGTGGATCAGTGTGTCAGAGGAGACTCTGTAGAAGGACAGAGAGCCAGCAGGACAGTCCACATACACTGCTACTCTACAGGAGGAGGAGGAGGAGGAGGAGGAGGAGGAGGAGGAGGAGGAGGAGGAGGAGGAGTTGAAGGAGGTGGTGATGGGTGTTCTTGTCTCATTGTGATGGACAGAGTAACCATACATATGAGAGCATCTCAGACTCCAGGACTGATCATTCATTCCAAACCTACAGTCTTCACTGTCTCCTTTCCTCCTGATTCCTCTGTAACTCACTGATATATAAACACTTCTTCTCCACTCGACCTCCCAGTAACAGCGACCAGTCAGACCAGTTCTACACAGCAGCTGAGAGGCATCAAACCTGTCTGGATGATCAGGATATGACTGAACCTTCTTCACAAGTGTCACCTTCCTGTTGTTGTCAGACAGTTTGAGTTTTCTGTTCATTGTGTTTGTGTCGAGTGTGAGTTCACAGGAATCTGATGGAGAGAACAAGACACAACACAGCTGCAGTTATTAATCTATCATGTGTTTGATGATGACATCAGAGATGTGAATGAGTGATGTCACAGTTTGAAGATGCTTTGTTTCCATGAATCAAACTCAAAGCACACTTACACTTCCTCAGACCTGGTCTGGACCATCGGACTCCAGCAGGCTCCACCCTGAAAGGAGGAGGGGGGTCAGAGCAGCATGGAGACATGGACATGACATCGCTCTCACACACAGAGCTTTGTTATTCATCTTCACATGAGCACTTATTATTCATCAGCTCATACTCTGTGACTTCACTGGAGCTTCTTCTGATTGGCCCATGACGACAGCTCATTATCTTCACTTATTCATGATGTATTATTATCAGTGTTATATTGACCATCATCATCCATTTCACACTCAGTTTCCTCTCCAGTCAGTCAGTGAGTCACATGTTTAAACCTGCATCTATTCATTTCTTTGTCCACTTGTGGTTCAGTGAGAACAAGCTGTGAACACAACATGTGACATCTTATCAGCTTATAAAGTAGTTGTGTCTCACATGATATCAACAGCTGCTTCCACATCCAGCAGTTACACATCAACATGATGACTCATCAGAGTCTTTGTGTTTGTGTCTCCTGATGAATGGAAGTCCACTACTCTCTCTCTTAGCTCTGTGTTTGGTCTCCACCACCTCCTGAGGGAAACATCTGTCTCTTTAGCTGCTAAATGCTCCACTATGTTCACCAGCTCGTCTCTAACTGAGTCTGTCTGCTGTTTGCTGCTGAGCAGGTAGTGAACAGCGGCTTCATCACAGCTTGTTGGATGGAAACAGCTGCTGCTGGAAACACTGAGACTCAACCAAACAGGAAATGTGCTGCAGAACCAAAACTAGGAGCTAAAAGAGGCTAAAAAGCTGCGTAGAGCTGCAGAGATGGAGACAGTTCTCTGTGGGTTCATCACCACCACACGACTCTTCACCGTCACACAGAGTCAGCTGATCCGTTGTCAATATAGAATATTGATTGTTGATGTTTTGGTCCTGACAAGCGACCTCTTGTGTGTAATAATGACGGTTGTCTCTCAGAAGTAAAGGAGGAAGTAGCCTGAAATCACTACAGCGCCACAAACCCTCTGATGGAGGAGGTCGGGGGGATGGTTGGATGTACAAAGCTGTTCACATCCCGTCTCCTAGCAACAGTCAACACTGGCTTCTATTATCTGTAATCTGGGGGTGAAAATATTACAGTTTAAGTCCGTCTGCAGCCGCAGAGCACTGCCTGTGTCCCCCTAGAACTCTGGTCCAGTCCTCAATAAACCTCTTTGGACTCTGACACACCACGTCCACAACCAGCTGCTGGTTCTTCACTGAGCGTCTGTGGCCGACTGTCACCTGTAGTTTCAACAAGTCGACTCTTATCAGCCAGGGAACTGGCTCTCAGTGCAAAACAAACCACAACCAGGTAAAGCTGAACTCCCAGTTTCATCACCTTCCCTCCCTGTTGGGCTCATCCTGGCTACTGTTCCCTGACTACTTCTGTCTGTGTTGATGGTCTGATGTGGGACACAAACAGTCTGATGAGTCTCTAGTAGTTTGAGGTCAGCTTGGTGTATCAGGGTCATATTAACCAGGCTGACAGTGTGACAGAGAACAAGTCTCCAGCTCGACCTCCTCCATCAGACTGAGTGTCTGTGGCTGCAGCAGGCCTCTTCATACCTGAGAGTTTCCAGTCTCCAGTGAGGATCCTTCTGTCCATCAGACAGCATCTTCACTCCTGAGTCTCCTGGATGATTGTAGCTCAGGTCCAGCTCTCTCAGATGGGAGGAGTTGGAGCTCAGAGCTGAGACCAGAGAAGCACAGCCTTCCTCTGTGATCAGACAGCCTGACAGGCTGCAAACACACAAAACAACACACATGTCACATGATCTGAGGAACCTGTGAGAGCTGGAAGGTTTATGTTTATTACTGTCATCACCAATCTGTTTGTGTCTAAACTTTAAACTAAGTACTGAGTCCAAGAAAAGTAATTCACAGGGTCACCTGAGAGTCTCCAGTGTACAATGTGGACTCTTTAGTCCTCCAGACAGCATCTTCACTCCTGAATCCTGCAGGTCGTTGGTACTCAGGTCCATCTCTCTCAGACTAGAGGACTGGGAGCTGAGAACTGAGGACAGAGCTTCACAGCTTCTTTCTGAGAGGTTACAGACACTCAGTCTGAAGAGACAATGATGAAGAAGAATAAACAACAAGTCGAAAAGATAGCAGCGTATTTAAGTTATGTGAGGAACTGTGAGGGCTGGAAGGTTTATGTTTATTACTGTCATCACCAATCTGTTTGTGTGTGAACTTTAAACTTAGTACTGAGTCCAAGAAAAGTAATTCACAGGGTCACCTGAGAGTCTCCAGTGTACAATGTGGACTCTTTAGTCCTCCAGACAGCATCTTCACTCCTGAATCCTGCAGGTCGTTGTTACTCAGGTCCATCTCTCTCAGACTAGAGGACTGGGAGCTGAGAACTGAGGACAGAGCTTCACAGCTTCTCTCTGAGAGGTTACAGACACTCAGTCTGAAGAGACAATGATGAAGAAGAATAAACAACAAGTAGAAAAGATAGCAGCGTATTTAAGTTATGATATATGAATCTAACTCTCTCTGTACTTACAGAGCTTTGTTGGAGGCTTTGACCACTGGCAGCAGCCTCAGAAGAGCCTCCTCTGAAGCAGAGTATTTCTTCAGGTCAAACATGTCCAGATCTTCTTCTGATGACAGTAAGATGAAGACCAGAGCTGACCACTGAGCAGGAGACAGTTCATCTCTGGAGAGACGTCCTGACCTCAGGGACTGTTGGATCTCCTCCACTAGAGAACCATCATTCAGTTCATTCAGACAGTGGAACAGATTGATGCTTTTCTCTGGAGACACATCCTCACTGATCTTCTTCTTGATGTACTGGACTGTTTCCTGATTGGTCTGTGAGCTACTTCCTGTCTGTGTCAGTAGACCTCGTAGGAGTTTCTGATTGGTCTCCAGAGAAAGTCCCAGGAGGAAGCGGAGGAACAAGTCCAGGTGTCCATTTGGACTCTGTAAGGCCTTGTCCACAGCACTCTGGTAGAGACGTGTTGGTTCAGGTTTGGTTCTAAAGACTTTAGACCAACGGGAGGTTGTTGGTTCTTCTGACAGCAGATTGACTCCAGAGTTGATGAAGGTCAGATGGACATGAAGAGCAGCCAGAAACTCCTGAACACTCAGATGGACGAAGCAGAAGACCTTGTCCTGGTACAGTCCTCTCTCCTCTCTAAAGACCTGTGTGAACACTCCTGAGTACACTGAGGCTGCTCTGATGTCGATGCCACACTCTGTCAGGTCGGATTCATAGAAGATCAGGTTCCCTTTCTGCAGCTGATCAAAAGCCAGTTTTCCCAGAGACTCAGTCATCTTCCTGCTCTCTGGACTCCAGTGTGGATCTGTCTCAGCTCCTCCATCATACTTGACCTTCTTCAGTTTGGACTGAACCACCAGGAAGTGGATGTACATCTCAGTCAGGGTCTTGGGCAGCTCTCCTCCCTCTCTGGTCTTCAGCACATCCTCCAGAACTGTAGCAGTGATCCAGCAGAAGACTGGGATGTGGCACATGATGTGGAGGCTTCGTGAGGTCTTGATGTGGGAGATGATCCTGCTGGCCTGCTTCTTATCTCTGAACCTCTTCCTGAAGTACTCCTCCTTCTGTGGGTCAGTGAACCCTCTGACCTCTGTCACCATGCCAACACACTCAGGAGGGATCTGATTGGCTGCTGCAGGTCGTGTGGTTATCCAGAGGCGAGCAGAGGGAAGCAGTTTCCCCCTGAAGAGGTTTGTCAGCAGCACATCCACTGAGGTGGACTCTGTAACATCAGTCAGGACCTCATGGTTGGTGAAGTCCAGAGGAAGTCGACACTCATCCAGACCGTCAAAGATGAACAGAACCAGGAACTCTTCAAACCTGCAGATTCCTGCTGCTTTGGTTTCACTGAAGAAGTGATGAACAAGTTCCACCAAGCTGAACTGTTTCTCTTTCAGCACATTCAGCTCTCTGAAGGTGAATGGAAATGTGAACTGTATGTCCTGGTGGTCTTTGTCTTCAGCCCAGTCCAGAGTGAACTTCTGTGTTAAGACTGTTTTCCCAATGCCAGCCACTCCCTTTGTCATCACTGTTCTGATTGGTTCCTCTCCTCCAGGTGAGGCTTTAAAGAGGTATTCTTGTCTGATGGGTGTTTCTGGTCTGTGTGGTTTCCTGGATGCTGTTTCAATCTGTCTGACCTCATGTTCATCATTGACCCCTGCAGTCCCTCCCTCTGTGATGTAGAGCTCTGTGTACATCTGATTCAGAAGGGTTGGGTTTCCTGCTTTAGCGATCCCCTCAAACACACTCTGGAACTTCTTCTTCAGGTTAGATTTGAGTTCACGCTGACAAACTGCAGCTAGAAGTCCTGAATGAACACAACAAAAAAGATCAATGAGTCAAAGAATAGATTTCAACATGTCATTTTCTCAAATAATGAGTCTATGAATACATGTTGGTCCATCTCTTGAGACGTTAGTAAACGTCACATTTATCCAGCATGTTGAATCTTTAGAGAAATACTCTTACTGCTCTGCAGACAGTCAGCCAGCTCCTCCTGCTTCATTCTCCTCAGGAAGTTCATTGTGATCTTCACAAAGGCCTCTCTGCTGCTCCTCCTCTGCTCTTCATCCTCACCGTCCAGCACCTCCTCATCCTCCCTCTGACTCTCTAAGCATTCTGGGTAATCTGAACTCAGTCCCTTCTGGATCTTCTTCAGCTCGTTCTTCACAAAAGTGACGATGTTCTCCTCCAGCAGCTGGAACAGAATATTCTATGAATGACACAAACTAAAACCATGGAAGCAAACATCAGATCCATGTTGGACAGACTGACGATCCACTGGTCTACAGAGTGCAGCATGGAGATGATTGTGAACACAAGAGATGTAAAGTAGTTGTACATGTACAGACCATGAATATGGAGTCCAGGTGTGTTTGATGCTGCTGGGCAGACGGACCTCTGGGAACCTCTGAGCTCTCCTGGTCCTCTCTGTGGAGGAATCATGAACAATCAGCTCACGTTGTGTCCGTCCACACAGAGACCAAAACAAGGTAAAGGTCCATGAAGTGATATGTGGATGTGGATCAGATGAGTCCCTGTAGTGGTAAAGGTTTACTAGTCCTGCTGATCCCTCTGAGAATCAACAGCTCAGTCTTTCAGCTCACCTTTGATCAACAGAGTTGCGTCCATCTTTGAAGTTAAAAGGAAGAGGCATAGACCAGTCACTCTTCATGGACACACAGCTGGGTTCAGGTCCAGGTTTACGTTTGTGTTTAGTTTCAGGTCCAGGTCCAGGTCCAGGTCCAGGTTGTTCCAGCTTCCTCCTGATAGAAACACCAGATACATTCAGTGATGTAATAAACCTACTGTACTCAGTGTATTAGTATCCTGGTGGTTTTAGGAGACGTTTAGTATGAAATCAATGTTTCATGTAGAAATGTTTCAGTGTTGATGTTGAAGCTGTATTCAGTGCAGCAAAGACAGGAAGTGATGCAGTGAGGTGACCATGATGGTTGAAGAGTAATGCTGTCCAATCAGGATGAAGAGAGGAACCATGTGGTGTAAAAGAGTTTTACCTGAGTGACCTTCTGACATCATCATCATCACCATCATCATCATCATCATCACCATCATCACCATCATCACCATCATCATCATCAGTTTGAAATCCTCACCTTTGATCAACAGAGTGGCGATCTTTGAATTCCATAGGAGGATCCATAGACCAGTCACTCTTCATGGACACACAGCTGGGTCCAGGTTCAGGTCCAGGTTCTGGTCCAGGTTCAGGTCCAGGTCCAGGTCCAGGTCCAGGACAGTGTGGTCCCTGATGGACCCTGGTCACATGTGTAGAAACAGAGTCAGTGAATGAAAGACTTTGAGTCATGGACAGGTAGAGATGGTCATCTCACCTCTGAGCTTTGGTGTGGCTGGTTTTAGAGGGAGGGACTCCCTCCTCTCCGTCCTCACACTGATTCATAGCAGAGTCCACACCTTCACACAAACACAACAACATTATTTCTCTTCATCATGACAAACACACACAGCTCATTCACCTCAACACTAAAGACACTCATGGACAGTTTCCATGTTGTTGTCCCTCTGAGCTGCAGAGTCCTCTCTAAGAGATGACGTTCACAACGCTCTTTAGTCTGTTGGCTTGTTGGAAGACTAGAGGAAGACTCTTCATCTGGCTTTTTATTGGCCTCTTTTGGGATGACGTCACTTTTCTCTTCTATTTGAGTGACTTTGAAAAGCTCTTCAACGTTTGAAATGTTCCTCTGTTTCCACTTCCATTCTCTCTCTGCTGCTCAGCTCCTCTTTCACTCAGAAAAGTCTGAAGAGAAAAGTTAAATAGAAAAAGTGTCTCAGACACTTGAGTTAAGAAAAGGTCGACTACAACCTGCTGATTAATGTGCATGCTTTAAAAAATAAATCTTTATAAAATGTTAAAAAGTCTGTCAGCAGAAATTCTCATTAAAATACAGTAAAATAAAATATATTATATTGCAATAAAATACCATTAAATACAGATATTAGCTGTAAATACTCTGTAACATTACAACAAAACTCTCGTACAAGTACATTTAGTTATTATTAGAAAACATGTGAAAGGTTTTAGAGAATACTGAATATTTAATTTAACTATTTTATAGAATTATTCATTTTATCTCCAACATCTGTTAAAGTTCAGATTTCTGTAATAAATCAAACTTCACTTTTCCTTCTTTTAAACCCCGTTAACAACGTGTCAAAAGACGTCATTTTAAACGCTCGTCCTATAAGTTTACAGTGTTTTACAAGTTAAATATTGCTCATCAACCTCCAGCAGATGGAGCTGAGCTGTTCCTCCTCATGATCTCCCTTCAGAGTCCAGAAGTCAGTCAGACACAGCAGAGTCACATGACATGTAGCTGTCCTCATAGAGAACACTGTGGGCACTGTGGGAACATGTGGAAGCTTTCATTTGATGGATTGTTCACTTCACCGTTTGATCAGTTCGTAAAAGGTCGACTACAACCTGGTGATCAACGAGAGAAAAAGTGAACACTAAAGGAAACACAAACACATTCAAACACTATCAAACATGGAGTAAATGTGTTGAAAAGCAGAAGAAGAAATGAAGATGAAGCTTTGTGGCCTTAAAGGACTGAGAGCAGCAGGTGAGACAAACAGAGAGTCTCTCAGGTGTGTTTCAGTGCAGGAACAAAGGCCCAGGTCAGCTCTCTGGTCCCTGCTGGGTCCTAGTGCTCCACAGCAGTAACAGTCCTGACAGACCCCAGATCAGCCTGAACTCCTCTTCTTCATCACAGCGTCATCATTCAAAGCAACACTTCATCTGGACTTCAACATCCAAACTAACAGCAGCTTCTCTCTGCCTGCTCACACAGGCGGCCATCTTGTTTCCCAGCTGACGTTTGTGTTTGAAAGCAGCTTTAAACAATCACACGTTCATAACAATCAATGACGTCATTCCAACCAATCACAGCTCCACTTACTGAACTTTCAGCATGAACTTCATCCGTGTGCAGCTCTCTTCTGTCCTCAGCAGGTCTGTGTAGAGAAGGAGCTTCGTGCTTCACTTCAACTTCCATCAGACGAAGTGAAGTGACGCAGCTTGTTGTGCTTCATCAGAGAGAGGGTGTCCTCACGTCACCATCACAGTATGCAGTCTGACTGGTTGGACTGAGTCTCAGGCTGAGCTGCGTTCACAGGATCAAATGTCATTGTGAACACAAACCTCCTCACAGCTCAAACAAGAGTCTTTCAGGATCAAACTCAGCATCTGTGGAGAAATCATTCCAACTTGTAAAGAGTTGCTTTGACCACAGACTGGATTGTGTTGTTTAGACCAGATAGTAGGACCACTAGTGATGCAACATGGACAGGTGCTGCTCTGAACCCTGTTGAAGTGTCCACTCCCAAAGGGGACACTGGGTGTTTTCTCTATGAGTGGATGAGAGAGTAAAGGTGATGATCTGTCCACATCAGAACAGACACTGCTGCCCTGTGCAGGGCCGGGGATCTGACCACCTCCTGTCTGTTGAGGTCCACCTCCACAGTGGTGTTGTCCCACCAGGACAGGACGGGCTTCCCCCTCAGCTGTGGAGTGAAATGGTTCAGCAGCTTCTGGACAGCAACAAGCTGCAGCAGGTTGATGTGACGGGAGGAGTCCGGCCACGTGCCTCCTACTCCCACTCGTCCATGAAAACCTGGAGGTGATGGAGGACTCACACCAGTCTTACACTACGACCACAATACAACAAAACATCAACAAGGATTTAAGTTAAAGCTCATCAAAAGCCACATTAAAGGACAGGTCTTCAGTTTATTTTGAAAACTTCAAAGGGAGTTTTCTGTTCTACGATCCAAGGGGAGAGAGTTCCACAGTTTAGGGCCATAACAACAGAAAGAACCTCACCAGAACTATTGTGGGAGTTCAGGACCTTCTAAAAGAACGGCAGTGGAAGATCTCAGAGTTCTTGTTGGGACGTAAAATGAAAGGCAGTCTCTGTTCAATGAAGGTGTTTGATCATGTGAGTCTTTGTAGAGAAGTACAAGGACTTTGAAATCAACTGTCAGAGACACAGGGGAGCAGTGTAGTGATGCGAGCAGAGAGACCTACCGATCCCTCAAGTCCACTCATTCAAATGTCACGATCAACAGCATCAAATGCAGCGCTCAGGTCTAATGACAAGAGCACAGACACATTGTGTGAATCAGAAGAAACTCTCACCTCATTTACCACCTTAAATAAAGCGGTTCAGTGCTTTGGTTGGTCCGATAGCCAGACTGGAGTTGATCTAATATATCATAAGTATTCAGACCATCATGTAGCTGCTCAAATGCAATCTCCTGATGAAGTGTACTCTGAGGAGGATGTGAGATCGGCCTGTAGGTATCAAGGTCACTAATGTCCCGACCTGATGTCAGTGCATCCTATAAACAGCTCATCATCACCAACATGTCCACCGGTCATCAGAACCAACGTTAGGCTTTAACACTGCAGTCAGTGGAGACACGGAGTACACATGACTCAAAGCATGAAAGGCATGTTTAATGCAACATGACATGTTCATGTCATTCATACGTCATCTGATGAGAACAGGCTTCTGAAGCAGAGGCTTCATCAAAGCTGCAGAGACACGTTGATTCTTCTTCTTGTGTTGTGAGAGCGGCTCAGGAAGCTGGAAGCTTTCATTGAAATAACTGGAACACACCAAAGTGCCAGAGTGCTGCTTTCACTGCTTTCATCGTGTTGGACGCTGATGGACAGTTATGGTATTTTATTTTCATTTCTACAGTATTTCATTTATTTTTATTCATTGTTGTATCAAATTAATCTTTATTGGTCCATAGAACACAGGTTCATAACAAACAGGTTCAAACCCAAAAATGTGAAGAAATAATCACACTAATCCCAAATACAGAAACTTGTATTCTGACAGATATTTGCCACAAATTGTGTTTCAGAGATACATGTCAGATTAACTTTTACTGAGACAGACACTGCTTTATAAAACCAGTCATCAGCTCAATGATAACTGGTACCAGTATAAAGTTATACCAGCACACCGGTTTTAATATCCCGTATGATATGACTTCTTCACACAATCATACCGGCAACAACTGCTGTCTGTCTTCAACAGGCAGCTGAATGTATTGTTTGCTGCTGTCAGCGCTAGTTGTCTAATATGTATTGAGAGGGAACTCTAGTCATGGTCATAACTTTATAACGCAACAATGAACAACCCACAACTACCGCTCTTTAACAGAGAACAACACCACAGCACACAACAGTCTGTGACACAAACAATTTGTAACATTAATAATTGTACATTTACAAAATTTCCCCGCCGAACTGCATGCTGGGTACGGCTCACTCGCAAGCCTGCTCGCACAACAGTCCGCTAACAGCTGGGAGAGGCTCCGTCCTCCAGTAACGTTACATGAAAGAACAGAACAGAGCGATGCAGGATGAAGGAAACAGGAAGAGAAGGAAGACGCGCCACACAAACAGCTGTTCACCGCTCGTCACCATCCTGCAGCAGGGGCGGACTGGGGGGAAAAAGTGTCCCGGGAGTTTACTGTCAGACCGGCCCACTCAATACACGGCGCGTTGCCCACTCAATGCATCGCACGTATCGACCAGTCAGTGGCCTACTTGGGAAAATACCCACACACTTAACATTATTTTGGATGATTACAAAGACATTTTCTACATTTGGATCCACCAATTTGCCTGGATGGACACATTGAATAAAATAATACTCGCCATTGTAACACTCCAAGGTAGGTCTAGTTTGCTCGATGAATATGCTGAACTCGGCTAGTATCAGATGGTTATATGCAGTGGAGCTGGTGGAACATGTTCTCTGTAGGGCTGCGCCACATCCAATCAATTTCAGCAAACATGCCAGAATGATTTAATGCAAAACAATTAAGGTATCAAACATGTGTTACTACTTTGCAGTTAAATATTTAACTTTTATTCCAACATGAAAAAAGCAGTAAATAACACTTTCACAAACACGTCAGGACATCTTATTTGTGTCACCCACACAGAGAATTCAGTATAATATAATAATATATAAATCATATAATAATATGCTGTATAATATAATATATATATATATCATATAATGATATATATATATCATATAATAATATTCACTATAATATAAAACACACACAAGCACAAAAAAATAAATAAATAATGTCACAACTGACAGGTTCAGTAAGGAGGCTGGTATAAATACTGGATGTAATGAGGAAATGAAGTGCAGGTGTGGAGATGAACAGGGACGCTCAGGTGAAGGGGATTTTTATTTGATTCTAATTCCACCAGTTTCCTCCATTCTTCTTGGGAGTGGCTGCATGCGTCCTGATGGTGGACTCCCTCCTGCTTTTGTTCACTTTCACATGCAGGTGAATTTGCATTGAGGCAGGTGGCTCAATGCAAAGTGCCACCTGCCATCAGGACTAACCAACATTCATACAACATTCTCACACCGCACAAATATACAATCTACAATCAAACAAATGAGCAGGTAGCAACAAATACGTGATATGGATAATAAATGAGAATAAATCTTATGAAACAACATTTGTCACAGTCATTCTGGGTCCATTGTCTGCATGGTGTAAAGTACCTGCAGTTCTATGTTTCGTCTTTCTGTGCACAGCTCATGTCATGATCTGTTTTTAATAATTTGATCTCATGATAGAGACATGTGAGTCACTAAAAAACAGTTTGTGTTGCTTTTCTTTCTGTGGATTTGGTTCATGAAATAGCTGCAGGCGTGTACAGATTCAGCTGTGAGGCAGTGTGAAGAAAAGAAAAAGGGTTGGACATTTTTCCACAGAAGCAATGAAGACAGTGATATGTTTAGCCTTTCTGTGCACAGCTCTATCAAATAGATTCAAAGTTGTCTCTGGCCAAATCCCAATGTCCCCCCTCACGGACTCACGGACTTTGAGGCGCGCTCCCGCGAAGTCCGTGAGGGTTTAGGGATGTCCCACTGCCAAATCGTCAAGTGTTTGAGGGCTCACTGGCAGACATTTTGAGCCCTTTATGAACCCTTTCCGTAAGTCAGCATGGTATGCTGACTTAGCCTAAGGGAATTACCCACAAATCATTGCAATGTGATGTTAAACACGGGGTAACCAGTGGACGCATGGAGGCGTAAAAAAAAGGTAAACAAATAGGACGGATCACGTGTGTTCAGCCAGTAATAATACATTTACTCAGAAACATTAAGGGTTAAAGATGGAACAAAAAATAAACACGAAATCAGAAGATATTTATTCATTTATTCATCAAATATTTGATTTAGTCATTGAAGCTGTTTTGACAAAAACGAGTAAATAGATGATATGAAGTTAGATCTCATCTTGTGAGGAAAGAGCCTGAAGACGTTCACATCAGGGAGTACAAAGTATAAAATAAATACACACAATTATACATCATATTTTTTGTCGTTTTCATGGTAACGTGATATGTTGCAGTAAAGTGCTGTCCCGTTCCTATTTGCACCATTTCAAGCCCTCACAGTCTCTCACACTCAACCACTTACCAGGTGACGTCAGTAAGTCCTTGAGGGTTCAGAGTTTCAGGGTTTAGGGTTTGAGGGTTCAGGGTTTGAGGGTTTAGGGTTTGAGGGTTCAGAGTTTGAGGGTTTGAGGGTTTAGGGTTTGAGGGTTCAGAGTTTGAGGGTTTGAGGGTTTAGGGTTTGAGGGTTCAGGGTTTGAGGGTTCGAGGGTTTAGGGTTTGAGGGTTCAGAGTTTTAGGGTTTAGGGGGGACATTGGGATTTGGCCTCTGACTTTCAAATCACCTCGCCTGCACTGTGAACAATGCTGGAGAGCTGGTTTTGGCTCTTTGCACTTGACTTGCCCCGACAAGCTGTCATGTTTAACTGTTTGACAAATTTCCCCTTGGGGATGAATAAAGTATGTATCTAATCTCATCTCATCTAAAGAAGAACAGAGGAACAAGAAAGTATCACACAGAAAATACCAAACCTACGATTCACCAGCTTCTTTCCTGCTTGGCTTCTAAAGCGTCCTCCATCATTCCTGCACGTTTTAGAGTTATGATTTAAAGGTGCTGCTGTAGGGACAGTCCACCCTTAAATTAAAAATACAAATTAGTCCTCTCATCTGTAGCTATGTTGATCAATCTCTATTGTTTTGGTGTTAGTTGCAGTTAATGTTGGAGACATTCACAGTAGAGATGTCTGACTTCTCTCTAATACAATAAAACTAGATGTCACTGGGCTTGTGATGCTCAAATCGCCAAAAAAATACAATTCCATTTTTTTTTTTTTTGAAAAACGTTTGAAAAATATTTTTTCAATAACAAAAATTATAAATTTTTACAAAAAAAAAAGTTCTCTCTAAATTACTTTTTTCCTCAGACTCTGGTCCAGAAATCTCCTCTTCAGCAGCTCTTACATATACCAAACTACTCTTTCATTGCTCTCTGTGTTCTGAAGGTTAACACAGAGGGGTTAGTTCACACAGCATTCACAGACTCATTTGTACACATTGTATTAATAAAAGCATGGAGAACATGTATTTATTCATCCAGGGAAAATCCAGGGAGGGTGAGGGTGGAATCCAGGCAGGAGGAGGCAGGGCAGGGCAGGCAGACTGGGGAACCGGGAGGATGAAAAAACTGCAGGAACAGAGAGACAGGGTTAGAGTACTGAAAAACACTTGGGAGAAAACTCTTAATTATCTTCAAACAGAGCGGCCAAGAACTACTCGCTACCACGTGAGCTGTAAACAACGACCTGGCGAAGAGTGGATGAAGAGCCGGGGTAGATATACTTGTAGTGGCCGTTTGTCGGCTAAATCAAACTTAAACAAATAATAATCAAACGCCACTGATGCACCGTGGTCGGTATCCTTACGCAGCCAGAAGAGAGTGAAATGTCCAAGCAGGATTCCGTTTTGTGTATTTATTAAATAAAGCAAATAAAACAAGCAAACATACGAACTAACAAAACTCCTGCCGTGCTGTCTCTCCTGTGCTGTGCAGTGCACCGCTGCTGTGCAGCTGGTAAAAACTATACGCCCACCCCGGTGCATGCTGGTCCTATCTTTCTACTCTTTCAAATAGCAACAGGTGCCCACAGTAATTACCCAAAGAATTATATAACGAAACAAATTACTATTAAAGAGAAAAATAATCTTAAAATATGAAACATCTACAATAATTAAGCAATACTACTTATAAATGAAATAACAAAATACAATATCAAATAAATAGCTCCAACAGATATATTAATTCAGTCACACAAACAGCAGCGGTCGTGCAGACACACCTGGTGGATATCTGCTCTCTACTGAGTGCACCTTTCTGCCCGATCTCAATGTCCACTCAAGGACTCGCAGACTTTGAGGCCCGTGAACGCAAAGTCCACGAGGGCTTAGGTCTGTCCCGCTGTCACATCGTTGAGCGCTTGAGGGTTATCGCTCAAACATGTTAAGCCCTTCATGCACACTTTCCGTAAGTCTGCATGCATGCAGAACTTGCCTGAGGGAATTACCCACAATTCATAGTGTTGTGACATTAAACACGGGGTTAAAGGGGAATCCCGGAGGCATGGCATGTTAAATACACACAAACATTAACGTTAATGATTTAGGATGCTGCATAAAACCACATTCAACCAGAGGAATGCAGGCATAGGCTGCATTACACACCTGGTTTATTCATCAACCATTTCTTTCAGTTTTGCTTATTGAAGCTGTTTTGACAAAAACAAGTTCCTTGAAATGATTTGACAACTACCTCTCGTCTCATGAGGGAAATGCCTGGAAGATGTTAAAATCAGGCAGCAAAAAACTCAAAATAAAAGCAAAATAAAAGCCCACAATTGCACGTAAATCAAAACGTCATCAAACGTGATGTATCGCAGCGCTGTCCCATTCGTATTCATACCGTTCCAACCCCTTGCAGCTTCTCACACTCAAGCATTCACCAGGTGACATCACTTTAGTCCCTGAGGGTTCAGGCTTTAGGGCTTGAGGGGGGGCATTGGGAGGCCTGTAGTTCTGCTTGGGATGTTGTCGTAGATCAGCTGCTCAGCAGTTCAATCAGGGAAAGTGTGAACAGGTTTTCTCAATCATGTCCTCTGAGCAGGGAGGGGCTGGGCTCTGTTAAGATGAAGAGGAAGCCAATAGATGAACTGTGACGTCAGCAGTAACTGAGAAATCTTGCATTAATGGTATGTTCATAATTCTGTCCGAATGGGGACGCTTGTTTCAGTTTAGCTCACCCGTACGTATCTGGGCAGTTGGTAGGTTCCAATTAGGTGCAGCTGAATAGATAAAAGCCCATTCACTGCAGTGAGGAGGAGGAGGAGGAGGGGCAGAAATTGTCAGCTTGCTATGAGGCAACAGTGGTTTTTAATTTGATGTTCGGTTTCTTTTATTTTTCTGGTGCAGCGTGCGTTCAACAAATGCTTGGCCTGTGGTGCTGCTGCGTGTCGATTCCTTGAGACGTGCTCATAAAAACAACTTAACTCAGCACTGCGCTTCCTTGGGTCCTCAGCAATACACCTGCTGTGACAGTTGCATCAGAAACCCCAGTGAAAAAACAGCTGACTTTACAGTTAGGCAAGGGAGGCTACCTGGACCTTTGGCCCCAAACTAAAAAGGCCCCAAAAAGCTGTGGATTAATATTGATGCTATGAAAAATATTGAACGATGTTTTCACTCATTTCACTCTAAAAAAGCCTCTAAGAATAAGCAACTCAACTACTTACTGTGTACTTCTACTTCACATGAGAGCTTTACAGTATTCATCGACCTGACAGAGAGAACGGTTACGTTGCAAATTCAGATTTTACTCTCAAAATATATAATAATTTAAATATGATGGGTTATTATTCATCAAACTATCCAGCTTTATCAAATGAAAAGATCCACCTTGAACAGACATTAAGTCAATTGAAGTACTTTGTGCTGATAATGCCTCTATTTCACTCTACTTGAAGTAAACATTTGGATACCGGACTTTAACTGTGTGGTATTAATAGTTTGACTTCAGGAAGAAAGAACAAACGCCTGTTTAAAAATGTGTGATTGTTTTTCGGAGATGTGAGAGTTGCTACAGAGTAGCTTGAAACCAGCCAGAACAACAGTTCTGCAGATGATTTGAATCAGTTTTGTATCCAGGTGTATCGTTGTCTTTGCCCACAAGGGTGAGAAGTGAAGAGACGCTGCATCTTTGTTGGTAAGACAAAGACACAGACAGACCTTGAAACCGGAACTGAATGTACCCATACTCCCCTTCCGACACATGTCTGAACCCTTTGTACGCGCACATGATGGTGAATGTTGCACTTTGTCGAGGCAGCACAGATGTGTTTTGTCACATTGAAACCAAAGATATCTGGTCCATGCAAAACTTTCACTGACGAGGACGACGGAGAAAAGATCGACGGAAAATGTACAAATTTGTGTTTTGAATAAAAAAAGTCTCAGACTCCCTTCATCAATAAGTCTTTATAACTGCAAGCCACACACATTAACGGTCAGTCTGCACATTCATATAGGTTCGCTGTCTTTTCCATTATTTATTCATGGCAAAAATGAAATCGCCTGCATGTGGACACGACGGTAAATAGTCCACGTTTTCGATAGCTGACAGATGATAGCGGTCAATAAACACAAGGAGAACGCTGGGCTTTCTGTTTGAGAGATAAGCCCCCTCAGTGTAGGCATCACTTGAAGAAAAAAGAAACAAATGACAGTGAAGCTACAGAGAAAGGATTTTTTTAAAATGGCAAATAATAAGTACGGACATTATAATTGTTTTGTACGTGTGAGCAGATGCGTGTGTGTGCGTGCATGTGGCGGTGTGTTCTCCTGGCGGCGCCCTGTCCTCTCATGCACGATGGAGATGAGAGGACCCAGCACCACCTGCAGTGAAGAACACATCACAAAACATGTTCAGCAATGATGAAGAGGACTCAGTGCATCTGGTCCTTGTGCATAAATGTATGTTACAGGTCTCATGCCACTGTGATGTCCATATCAAATTTAAAAAGTAAAATGTATGATAATTGATCTGTTATCTGTTATTCATCGAGCACATTGCACTGCACCTTTACTGATTCTTTTTGCACTTCTGGTTAGATGCTAAAACTGCATTTCGTTGTCCTCGTACTTGTACTTTGTGCAATGACAACAAAGTTGAATCTGAATCTGAATTGTCCTTTTTACTGCATTGTTTGTATTATTTTGCACAACTTTGTTTTGGATAATGTGGTTAAATGTGATTTAATTTAGATTTTTTTCATTGAGGAAAGCAATCCATTGTGTATTATATCAAGTCAAAAACGATATGGGTTATTATAAGCATCCGGTTATCATAAGCATCCGTATAGCGCAGCTTAAATACACACAGCGAGGAGGTTATGAGAGCGTTGGTCTTAACACTGAGGCTCTCACATTGAATTGCAGTGGTTGAAGCAGACCGTGTGTTTTTGATTTGTTGTGCAACACAGCACATACGTGGGAGACGTCATGTGAGTTTGGGGCCTAAAAAACACGGAGCAGATAAACCGACGGCTGAACAGATTCCAGAGCAGACGACTGAGTTTGACTCCCGATGAAAACTGTTCCAACGAGCACGTCAAGAGGCATTCGCCGTGTTTGTCCCCCGGTTCTTCTAACCTGCTAGAGATGATCAATTCAAACATTTGTGGGACGGTAGAATAATAAAGACGTTAGCTGTGAGGACATGAGTTTGCTCATGACGGGTGTATAACCTGAGCTACATGCAGCTAAATATCTTGAAACATTTAAAACCTTCTTAAAAACATCTTACAATAACTGGGCGCACTGCACATGCCACTAATATTGCTCAAGAATGATACGATATGACTCAGGAGTTCTGTGTTGTGTCGTTTTTAACCCTTCATTACACAGGGTTGTGTGGTGGAATACAACACACACCAGATAGTATTCAGTGAGCGTACAAACACAACAACAGGGTCAACTCGGTGTCTTGTGGGCGGAATACAAACACACAGAGCTGTATATGAAAGTGTTTGAAGCGCTTTCGGCCGAGCGAGCATGTTCGTCGTGTCTGGTGATTGATGTGCGTCGGGTAAGGGCAGGAGGATTAGGAAGTTAAGTTATGATCTCACATTAATGACAGAAGCGTAAGTCACACAACGCGGATGAGGGAGATGTAATGACAGGATTAAACAAATGCATTCTACGGACTGAAATGATGCAACTGAAAGTCATCAACAGGTGGTCCATACTTGATGAATGGATTCACCTTTCCTGAGATGAGAAGTTGGGGATTTAAAATGTGACTTTGTGGTGTCACTTTGAAGTTAAATCGGTTTATAGTAGAAGACGAGTTTGATGATGTGTATGCTGTCCCATCTGTGTTACATTCATACAGTTTGAATTATGGTCATGCTCAAATGCTAACGTTCATGCTCCAGTTAGCACTTCTATGCAAGCTGAAGAGAAGTCATTGGTTGTCTTATGACTTGTAGACAGAAGGGCACAGACCTCAGTAACCTCAGTAAGCTCAGTAAGCACACATTGTGGGATGAAGCTGTGCGGTTAGGTGGGTAGTCATGATGGTCTCACCATCACGACTGCAGCTTTACAACCGCTGCGTATGGTTAAAGCACGCTACCTACCCCAACATCCATAACCACACAAGAAGCTGCTGTTTCCAGTCTCTCCAACGTCTACGGGTCAATCAGCAGGCGTTTCACAGCTTTGGCTGTTTCTGCATCCATCAGTGGAATTTCTTCTTCTTGTTCGATTGAACACGAACCACCGATCAACATTACACTTCAACTCAAGTGGCTTCTGGGGTGGTGAACACAAAAGAAGCGGTGACGGAAATGAATAGCACGAAGGAAGGAAAACGATTGGTTGTGTGCGGTAGTTTTCATTCATGCAGTTTTAAATATTTAGTAATCGGAAACTGAAATGTATCCCATCACTCAAAGAACGGTGTGCCAATTGTGAATCTGTTATATGTATGTTACATTAGGTCTCTACAGTCTACAGAACATCATATATGCAGACAAGAGCCCTGTCATCATAATGCATTCCTCCTGCAACTGTCTCATATCATTCAATAAAGATTTGATATTATCTGATTCATGGGGACTGGAATGCCAGAATACTGCACATAAAGACTCATTTTGGATGAGTGATTTCAGGTCGTGCCATTGTAAGGCGACAACGCCTTTATGTGCACAAACAAACAGACACAGATCAGACACAGCATCCCACTGTCTCCGTACCCGTGTCTGTCTGTTGTCTCTCTGTTGTGTGTCTCTGTTGTGTCTCTCTGTTGTGTCTCTGTTGTGTGTCTCTGTTGTGTCTCTCTGTTGTGTCTCTGTTGTGTCTCTGTTGTGTCTCTCTGTTGTGTCTCTGTTGTGTCTCTCTGTTGTGTCTCTCTGTTGTGTCTCTGCTGTGTCTCTCTGTTGTGTCTCTCTGTTGTGTGTCTCTGTTGTGTGTCTCTGTTGTGTCTCTCTGTTGTGTCTCTGTTGTGTCTCTCTGTTGTGTCTCTCTGTTGTGTGTCTCTGTTGTGTCTCTGCTGTCTCTCTGTTGTGTCTCTCTGTTGTGTCTCTCTGTTGTGTGTCTCTGTTGTGTGTCTCTGTTGTGTCTCTCTGTTGTGTCTCTGTTGTGTCTCTGTTGTGTCTCTCTGTTGTGTCTCTCTGTTGTGTGTCTCTGTTGTGTCTCTGCTGTCTCTCTGTTGTGTCTCTCTGTTGTGTCTCTGTTGTGTCTCTCTGTTGTGTCTCTCTGTTGTGTGTCTCTGTTGTGTCTCTGCTGTCTCTCTGTTGTGTCTCTCTGTTGTGTCTCTGTTGTGTGTCTCTGTTGTGTCTCTGCTGTCTCTCTGTTGTGTCTCTCTGTTGTGTCTCTCTGTTGTGTCTCTCTGTTGTGTCTCTGTTGTGTCTCTGTTGTGTCTCTCTGTTGTGTCTCTGCTGTGTATCTGTTGTGTCTCTCTGTTGTGTCTCTGTTGTGTCTCTCTGTTGTGTCTCTGCTGTCTCTCTGTTGTGTCTCTCTGTTGTGTCTCTGTTGTGTGTCTCTGTTGTGTCTCTGTTGTGTCTCTCTGTTGTGTCTCTCTGTTGTGTCTCTCTGTTGTGTCTCTGCTGTGTCTCTGTTGTGTCTCTGTTGTGTCTCTCTGTTGTGTCTCTGCTGTCTCTCTGTTGTGTCTCTCTGTTGTGTCTCTCTGTTGTGTCTCTCTGTTGTGTCTCTGTTGTGTGTCTCTGTTGTGTCTCTCTGTTGTGTCTCTGCTGTCTCTCTGTTGTGTCTCTCTGTTGTGTCTCTCTGTTGTGTGTCTCTGTTGTGTCTCTCTGTTGTGTGTCTCTGTTGTGTCTCTCTGTTGTGTCTCTCTGTTGTGTCTCTCTGTTGTGTGTCTCTGTTGTGTCTCTCTGTTGTGTCTCTGTTGTGTCTCTGTTGTGTCTCTGTTGTGTCTCTCTGTTGTGTCTCTCTGTTGTGTCTCTGTTGTGTCTCTGTTGTGTCTCTCTGTTGTGTCTCTGTTGTGTCTCTCTGCTGTGTCTCTCTGTTGTCTCTCTGTTGTGTCTCTGTTGTGTCTCTGTTGTGTCTCTCTGTTGTGTCTCTCTGTTGTGTCTCTCTGTTGTGTCTCTTGAAGCTCTCGGCATTAATGCGGATGGTGGCACCCGTCCCTCCACCGCTCCCGCTCATCAGTGAAGACGATCCTTAAAGCCTAGAAATATACGAACCAATGTTGACATTGTGAATTGTTTTGTTTGCTTTTGTATTCAGTGCATTGCTACATCTGCTTGATGAATGATCACAATGACTCATGGGTCGGAATGGCCATTGTCTAACAGAATCCTATTTGCACTGCATACTAAACTACACGTGGAACCTAATTCTACATATTAATTCATTCAAATCACACCGTACAAATATTTCAGTATCAGACGTATTGAAAGTGTATACACTCCTATAATTCAAACATGATTATTCAGAATTGTTCAATGACGTAAATTGGCAATACTGTTCATATAAAAGAGGAAAAATGGTTCAAGAGTCAGTAAAGTGAATAATTCTTGAATGTGCAGTAACTACAAACGTCCACTAGATGTCAGTATGTGATTTGTTGGGACTGCGTTCAACTAGGACCTTGTTTGCCCGCAGTACTGCCTTTATGTTATGCAAGGTCATAACTACTACTAGTGTTCAGTGTAAGCCCAAGAAGCCGTATAAACTACAGCCCCACATTGAGTTGGTTTAGCAGCTCATAGAGGTCGTATTTACACAGTTTCCTTCAAATTCTGACACCGGACAACACTTTTACAGTTGAGGTTAAGTTCAGAGAGTTAACAGAAGAAGCTTACTGTTCCCTCTTTGAACTCAACATCAAGACTAACAGGATATTGTTGCATTGGGGTAGCCAACCACAACTCTTGCTCACGTTAGCTGACGTAAGCACGATAAGACTCTTTGACTAATGGATGTGTGGTGGCTTTTATCTGTACCCTGTGAGGGTCATCACTACTCGAGTAGCGAGTATCTGGATCGAAGCGCTCTACGTCCTTCGTGAGGGACTCTATGTGATCGGTGCGCAGGCCCTGTGCTCGGAGAGGGCCTCTACCGTCTGATTCGCCATAATCATTAAAGTCAAGGGGAGGGTGGTCTACCTCTCCCCGTGTGGGAAAGGGCGTTCGTTCTAGGCGTACGCTTGACATATGCGGAATGTCTCGCTCGCCTGTGGAAGTGGGTTCGGACCCACTTAGGTCACTCTGGACCCCCCCTTCTCCTGTCATCAGAGAGGGAGAGTTTGAGGAGACCAGCAGCTGCATCTTGTACAGGGTCGAGTGGCTCAAGACGACGGCTCCACAACCGCTGAGAGTTCTGGGAGAGGATGTGGACATGGTGGAGGAGGACAAGTACCTGGTGTCTCCATCGACAGCAGACTGAACTGGAAGAACAACATCAACGCTGTGTACAGGAAGGGGAGGAGTCGACTCTTCTTCTTGAGGAAACTTGGATCCTTCAACGTGTGCAGCAGGATGTTGGAGATGTTCTACAGTCTGTTGTGGTCAGTGCACTGTACTTCTGTAGTCTGCTGGGGGAGCAGCATTGGAGCCGGAGACACCAACAGACTTAATGAACTGGTTAAGAAGGCCGGCTCCATCATTGGCTGCAAACAAGACTATCTGGAAGAGGTGGTGGAGAGGAGGACACTGAAGAAACTATTGTCCATGTTGGATAACCAGGACCACCCTCTGCACCACCTCCTGCAGGGACAGACTGATCCAGATACAGGAGAACATTCTGCTGTAAGACTCTATAGTAAATCACCTCTGAACAGATCAATCACACAACTATAACTCTGTTACTCTTTTGTTTGTTTGTTGTTGGTTAAATCTTTGCACTACTGTTTAGTTAGTTCATTTAATATTATTCTATTTCATGGTATATATTGTGCATTTGATATTTAATACTTTATATTTACCTGTATCATAATTGCTGATGTAGTACAAAAATGTCCCCTTGATGGATTAATAAAGTATCTATCATATCAATCATTGAGTGCTGTCAGCCTCTCAGGAGAAGAACTCTCTGACCTCATGGAGACTACGCAGACTCCCTCAGAGACCAGCAACACTGCACTTTGGTTGGAATGTACAAAATACAAACCAGTTTTATTTGGTTTCTACAATAAAAACATTAAAGGTTACACAAACAGATGATGTGAAAAGTAAAGAAAATAAAAGATAAAATGTCAAAAACCTCAAAGGTTCAGATCACCAATAAGCCTCGTCACACATCACACATGAACACATGAATGAAGATCAGTGGAACATGATCATCATTAAATGAACACATGATCAGTAAGAATACAAACCAAAGAATGAAAAGTTACATGGTGACACATTCTGCATTATAATATATCTTCATTGAATAAACAGCTGAGCTGGTTCTTGATCAGTAGTTTGGTTCAAACTTCTTTTGTCTCTTTTGATTTGTTTCTATGAGTTTCATCAAACTAGCACACAGTCAGTGATGCATGAAGTCAAAGTGAACAAGACCACGTGAAGAACCAAGCTGCATTCAACTGATCCTTCATGTGAGACAGTGTTCTGGTGGATTTGGACGTTTCTGCTTTGACGTGATGTTTTTGTGCTTTATTATCGAGAATCATCCAAAACTTTGATTTCTTTTGATCTCAACGTCACTTCTCAGAGTTTGTTCATTTGTTACACGATGATCAAAGAAGATGAATTTAGTTTGTTCAAATCAAAACAACTCTTCACAACTTGTGCTTCTTGTTCCACAGATGCTGCATTTGATCCAGAAAGACTCTTGTTTGACATTCGGAGGTTTTTCTGAACAAAACAAATGTTTCAAGACAACAAAGTTCAGTTTTCTACACAAAGTCAAAGATGTTTCACAGCTTCTCTAAGACAACACATCGTTCCAGGTCATTACATGGACCTCGCTCAGCTCTTTCACACATCCATCTGCAACACCACAAGTCCCAGAGAGCTCTCAACCCCCCAGAGTCCAGACCAGCTCAGGTACCCCTCACCTGCTCCAACTGCATCTACAACCACTGAGAGATCAGGTTGGTACCAACTCACATCAGCTGTGTGTGATCCTGTACACACTGAACCATCTGGTCAGCAGAGAGGAGGTTCCTCTGCAGGAGGAGACTCTCCCTCCTACACAGAACACAGAGACACTGAGGGACCAGAACTGGACCAGAACCCAAAGCCAAACCAGAGCCCAAAGCCAGGATAAAGAGGTTTAGTGAATGTGGTGTTGAAGGTGTGGATGTGGATCAGTGTGTCAGAGGAGACTCTGTAGAAGGACAGAGAGCCAGCAGGACAGTCCACATACACTGCTACTCTACCAGAGGAGGAGGAGGAGGAGGTGATGTGTGTTCTTGTCTCATTGTGATAGACATAGTAACCACCACCAGAGCACCACAGACTCCAGGACTGATCATTCTCTCCAAACAAACAGTCATCACTGCGTCCTTTCCTCCTGATTCCTCTGTAACTCACTGATATATAAACACTTCCTCTCCACTCGACCTCCCAGTAACAGCGACCAGTCAGACCAGTTCTACACAGCAGCTGAGAGGCATCAAACCTGTCTGGATGATCAGGATATGACTGAACCTCCTTCACACGTGTCACCTTCCTGTTGTTGTCAGACAGTTTGAGTTTTCTGTTCACTGTGTTTGTGTCGAGTGTGAGTTCACAGGAATCTGATGGAGAGAACAAGACACAACACAGCTGCAGTTATTAATCTATCATGTGTTTGATGATGACATCAGAGATGTGAATGAGTGATGTCACAGTTTGAAGATGCTTTGTTTCCATGAATCAAACTCAAAGCACACTTACACTTCCTCAGACCTGGTCTGGACCATCGGACTCCAGCAGGCTCCACCCTGAAAGGAGGAGGGGGGTCAGAGCAGCATGAGACATGGACATGACATCGCTCTCACACACAGAGCTTTGTTATTCATCTTCACATGAGCACTTATTATTCATCAGCTCATACTCTGTGACTTCACTGGAGCTTCTTCTGATTGGCCCATGACGACAGCTCATTATCTTCACTTATTCATGATGTATTATTATCAGTGTTATATTGACCATCATCATCCATTTCACACTCAGTTTCCTCTCCAGTCAGTCAGTGAGTCACATGTTTAAACCTGCATCTATTCATTTCTTTGTCCACTTGTGGTTCAGTGAGAACAAGCTGTGAACACAACATGTGACATCTTATCAGCTTATAAAGTAGTTGTGTCTCACATGATATCAACAGCTGCTTCCACATCCAGCAGTTACACATCAACATGATGACTCATCAGAGTCTTTGTGTTTGTGTCTCCTGATGAATGGAAGTCCACTACTCTCTCTCTTAGCTCTGTGTTTGGTCTCCACCACCTCCTGAGGGAAACATCTGTCTCTTTAGCTGCTAAATGCTCCACTATGTTCACCAGCTCGTCTCTAACTGAGTCTGTCTGCTGTTTGCTGCTGAGCAGGTAGTGAACAGCGGCTTCATCACAGCTTGTTGGATGGAAACAGCTGCTGCTGGAAACACTGAGACTCAACCAAACAGGAAATGTGCTGCAGAACTAAAACTAGGAGCTAAAAGAGGCTAAAAAGCTGTGTAGAGCTGCAGAGATGGAGACAGTTCTCTGTGGGTTCATCACCACCACACGACTCTTCACCGTCACACAGAGTCAGCTGATCCGTTGTCAATGTAGAAGTATTGATTGTTGATGTTTTGGTCCTGACAAGCGACCTCTTGTGTTTGTGTAATAATGACGGTTGTCTCTCAGAAGTAAAGGAGGATGTAGCCTGAAATCACTCCAGCGCCACAAACCCTCTGATGGAGGAGGTCGGGGGGGGGGCTGTTCACATCCCGTCTCCTAGCAACAGTCAACACTGATTTCTATTATCTGTAATCTGGGTGTGAAAATATTACAGTTTAAGTCCGTCTGCAGCCGCAGAGCACTGCCTGTGTCCCCCTAGAACTCTGGTCCAGTCCTCAATAAACCTCTTTGGACTCTGACACACCACGTCCACAACCAGCTGCTGGTTCTTCACTGAGCGTCTGTGGCCGACTGTCACCTGTAGTTTCAACACGTCGACTCTTATCAGCCAGGGAACTGGCTCTCAGTGCAAAACAAACCACAACCAGGTAAAGCTGAACTCCTTTAGAACAGGAAAACATTCCTGTTGTGATGATTCATCAAGACGCTTTAAACTGATTGTTTCTGTCTGTTTGTCTTTTCACAATAATGTCTGGACTAAAGGGCAACACACACGAGCATCAGAACATCAACTCTTGTTTGATATGAGCCCACAAACCTGCAGCGTGACGACGTTGACTCATGTCAACCCACCATGATGCCCGTCAACGTGTCAGGATGCACCACTGTCCTCTTTACTGATGTTGAAACAAGACAACGCTCCAGAACAACAACAGTTTCATCACCTTCCCTCCCTGTTGGGCTCATCCTGGCTACTGTTCCCTGATACTTCTGTCTGTGTTGATGGTCTGATGTGGGACACAAACAGTCTGATGAGTCTCTGGTAGTTTGAGGTCAGCTTGGTGTATCAGGGTCATATTAACCAGGCTGACAGTGTGACAGAGAACAAGTCTCCAGCTCGACCTCCTCCATCAGACTGAGTGTCTGTGGCTGCAGCAGGCCTCTTCATACCTGAGAGTTTCCAGTCTCCAGTGAGGATCCTTCTGTCCATCAGACAGCATCTTCACTCCTGAGTCTCCTGGATGATTGTAGCTCAGGTCCAGCACTCTCAGATGGGAGGGGTTGGAGCTCAGAGCTGAGACCAGAGAAGCACAGCCTTCCTCTGTGATCAGACAGCCTGACAGGCTGCAAACACACAAAACAACACACATGTCACATGATCTGAGGAACCTGTGAGGGCTGGAAGGTTTATGTTTATGACTGTCATCACCAATCTGTTTGTGTCTAAACTTTAAACTTAGTACTGAGTCCAAGAAAAGTAATTCACAGGGTCACCTGAGAGTCTCCAGTGTACAATGTGGACTCTTTAGTCCTCCAGACAGCATCTTCACTCCTGAATCCTGCAGGTCGTTGTTACTCAGGTCCATCTCTCTCAGACTAGAGGACTGGGAGCTGAGAACTGAGGACAGAGCTTCACAGCTTCTCTCTGAGAGGTTACAGCCACTCAGTCTGAAGAGACAATGATGAAGAAAAATAAACAATAAGTAGAAAAGATAGCAGCGTATTTAAGTTATGATCTATGAATCTAACTCTCTCTGTACTTACAGAGCTTTGTTGGAGGCTTTGACCACTGGCAGCAGCCTCAGAAGAGCCTCCTCTGAAGCAGAGTATTTCGTCAGGTCAAACACGTCCAGATCTTCTTCTGATGACAGTAAGATGAAGACCAGAGCTGACCACTGAGCAGGAGACAGTTCATCTGTGGAGAGACGTCCTGAACTCAGGGCCTGTTGGATCTCCTCCACAAGAGAACGATCATTCAGTTCATCCAGACAGTGCAACAGATTGATGCTTTTCTCTGCAGAGAGATAATCCTCCAACTTGTTCTTGATGTACTGGACTGTTTCCTGATTGGTCTGTGAGCTACTTCCTGTCTGTGTCAGCAGACCTCGTAGGAGACTCTGATTGGTCTCCAGAGAAAGACCCAGGAGGAAGCGGAGGAACAAGTCCAGGTGTCCATTTGGACTCTGTAAGGCCTTGTCCACAGCACTCTGGTAGAGATGTGTTAGTTCAGGTTTGTCTCTAGAGACTTTAGACCAATGGGAGGTTGTTGGTTCTTCTGACAGCAGATTGACTCCAGAGTTGATGAAGGTCAGATGGACATGAAGAGCAGCCAGAAACTCCTGAACACTCAGATGGACGAAGCAGAAGACCTTGTCCTGGTACAGTCCTCTCTCCTCTCTAAAGACCTGTGTGAACACTCCTGAGTACACTGAGGCTGCTCTGATGTCGATGCCACACTCTGTCAGGTCGGATTCATAGAAGATCAGGTTCCCTTTCTGCAGCTGATCAAAAGCCAGTTTTCCCAGAGACTCAGTCATCTTCCTGCTCTCTGGACTCCAGTGTGGATCTGTCTCAGCTCCTCCATCATACTTGACCTTCTTCAGTTTGGACTGAACCACCAGGAAGTGGATGTACATCTCAGTCAGGGTCTTGGGCAGCTGTCGTCTCTTTCTGGTCTTCAACACATCCTCCAGAACTGTAGCAGTGATCCAGCAGAAGACTGGGATGTGGCACATGATGTGGAGGCTTCGTGAGGTCTTGATGTGGGAGATGATCCTGCTGGCCTGCTCCTTATCTCTGAACCTCTTCCTGAAGTACTCCTCCTTCTGTGGGTCAGTGAACCCTCTGACCTCTGTCACCATGCCAACACACTCAGGAGGGATCTGATTGGCTGCTGCAGGTCGTGTGGTGATCCAGAGGCGAGCAGAGGGAAGCAGTTTCCCCCTGAAGAGGTTTGTCAGCAGCACATCCACTGAGGTGGACTCTGTAACATCAGTCAGGACCTCATTGTTGGTGAAGTCCAGAGGAAGTCGACACTCATCCAGACCGTCAAAGATGAACAGAACCAGGAACTCTTCAAACCTGCAGATTCCTGCTTCTTTGGTTTCACTGAAGAAGTGATGAACAAGTTCCACCAAGCTGAACTGTTTCTCTTTCAGCACATTCAGCTCTCTGAAGGTGAATGGAAATGTGAACAGTATGTCCTGGTGGTCTTTGTCTTCAGCCCAGTCCAGAGTGAACTTCTGTGTTAAGACTGTTTTCCCAATGCCAGCCACTCCCTTTGTCATCACTGTTCTGATTGGTTCCTCTCCTCCAGGTGAGGCTTTAAAGAGGTCTTCTTGTCTGATGGGTGTTTCTGGTCTGTGTGTTTTCCTGGATGCTGTTTCAATCTGTCTGACCTCATGTTCAGCATTGACCCCTGCAGTCCCTCCCTCTGTGATGTAGAGCTCTGTGTACATCTCATTCAGAAGGGTTGGGTTTCCTGCTTTAGCGATCCCCTCAAACACACACTGGAACTTCTTCTTCAGGTTAGATTTGAGTTCACGTTGACAAACTGGAGCAAGAACTCCTGAATGAACACAACAAAGAAGATCAATGAGTCAAAGAATAGATTTCAACATGTCATTTCCTCAAAGAATGAGTCTATGAATATATGTTGGTCCATCTCTTGAGACGTTAGTAAACGTCACATTTATCCAGCATGTTGAATCTTTAGAGAAATCCTCTTACTGCTCTGCAGACAGTCAGCCAGCTCCTCCTGCTTCATTCTCCTCAGGAAGTTCATTGTGATCTTCACAAATGCCTCTCTGCTGCTCCTCCTCTGCTCTTCATCCACACCGCCCAGCACCTCCTCATCCTCCCTCTGACTCTCTAAGCATTCTGGGTAATCTGAACTCAGTCCCTTCTGGATCTTCTTCAGCTCGTTCTTCACAAAAGTGACGATGTTCTCCTCCAGCAGCTGGAACAGAATATTCTATGAATGACACAAACTAAAACCATGGAAGCAAACATCAGATCCATGTTGGACAGACTGACGATCCACTGGTCTACAGAGTGCAGCATGGAGATGATTGTGAACACAAGAGATGTAAAGTAGTTGTACATGTACAGACCATAAATATGGAGTCCAGGTGTGTTTGATGCTGCTGAGCAGACGGACCTCTGGGAACCTCTGAGCTCTCCTGGTCCTCTCTGTGGAGGAATCATGAACAATCAGCTCACGTTGTGTTTGTACCATTAACACAAATACAACAATCAGTTAAAGATGTTGTGTTCTGTCATGATTGATCAAAATGAAAACCAGATGCTAAACAGATTCTTATCTCTGCTTTTATTGGACAGTAAAACTTATTCTATTGGCAGCACAGTAGTGTCAAAAACGATATCGTAGGTCAAATTCATACCGGTTTACTTTATATACCTTCTATACCTTCCACCTCTAGATACAACTACAACTAGAAACAACTAGAATCACATGTGATGTGATACTTTTTCATATTTGGTGTGGTTTCTACTCTACCATTGTGTTGTTAGTCAGATGTACCAAGACATAATACTGTTGATCTGCCACATCACTGAAACAAAGGGTCTGTGTTTGGTTTTGTCCACAGCACCGTTGGGGAGACTTCCTCCTCCGAGTCTTTCTAGTCTCCAGACCTCTGCTACTAGAGTTAGGATTATATCCAGAATGCTACTTCCTGTCTGATGTAAAACCTACAACAAGTAGTTAAAGATATTGCATCATGTCATGATCATAATGAGAAATGAGATCATAATGACAGATCAAAGACAATAACTGATAGTAGGGCTGCAACTAACGATTATCAATAATCGATTAATCTTGCAATTATTTTTTCGATGAATCGATGAATCGGATATTAATGGGCCAAAAAAGGCGAGTGAATAAAAACGTGTCTTTAGTCTTGCAAACTATACCAGCCCTGCTTTACTGCTGTTATTAACGAGCTAACGCTAACTTGTGATGCTTGTCAAGCTGGATAACGAGTAAACAGCAGAAGAGCTGCTGGAGGACGTTAGGCTCCTCACTTCAAAACGGAACTAAAGTAGGATTCTGTAGTGACTAACCCTGCTGTTGAACTCCCTTCCTCCTCATCAAGGACTCCAACATGTTTACGTTTTAGGTGCTGAATCATCACCGTGGTGCTCCCGTGCCATGCCATGTTGCTTTTGCATATCGGCATCATTACGTAGTTATTTCGGAGTCCCTTTTTGTCGGTTTATTGCCGTTAAATCACAGCCAAATCAGTTTATTTTGTGTTGATACAGCTGTAGTAAACAGCGACGTGTGGCTTGCTAGACGCAGTGAATACAGCTCGATGAAATCCACAGAGCTCCTCTGGACAATATTATGAACCAGACATGACGGCGTTTAGTTTCCCGGGATATCTGTGACTTCCAGAACGCCGACTAAGCAGAAATAGAGGTTATTTTTTCCATGGTTAATGGCGGACAGTTGAACGGCTTTCAGGGCGATAAGCCACGCCCCCTCTCCGGCGTCCAGTGCGAATGAACACAAATAGTCCCGGCGAGACCGGCGGCGCGAATGGCTCAACTCAACTTCTTTTTTTTTACACTCAAACATCTCCACGACTTATTGAGTGGCGTAATAATCGCGCGACACAACGAATCGATAATGAAACTCGTTGCCAACTCTTTTAATAATAGATTTTTATCGATTTTATCGATTCGTTGTTGCAGCCCTAACTGACAGACGACCAAAGTTGTATCTGTGTAACAGCTAGTCATCTGTTTCATCTGTTTTAAGAACTTACTCTGGGTCATAAGAACGGCGTCCATCTTTGAAGTCAATCAGACGACCAAAAGACTGATCACTCTTCATGGACACACAGCTGGGTTCAGGAGACTTTCCTCTCTGCTGCTGTGAACTGATAGAAACACTGACATTACATCATCATCATCATTCAATCATGAAGATCAGCTCACGTTGTGTCCGTCCACACAGAGACCAACACAAGGTAAAGGTCCATGAAGTGATATGTGGATGTGGATCAGATGAGTCCCTGTAGTGGTAAAGGTTTACTAGTCCTGCTGATCCCTCTGACAATCAACAGCTCAGTCTTTCAGCTCACCTTTGATCTACAGAGTGGCGTCCATCTTTGAAGTTAATCAGACGACCAAAAGACTGATCACTCTTCATGGACACACAGCTGGGTTCATGTCCAGGTTTACATTTACGTTTACGTCCAGGTTCAGGTCCAGGTCCAGGTCCAGGTTGTTCCAGCTTCCTCCTGATGGAAAAAACAGATAAATTCTGCTGTGAGATAAAAGCTGTACTCGGTGTACAGTAGGTTTTTATACCAACTTCACATGCAGGGTTGGAAACAGTGAAGACAGGTGTGAGTCAAGGATGTGTGATGTCAGCTTTGCTCTTTAATATCACTATTGACTGGGTAATGAGACAAAGAACTGAAGACCAAAATAGAAGCATTCGATGGACTATCTTCATCACTTGAAGATCTCGACTATGCAGATGATCTCTCTCTTCTTTCACATACTCATCAGCACATGCAGGAGAAAACATCCCGCCTCAGTGATTGTGGTCAGAAGATTGGCCTGAAGATCAGCAAAAAGAAAACAGAAGTGATGACTCTGAACATTCCAAGTCCCTCACCAATTCAGGTTAACGGAGAAGATCTTCCCAAAACCGACCAGTTCACATATTTGGGCAGCACTGTCAGACACGATGTGGGCACAGATAAAGACATCAAGAACGTCTTAATAAGGCCAGGAACGCTTTCAGAGTACTGGATAACACATGGAGGTCACAGCAGTACACCATCAACACCAAACTCAGATGTATCAGAGCTGTGTTTCATCCACCCTGTTGTTCTATTATAATAATATATGATATCAATATAAAACCTATTGTACGGTTCTGAATGCTGGAGGATGACACAAGAAGATCTCAACAGACTATCAACCTTCCACACCAGAGTTTAAGGAGAACACGTCACATTTTCTGGCCAAACACCATTTCAAATGAAGAACTGCAGGACAAATGTCATCAAGAATGCATGGAGACCGTCCTAATGAGAAGAAGATGGAGATAGGACATGTGCTGAGAAAAGACCCTGCTGATATTACAAGAACAGCCTTACATTGGACACCAGAAGGGAAAAGAGAAAGAGGCCGACCAAGAAACACACGAAGAAGAACTGTGGAGGAGATGCAGAGCCTGAACCTCTCATGGGGCAACATCCAGAGCAGGGGTGCCCACACTTTTTCAGCTTGCGAGCTACTTTTAAAATGACCAAGTCAAAATGATCTACCTACATTGAATATCTATTTATATATATATATATATATATATATATATATATATATATATATATATATATATATATATATATACTTTATATTTGCAATATATGTTGGCGTACCTTGCATAACTGCATGAACCCTTATGGCACAATACAATTCTGTACATTGTTGGTCGTTACCTTGCTCTGATGACTTGCACTGAATGGGATTGGCCAGAGTTGCAGAGTCCGGACAGTAGCTGCTGGTATCCGCCTCAAGCAGACTTCCAATGCTCATCAGTCATGGTGGAACGGTGTTTGGGCTTAATGTTCTTCATGTGGGAAAAGGCTGACTCACATAAATGAGTAGAGCTGAATAATGCAGTGTAAGGTTTCACGTGTCCTCATGTTTGGGGACTTTTCCTCTGTGAGGAAACTGTCCATGAGCCCTGGACTTCAGCTGAATGTCAGCTTGCAGAGTCAACATCTCATCCTCCACTCCAGACGAGTTCAGGTGAAACAGCGTTGACATTTTTGATGCGAGTGAATCAACCTCAACATCTTCCCCAAATGTGCAGCACATAGGCCTAAGTGTAGCAACTGGCTCGAGTAAAGCAAAGTCTGGAAAGCGTTTGTCAAACTCTGACAGACACTTGTCAGTCTGCTCTGTCAAGTTACGCACACGCCTTCCGCTGAGTCTCCAGTTCTGACGCCAGGTTTTGGAAGTTTCCCAAATCATGGCGCTACAGCTTTAGCTTCTTTCGTAGAAATAAATTGGAAGGCTAACTAATTAGCTCGCCGGAGTTTTGCAGTAGCTCGCGCGGTTGACTGCGCATACGTGGTGACCCGTGTGTTAGAAAATCAAGTGGCAAATGCCATGCGGACATCTAATTGTTTTTGAATGGCATGCGATCTACCCGCACTACCTCCGTGATCGACCGGTCGATCGCAATCGACGTATTGGGCACCCCTGATCCAGAGACTCACCCGGGACAGACGGGAGTGGAAGACTTTTGTTGCTGCCGGCAGAGAGAGAGAGACTCTGTGTTTTAGTATCCTGGTGGTTTTAGGAGACGTTTAGTATGAAATCAATGTTTCATGTAGAAATGTTTCAGTGTTGATGTTGAAGCTGTATTCAGTGCAGCAAAGACAGGAAGTGATGCAGTGAGGTGACCATGATGGTTGAAGAGTAATGCTGTCCAATCAGGATGAAGAGAGGAACCATGTGGTGGAAAAGAGTTTTACCTGAGTGACTTAATGACATCATCATCGTCATCATCATCAGTTTGAAATCCTCACCTTTGATCAACAGAGTGGCGTCCATCTTTGAAGTTCATAGGAAGAGGCATAGACCGGTCACTCCTCATGGACACACAGCTGGGTTCAGGTCCAGGTTCAGGTCCAGGTCCAGGTTCAGGTCCAGGACAGTGTGGTCCCTGATGGGTCCTGGTCACATGTGTAGAAACAGAGTCAGTGAATGAAAGACTTTGAGTCATGGACAGGTAGAGATGGTCATCTCACCTCTGAGCTTTGGTGTGGCTGGTTCTAGAGGGAGGGACTCCCTCCTCTCCGTCCTCACACTGATTCATAGCAGAGTCCACACCTTCACACAAACACAACAACATTATTTATCTTCATCATGACCAACACACACAGCTCATTCACCTCAACACTAAAGACACTCATGGACAGTTTCCATGTTGTTGTCCCTCTGAGCTGCAGAGTCCTCTCTAAGAGATGACGTTCACAACGCTCTTTAGTCTGTTGGCTTGTTGGAAGACTAGAGGAAGACTCTTCATCTGGCTTTTTATTGGCCTTTCTTTGGGGACGACGTCACTTTTCACTTCTATTTGAGTGACTTTGAAAAGCTCTTCAACATTTTAAATGTTCCTCTGGTTCCACTTCCATTCTCTCTCTGCTGCTCAGCTCCTCTTTCACTCAGAAAAGTCTGAAGAGAAAAGTTAAACAGAAAAGTGTCTCAGACAGTTGAGTTAAGAAAAGGTCGACTACAACCTGCTGATTAATGTGCACGCTTTAAAAATTAAATCTTTATAAAATGTTAAAAAGTCTGTCAGCAGAAGTTCTCATTAAAATACAGTAAAATAAAATATATTCTATTGCAATAAAATACCATTAAATACAGATATTAGCTGTAAATACTCTGTAACATTACAACAAAACTCTAGTACAAGTACATTTAGTTATTATTATAAAACATGTGAAAGGTTTTAGAGAATACTGAATATTTAATTTAACGATTTCATAGAATTATTCATTTTATCTCCAACATCTGTTGAAGTTCAGATTTCTGTAATAAATCAAACTTCACTTTTCCTTCTTTTAAACCCCGTTAACAACGTGTCAAAAGACGTCATTTTAGACGCTCGTCCTATAAGTTTACAGTGTTTTACAAGTTAAATATTGCTCATCAACCTCCAGCAGATGGAGCTGAGCTGTTCCTCCTCATGATCTCCCTTCAGAGTCCAGAAGTCAGTCAGACACAGCAGAGTCACATGACATGTAGCTGTCCTCATAGAGAACACTGTGGGCACTGTGGGAACATGTGGAAGCTTTCATTTGATGGATTGTTCACTTCACCGTTTGATCAGTTAGTAAAAGGTCGACTACAACCTGGTGATCAACGAGAGAAAAAGTGAACACTAAAGGAAACACAAACACATTCAAACACTATCAAACATGGAGTAAATGTGTTGAAAAGCAGAAGAAGAAATGAAGATGAAGCTTTGTGGCCTTAAAGGACTGAGAGCAGCAGGTGAGACAAACAGAGAGTCTCTCAGGTGTGTTTCAGTGCAGGAACAAAGGCCCAGGTGAGCTCTCTGGTCCCTGCTGGGTCCTAGTGCTCCACAGCAGTAACAGTCCTGACAGACCCCAGATCAGCCTGAACTCCTCTTCTTCATCACAGCGTCGTCATTCAAAGCAACACTTCAGCTGGACTTCAACATCCAAACTAACAGCAGCTTCTCTCTGCCTGCTCACACAGGCGGCCATCTTGTTTCCCAGCTGACGTTTGTGTTTGAAAGCAGCTTTAAACAATCACACGTTCACAACAATCAATGACGTCATTCCAACCAATCACAGCTCCACTTACTGAACTTTCAGCATGAACTTCATCCGTGTGCAGCTCTCTTCTGTCCTCAGCAGGTCTGTGTAGAGAAGGAGCTTCGTGCTTCACTTCAACTTCCATCAGACGAAGTGAAGTGACGCAGCTTGTTGTGCTTCATCAGAGAGAGGGTGTCCTCACGTCACCATCACAGTATGCAGTCTGACTGGTTGGACTGAGTCTCAGGCTGAGCTGCGTTCACAGGATCAAATGTCATTGTGAACACAAACCTCCTCACAGCTCAAACAAGAGTCTTTCAGGATCAAACTCAGCATCTGTGGAGAAATCATTCCAACTTGTAAAGAGTTGCTTTGACCACAGACTGGATTGTGTTGTTTAGACCAGATAGTAGGACCACTAGTGGTGCAACATGGACAGGTGCTGCTCTGAACCCTGTTGAAGTGTCCACTCCCAAAGGGGACACTGGGTGTTTTCTCTATGAGTGGATGAGAGAGTAAAGGTGATGATCTGTCCACATCAGAACAGACACTGCTGCCCTGTGCAGGGCCGGGGATCTGACCACCTCCTGTCTGTTGAGGTCCACCTCCACAGTGGTGTTGTCCCACCAGGACAGGACGGGCTTCCCCCTCAGCTGTGGAGTGAAATGGTTCAGCAGCTTCTGGACAGCAACAAGCTGCAGCAGGTTGATGTGACGGGAGGAGTCCGGCCACGTGCCTCCTACTCCCACTCGTCCATGAAAACCTGGAGGTGATGGAGGACTCACACCAGTCTTACACTACGACCACAATACAACAAAACATCAGCAAGGATTTAAGTTAAAGCTCATCAAAAGCCACATTAAAGGACAGGTCTTCAGTTTATTTTGAAAACTTCAAAGGGAGTTTTCTGTTCTAAGATCCAAGGGGAGAGAGTTCCACAGTTTAGGGCCATAACAACAGAAAGAACCTCACCAGAACTATTGTGGGAGTTCAGGACCTTCTAAAAGAACGGCAGTGGAAGATCTCAGAGTTCTTGTTGGGACGTAAAATGAAAGGCAGTCTCTGTTCAATGAAGGTGTTTGATCATGTGAGTCTTTGTAGATAAGTACAAGGACTTTGAAATCAACTGTCAGAGACACAGGGGAGCAGTGTAGTGATGCGAGCAGAGAGACCTACCGATCCCTCAAGTCCACTCATTCAAATGTCACGATCAACAGCATCAAATGCAGCGCTCAGGTCTAATGACAAGACAGACACATTGTGTGAATCAGAAGAAACTCTCTCGTCATTTACCACCTTAAATAAAGCGGTTCAGTGCTTTGGTTGGTCCGATAGCCAGACTGGAGTTGATCTAATATATCATAAGTATTCAGACCATCATGTAGCTGCTCAAATGCAATCTCCTGATGAAGTGTACTCTGAGGAGGACGTGAGATCGGCCTGTAGGTATCAAGGTCACTAATGTCCCGACCTGATGTCAGTGCATCCTATAAACAGCTCATCATCACCAACATGTCCACCGGTCATCAGAACCAACGTTAGGCTTTAACACTGCAGTCAGTGGAGACACGGAGTACACATGACTCAAAGCATGAAAGGCATGTTTAATGCAACATGACATGTTCATGTCATTCATACGTCATCTGATGAGAACAGGCTTCTGAAGCAGAGGCTTCATCAAAGCTGCAGAGACACGTTGATTCTTCTTCTTGTGTTGTGAGAGCGGCTCAGGAAGCTGGAAGCTTTCATTGAAATAACTGGAACACACCAAAGTGCCAGAGTGCTGCTTTCACTGCTTTCATCGTGTTGGACGCTGATGGACAGTTATGGTATTTTATTTTCATTTCTACAGTACCTCATTTATTTTTATTCATTGTTGTATCAAATTAATCTTTATTGGTCCATAGAACACAGGTTCATAACAAACAGGTTCAAACCCAAAAATGTGAAGAAATAATCACACTAATCCCAAATACAGAAACTTGTATTCTGACAGATATTTGCCACAAATTGTGTTTCAGAGATACATGTCAGATTAACTTTTACTGAGACAGACACTGCTTTATAAAACCAGTCATCAGCTCAATGATGACTGGTACCAGTATAAAGTTATACCAGCACACCGGTTTTAATTTCCCGTATGATATGACTTCTTCACACCATCATACCGGCAACAACTGCTGTCTGTCTTCCACAGGCAGCTAAATGTATTGTTCACTCCTGTAAGTGCTGCGGTCAGAGCTAGTTGTCTAATATGTATTGAGAGGGAACTCTAGTCATGGTCATAACTTTATAACGCAACAATGAACAACCCACAACTACCGCTCTTTAACAGAGAACAACACCACAGCACACAACAGTCTGTGACACAAACAATTTGTAACATTAATAATTGTACATTTACAAAATTTCCCCGCCGAACTGCATGCTGGGTACAGCTCACTCGCAAGCCTGCTCGCACAACAGTCCGCTAACAGCTGGGAGAGGCTCCGTCCTCCAGTAACGTTACATGAAAGAACAGAACAGAGCGATGCAGGATGAAGGAAACAGGAAGAGAAGGAAGACGCGCCACACAAACAGCTGTTCACCGCTCGTCACCATCCTGCAGCAGGGGCGGACTGGGGGGAAAAAGTGTCCCGGGAGTTTACTGTCAGACCGGCCCACTCAATACACGGCGCGTTGCCCACTCAATGCATCGCACGTATCGACCAGTCAGTGGCCTACTTGGGAAAATACCCACACACTTAACATTATTTTGGATGATTACAAAGACATTTTCTACATTTGGATCCACCAATTTGCCTGGATGGACACATTGAATAAAAGAATACTCGCCATTGTAACACTCCAAGGTAGGTCTAGTTTGCTCGATGAATATGCTGAACTCGGCTAGTATCAGATGGTTATATGCAGTGGAGCTGGTGGAACATGTTCTCTGTAGGGCTGTGCCACATCCAATCAATTTCAGCAAACATGCCAGAATGATTTAATGCAAAACAATTAAGGTATCAAACATGTGTTACTACTTTGCAGTTAAATATTTAACTTTTATTCCAACATGAAAAAAGCAGTAAATAACACTTTCACAAACACGTCAGGACATCTTATTTGTGTCACCCACACAGAGAATTCAGTATAATATAATAATATATAAATCATATAATAATATGCTGTATAATATGATATATATATATCATATAATGATATATATATATCATATAATAATATTCACTATAACATAAAACACACACAAGCACAAAAAAATAAATAAATAACGTCACAACTGACAGGTTCAGTAAGGAGGCTGGTATAAATACTGGATGTAATGAGGAAATGAAGTGCAGGTGTGGAGATGAACAGGGACGCTCAGGTGAAGGGGATTTTTATTTGATTCTAATTCCACCAGTTTCCTCCATTCTTCTTGGGAGTGGCTGCATGCGTCCTGATGGTGGACTCCCTCCTGCTTTTGTTCACTTTCACATGCAGGTGAATTTGCATTGAGGCAGGTGGCTCAATGCAAAGTGCCACCTGCCATCAGGACTAACCAACATTCATACAACATTCTCACACCGCACAAATATACAATCTACAATCAAGCAAATGAGCAGGTAGCAGCAAATAAGTTATATGGATAATAAATGAGAATAAATCTTATGAAACAACACTTGTCACAGTCATTCTGGGTCCATTGTCTGCATGGTGTAAAGTACCTGCAGTTCTATGTTTCGTCTTTCTGTGCACAGCTCATGTCATGATCTGTTTTTAATAATTTGATCTCATGATAGAGACATGTGAGTCACTAATAAACAGTTTGTGTTGCTTTTCTTTCTGTGGATTTGATTCATGAAATAGCTGCAGGCGTGTACAGATTCAGCTGTGAGGCAGTGTGAAGAAAAGAAAAAGGGTTGGACATTTTTCCACAGAAGCAATGAAGACAGTGATATGTTTAGCCTTTCTGTGCACAGCTCTATCAAATAGATTCAAAGTTGTCTCTGGCCAAATCCCAATGTCCCCCCTCACGGACTCACGGACTTTGAGGCGCGCTCCCGCGAAGTCCGTGAGGGTTTAGGGATGTCCCACTGCCAAATCGTCAAGTGTTTGAGGGCTCACTGGCAGACATTTTGAGTCCTTTATGAACCCTTTCCGTAAGTCAGCATGGTATGCTGACTTAGCCTAAGGAAATTACCCACAAATCATTGCAATGTGATGTTAAACACGGGGTAACCAGTGGACGCATGGAGGCGTAAAAAAAAGGTAAACAAATAGGACGGATCACGTGTGTTCAGCCAGTAATAATACATTTACTCAGAAACATTAAGGGTTAAAGATGGAACAAAAAATAAACATGAAATCAGAAGATATTTATTCATTTATTCATCAAATATTTGATTTAGTCATTGAAGCCGTTTTGACAAAAACGAGTAAATAGATGATATGAAGTTAGATCTCATCTTGTGAGGAAAGAGCCTGAAGACGTTCACATCAGGGAGTACAAAGTATAAAATAAATACACACAATTATACATCATATTTTTTGTCGTTTTCATGGTAACGTGATATGTTGCAGCAAAGTGCTGTCCCGTTCCTATTTGCACCATTTCAAGCCCTCACAGTCTCTCACACTCAACCACTTACCAGGTGACGTCAGTAAGTCCTTGAGGGTTCAGGGTTTGAGGGTTTAGGGTTTGAGGGTTCAGGGTTTGAGGGTTTAGGGTTTTAGGGTTTAGGGGGGACATTGGGATTTGGCCTCTGACTTTCAAATCACCTCGCCTGCACTGTGAACAATGCTGGAGAGCTGGTTTTGGCTCTTTGCACTTGACTTGCCCCGACAAGCTGTCATGTTTAACTGTTTGACAAATTTCCCCTTGGGGATGAATAAAGTATGTATCTAATCTCATCTCATCTCAAGAAGAACAGAGGAACAAGGAAGTATCACACAGAAAATACCAAACCTACGATTCACCAGCTTCTTTCCTGCTTGGCTTCTAAAGCGTCCTCCATCATTCCTGCACGTTTCAGAGTTATGATTTAAAGGTGCTGCTGTAGGGACAGTCCACCCTTAAATTAAAAATACAAATTAGTCCTCTCATCTGTAGCTATGTTGATCAATCTCTATTGTTCTGGTGTTAGTTGCAGTTAGTGTTGGAGACATTCACAGTAGAGATGTCTGACTTCTCTCTAATACAATAAAACTAGATGTCACTGGGCTTGTGATGCTCAAATCGCCAAAAAAAATACAATTCCATTTTTTTTTTTTTGAAAAACGTTTGAAACGTTTGAAAAATATTTTTTCAATAACAAAAATTATAAATTTTTACAAAAAAAAAAAAGTTCTCTCTAAATTACTTTTTTCTCAGACTCTGGTCCAGAAATCTCCTCTTCAGCAGCTCTTACATATACAAACTACTCTTTCATTGCTCTCTATGTTCTGAAGGTTAACACAGAGGGGTTAGTTCACACAGCATTCACAGACTCATTTGTACACATTGTATTAATAAAAGCATGGAGAACATGCATTTATTCATGGCTGTTGACAGACTTGAGTTGATCTCTAAATGTGGTATATTTAGTGTTTTGGTTGCTTCACTACATTTTGAACGTTAGATTAAATGACGTGCTGAGCTGACTGTCAATAAAGAGACATGTCACGATCTGTTTAAAAAATAATGACCAGAGTACAGCGGGAAAATCCAGGGAGGGTGAGGGTGGAATCCAGGCAGGAGGAGGCAGGGCAGGGCAGGCAGACTGGGGAACCGGGAGGATGAAAAAACTGCAGGAACAGAGAGACAGGGTTAGAGTACTGAAAAACACTTGGGAGAAAACTCTTAATTATCTTCAAACAGAGCGGCCAAGAACTACTCGCTACCACGTGAGCTGTAAACAACGACCTGGCGAAGAGTGGATGAAGAGCCGGGGTAGATATACTTGTAGTGGCCGTTTGTCGGCTAAATCAAACTTAAACAAATAATAATCAAACGCCACTGATGCACCGTGGTCGGTATCCTTACGCAGCCAGAAGAGAGTGAAATGTCCAAGCAGGATTCCGTTTTGTGTATTTATTAAATAAAGCAAATAAAACAAGCAAACATACGAACTAACAAAACTCCTGCCGTGCTGTCTCTCCTGTGCTGTGCAGTGCACCGCTGCTGTGCAGCTGGTAAAAACTATACGCCCACCCCGGTGCATGCTGGTCCTATCTTTCTACTCTTTTAAATAGCAACAGGTGCCCACAGTAATTACCCAAAGAATTATATAACGAAACAAATTATTAAAGAGAAAAATAATCTTAAAATATGAAACATCTACAATAATTAAGCAATACTACTTATAAATGAAATAACAAAATACAATATCAAATAAATAGCTCCAACAGATATATTAATTCAGTCACACAAACAGCAGCGGTCGTGCAGACACACCTGGTGGATATCTGCTCTCTACTGAGTGCACCTTTCTGCCCGATCTCAATGTCCACTCAAGGACTCGCAGACTTTGAGGCCCGTGAACGCAAAGTCCACGAGGGCTTAGGTCTGTCCCGCTGTCACATCGTTGAGCGCTTGAGGGTTATCGCTCAAACATGTTAAGCCCTTCATGCACACTTTCCGTAAGTCTGCATGCATGCAGAACTTGCCTGAGGGAATTACCCACAATTCATAGTGTTGTGACATTAAACACGGGGTTAAAGGGGAATCCCGGAGGCATGGCATGTTAAATACACACAAACATTAACGTTAATGATTTAGGATGCTGCATAAAACCACATTCAACCAGAGGAATGCAGGCATAGGCTGCATTACACACCTGGTTTATTCATCAACCATTTCTTTCAGTTTTGCTTATTGAAGCTGTTTTGACAAAAACAAGTTCCTTGAAATGATTTGACAACTACCTCTCGTCTCATGAGGGAAATGCCTGGAAGATGTTAAAATCAGGCAGCAAAAAACTCAAAATAAAAGCAAAATAAAAGCCCACAATTGCACGTAAATCAAAACGTCATCAAACGTGATGTATCGCAGCGCTGTCCCATTCGTATTCATACCGTTCCAACCCCTTGCAGCTTCTCACACTCAAGCATTCACCAGGTGACATCACTTTAGTCCCTGAGGGTTCAGGCTTTAGGGCTTGAGGGGGGGCATTGGGAGGCCTGTAGTTCTGCTTGGGATGTTGTCGTAGATCAGCTGCTCAGCAGTTCAATCAGGGAAAGTGTGAACAGGTTTTCTCAATCATGTCCTCTGAGCAGGGAGGGGCTGGGCTCTGTTAAGATGAAGAGGAAGCCAATAGATGAACTGTGACGTCAGCAGTAACTGAGAAATCTTGCATTAATGGTATGTTCATAATTCTGTCCGAATGGGGACGCTTGTTTCAGTTTAGCTCACCCGTACGTATCTGGGCAGTTGGTAGGTTCCAATTAGGTGCAGCTGAATAGATAAAAGCCCATTCACTGCAGTGAGGAGGAGGAGGAGGAGGAGGAGGAGGGGCAGAAATTGTCAGCTTGCTATGAGGCAACAGTGGTTTTTAATTTGATGTTCGGTTTCTTTTATTTTTCTGGTGCAGCGTGCGTTCAACAAATGCTTGGCCTGTGGTGCTGCTGCGTGTCGATTCCTTGAGACGTGCTCATAAAAACAACTTAACTCAGCACTGCGCTTCCTTGGGTCCTCAGCAATACACCTGCTGTGACAGTTGCATCAGAAACCCCAGTGAAAAAACAGCTGACTTTACAGTTAGGCAAGGGAGGCTACCTGGACCTTTGGCCCCAAACTAAAAAGGCCCCAAAAAGCTGTGGATTAATATTGATGCTATGAAAAATATTGAACGATGTTTTCACTCATTTCACTCTAAAAAAGCCTCTAAGAATAAGCAACTCAACTACTTACTGTGTACTTCTACTTCACATGAGAGCTTTACAGTATTCATCGACCTGACAGAGAGAACGGTTACGTTGCAAATTCAGATTTTACTCTCAAAATATATAATAATTTAAATATGATGGGTTATTATTCATCAAACTATCCAGCTTTATCAAATGAAAAGATCCACCTTGAACAGACATTAAGTCAATTGAAGTACTTTGTGCTGATAATGCCTCTATTTCACTCTACTTGAAGTGAACATTTGGATACCGGACTTTAACTGTGTGGTATTAATAGTTTGACTTCAGGAAGAAAGAACAAACGCCTGTTTAAAAATGTGTGATTGTTTTTCGGAGATGTGAGAGTTGCTACAGAGTAGCTTGAAACCAGCCAGAACAACAGTTCTGCAGATGATTTGAATCAGTTTTGTATCCAGGTGTATCGTTGTCTTTGCCCACAAGGGTGAGAAGTGAAGAGACGCTGCATCTTTGTTGGTAAGACAAAGACACAGACAGACCTTGAAACCGGAACTGAATGTACCCATACTCCCCTTCCGACACATGTCTGAACCCTTTGTACGCGCACATGATGGTGAATGTTGCACTTTGTCGAGGCAGCACAGATGTGTTTTGTCACATTGAAACCAAAGATATCTGGTCCATGCAAAACTTTCACTGACGAGGACGACGGAGAAAAGATCGACAGAAAATGTAAAATTTGTGTTTTGAATAAAAAAAGTCTCAGACTCCCTTCATCAATAAGTCTTTATAACTGCAAGCCACACACATTAACGGTCAGTCTGCACATTCATATAGGTTCGCTGTCTTTTCCATTATTTATTCGTGGCAAAAATGAAATCGCCTGCATGTGGACACGACGGTAAATAGTCCACGTTTTCGATAGCTGACAGATGATAGCGGTCAATAAACACAAGGAGAACGCTGGGCTTTCTGTTTGAGAGATAAGCCCCCTCAGTGTAGGCATCACTTGAAGAAAAAAGAAACAAATGACAGTGAAGCTACAGAGAAAGGATTTTTTAAAAATGGCAAATAATAAGTACGGACATTATAATTGTTTTGTACGTGTGAGCAGATGCGTGTGTGTGCGTGCATGTGGCGGTGTGTTCTCCTGGCGGCGCCCTGTCCTCTCATGCACGATGGAGATGAGAGGACCCAGCACCACCTGCAGTGAAGAACACATCACAAAACATGTTCAGCAATGATGAAGAGGACTCAGTGCATCTGGTCCTTGTGCATAAATGTATGTTACAGGTCTCATGCCACTGTGATGTCCATATCAAATTTAAAAAGTAAAATGTATGATAATTGATCTGTTATCTGTTATTCATCGAGCACATTGCACTGCACCTTTACTGATTCTTTTTGCACTTCTGGTTAGATGCTAAAACTGCATTTCGTTGTCCTCGTACTTGTACTTTGTGCAATGACAACAAAGTTGAATCTGAATCTGAATTGTCCTTTTTACTGCATTGTTTGTATTATTTTGCACAACTTTGTTTTGGATAATTTGGTTAAATGTGATTTAATTTAGATTTTTTTTCATTGAGGAAATCAATCCATTGTGTATTATATCAAGTCAAAAACGATATGGGTTATTATAAGCATCCGGTTATCATAAGCATCCGTATAGCGCAGCTTAAATACACACAGCGAGGAGGTTATGAGAGCGTTGGTCTTAACACTGAGGCTCTCACATTGAATTGCAGTGGTTGAAGCAGACCGTGTGTTTTTGATTTGTTGTGCAACACAGCACATACGTGGGAGACGTCATGTGAGTTTGGGGCCTAAAAAACACGGAGCAGATAAACCGACGGCTGAACAGATTCCAGAGCAGACGACTGAGTTTGACTCCCGATGAAAACTGTTCCAACGAGCACGTCAAGAGGCATTCGCCGTGTTTGTCCCCCGGTTCTTCTAACCTGCTAGAGATGATCAATTCAAACATTTGTGGGACGGTAGAATAATAAAGACGTTAGCTGTGAGGACATGAGTTTGCTCATGACGGGTGTATAACCTGAGCTACATGCAGCTAAATATCTTGAAACATTTAAAACCTTCTTAAAAACATCTTACAATAACTGGGCGCACTGCACATGCCACTAATATTGCTCAAGAATGATACGATATGACTCAGGAGTTCTGTGTTGTGTCGTTTTTAACCCTTCATTACACAGGGTTGTGTGGTGGAATACAACACACACCAGATAGTATTCAGTGAGCGTACAAACACAACAACAGGGTCAACTCGGTGTCTTGTGGGCGGAATACAAACACACAGAGCTGTATATGAAAGTGTCTGAAGCGCTTTCGGCCGAGCGAGCATGTTCGTCGTGTCTGGTGATTGATGTGCGTCGGGTAAGGGCAGGAGGATTAGGAAGTTAAGTTATGATCTCACATTAATGACAGAAGCGTAAGTCACACAACGCGGATGAGGGAGATGTAATGACAGGATTAAACAAATGCATTCTACGGACTGAAATGATGCAACTGAAAGTCATCAACAGGTGGTCCATACTTGATGAATGGATTCACCTTTCCTGAGATGAGAAGTTGGGGATTTAAAATGTGACTTTGTGGTGTCACTTTGAAGTTAAATCGGTTTAGGAGACGAGTTTGATGATGTGTATGCTGTCCCATCTGTGTTACATTCATACAGTTTGAATTATGGTCATGCTCAAATGCTAACGTTCATGCTCCAGTTAGCACTTCTATGCAAGCTGAAGAGAAGTCATTGGTTGTCTTATGACTTGTAGACAGAAGGGCACAGACCTCAGTAACCTCAGTAAGCTCAGTAAGCACACATTGTGGGATGAAGCTGTGCGGTTAGGTGGGTAGTCATGATGGTCTCACCATCACGACTGCAGCTTTACAACCGCTGCGTATGGTTAAAGCACGCTACCTACCCCAACATCCATAACCACACAAGAAGCTGCTGTTTCCAGTCTCTCCAACGTCTACGGGTCAATCAGCAGGCGTTTCACAGCTTTGGCTGTTTCTGCATCCATCAGTGGAATTTCTTCTTCTTGTTCGATTGAACACGAACCACCGATCAACATTACACTTCAACTCAAGTGGCTTCTGGGGTGGTGAACACAAAAGAAGCGGTGACGGAAATGAATAGCACGAAGGAAGGAAAACGATTGGTTGTGTGCCGTAGTTTTCATTCATGCAGTTTTAAATATTTAGTAATCGGAAACTGAAATGTATCCCATCACTCAAAGAACGGTGTGCCAATTGTGAATCTGTTATATGTATGTTACATTAGGTCTCTACAGTCTACAGAACATCATATATGCAGACAAGAGCCCTGTCATCATAATGCATTCCTCCTGCAACTGTCTCATATCATTCAATAAAGATTTGATATTATCTGATTCATGGGGACTGGAATGCCAGAATACTGCACATAAAGACTCATTTTGGATGAGTGATTTCAGGTCGTGCCATTGTAAGGCGACAACGCCTTTATGTGCACAAACAAACAGACACAGATCAGACACAGCATCCCACTGTCTCCGTACCCGTGTCTGTCTGTTGTCTCTCTGTTGTGTCTCTGTTGTGTCTCTGTTGTGTGTCTTTGCTGTGTCTCTGTTGTGTCTCTCTGTTGTGTCTCTCTGTTGTGTCTCTGTTGTGTCTCTGTTGTGTGTCTCTGCTGTGTCTCTGTTGTGTCTCTCTGTTGTGTGTCTCTGCTGTGTCTCTGTTGTGTCTCTCTGTTGTCTCTCTGTTGTGTCTCTGTTGTGTGTCTCTGTTGTGTCTCTCTGTTGTGTCTCTCTGTTGTGTGTCTCTGTTGTGTGTCTCTGTTGTGTCTCTCTGTTGTGTCTCTCTGTTGTGTCTCTGCTGTGTCTCTCTGTTGTGTCTCTGTTGTGTCTCTCTGTTGTGTCTCTGTTGTGTGTCTCTGTTGTGTCTCTCTGTTGTGTCTCTCTGTTGTGTGTCTCTGTTGTGTCTCTCTGTTGTGTCTCTCTGTTGTGTCTCTGTTGTGTCTCTCTGTTGTGTCTCTGTTGTGTCTCTGTTGTGTGTCTCTGTTGTGTCTCTCTGTTGTGTCTCTCTGTTGTGTCTCTGTTGTGTCTCTCTGTTGTGTCTCTGTTGTGTCTCTCTGTTGTGTCTCTGTTGTGTCTCTGTTGTGTCTCTCTGTTGTGTCTCTCTGTTGTGTCTCTGTTGTGTCTCTGTTGTGTCTCTCTGTTGTGTCTCTGCTGTGTCTCTGTTGTGTCTCTCTGTTGTGTCTCTGTTGTGTCTCTCTGTTGTGTCTCTGTTGTGTCTCTCTGTTGTGTGTGTCTCTGTTGTGTCTCTTGAAGCTCTCGGCATTAATGCGGATGGTGGCACCCGTCCCTCCACCGCTCCCGCTCATCAGTGAAGACGATCCTTAAAGCCTAGAAATATACGAACCAATGTTGACATTGTGAATTGTTTTGTTTGCTTTTGTATTCAGTGCATTGCTACATCTGCTTGATGAATGATCACAATGACTCATGGGTCGGAATGGCCATTGTCTAACAGAATCCTATTTGCACTGCATACTAAACTACACGTGGAACCTAATTCTACATATTCATTCATTCAAATCACACCGTACAAATATTTCAGTATCAGACGTATTGAAAGTGTATACACTCCTATAATTCAAACATGATTATTCAGAATTGTTCAATGATGTAAATTGGCAATACTGTTCATATAAAAGAGGAAAAATGGTTCAAGAGTCAGTAAAGAGAATAATTCTTGAATGTGCAGTAACTACAAACGTCCACTAGATGTCAGTATGTGATTTGTTGGGACTGCGTTCAACTAGGACCTTGTTTGCCCGCAGTACTGCCTTTATGTTATGCAAGGTCATAACTACTACTAGTGTTCAGTGTAAGCCCAAGAAGCCGTATAAACTACAGCCCCACATTGAGTTGGTTTAGCAGCTCATAGAGGTCGTATTTACACAGTTTCCTTCAAATTCTGACACCGGACAACACTTTTACAGTTGAGGTTAAGTTCAGAGAGTTAACAGTAGAAGCTTACTGTTCCCTCTTTGAACTCAACATCAAGACTAACAGGATATTGTTGCATTGGGGTAACCAACCACAACTCTTGCTCACGTTAGCTGACGTAAGCACGATAAGACTCTTTGACTAATGGATGTGTGGTGGCTTTTATCTGTACCCTGTGAGGGTCATCACTACTCGAGTAGCGAGTATCTGGATCGAAGCGCTCTACGTCCTTCGTGAGGGACTCTATGTGATCGGTGCGCAGGCCCTGTGCTCGGAGAGGGCCTCTACCGTCTGATTCGCCATAATCATTAAAGTCAAGGGGAGGGTGGTCTACCTCTCCCCGTGTGGGAAAGGGCGTTCGTTCTAGGCGTACGCTTGACATATGCGGAATGTCTCGCTCGCCTGTGGAAGTGGGTTCGGACCCACTTAGGTCACTCTGGACCCCCCCTTCTCCTGTCATCAGAGAGGGAGAGTTTGAGGAGACCAGCAGCTGCATCTTGTACAGGGTCGAGTGGCTCAAGACGACGGCTCCACAACCGCTGAGAGTTCTGGGAGAGGATGTGGACATGGTGGAGGAGGACAAGTACCTGGTGTCTCCATCGACAGCAGACTGAACTGGAAGAACAACATCAACGCTGTGTACAGGAAGGGGAGGAGTCGACTCTTCTTCTTGAGGAAACTTGGATCCTTCAACGTGTGCAGCAGGATGTTGGAGATGTTCTACAGTCTGTTGTGGTCAGTGCACTGTACTTCTGTAGTCTGCTGGGGGAGCAGCATTGGAGCCGGAGACACCAACAGACTTAATGAACTGGTTAAGAAGGCCGGCTCCATCATTGGCTGCAAACAAGACTATCTGGAAGAGGTGGTGGAGAGGAGGACACTGAAGAAACTATTGTCCATGTTGGATAACCAGGACCACCCTCTGCACCACCTCCTGCAGGGACAGACTGATCCAGATACAGGAGAACATTCTGCTATAAGACTCTATAGTAAATCACCTCTGAACAGATCAATCACACAACTATAACTCTGTTACTCTTTTGTTTGTTTGTTGTTGTTTAAATCTTTGCACTACTGTTTAGTTAGTTAATTTAATATTATTCTATTTCATGGTATATATTGTGCATTTGATATTTAATACTTTATATTTACCTGTATCATAATTGCTGATGTAGTACAAAAATGTCCCCTTGATGGATTAATAAAGTATCTATCATATCAATCATTGAGTGCTGTCAGCCTCTCAGGAGAAGAACTCTCTGACCTCATGGAGACTACGCAGACTCCCTCAGAGACCAGCAACACTGCACTTTGGTTGGAATGTACAAAATACAAACCAGTTTTATTTGGTTTATACAATAAAAACATTAAAGGTTACACAAACAGATGATGTGAAAAGTAAAGAAAATAAAAGATAAAATGTCAAAAACCTCAAAGGTTCAGATCACCAATAAGCCTCGTCACACATCACACATGAACACATGAATGAAGATCAGTGAAACATGAGCATCATTAAATGAACACATGATCAGTAAGAATACAAACCAAAGAATGAAAAGTTACATGGTGACACATTCTGCATTATAATATATCTTCATTGAATAAACAGCTGAGCTGGTTCTTGATCAGTAGTTTGGTTCAAACTTCTTTTGTCTCTTTTGATTTGTTTCTATGAGTTTCATCAAACTAGCACACAGTCAGTGATGAATGAAGTCAAAGTGAACAAGACCACGTGAAGAACCAAGCTGCATTCAACTGATCCTTCATGTGAGACAGTGTTCTGGTGGATTTGGACGTTTCTGCTTTGACGTGATGTTTATGTGCTTTATTGTCTAGAATCGTCCAAAACTTTGATTTCTTTTGATCTCAACGTCACTTCTCAGAGTTTGTTCATTTGTTACACGATGATCAAAGAAGATGAATTTAGTTTGTTCAAATCAAAACAACTCTTCACAACTTGTGCTTCTTGTTCCACAGATGCTGCATTTGATCCAGAAAGACTCTTGTTTGACATTCGGAGGTTTTTCTGAACAAAACAAATGTTTCAAGACAACAAAGTTCAGTTTTCTACACAAAGTCAAAGATGTTTCACAGCTTCTCTAAGACAACACATCGTTCCAGGTCATTACATGGACCTCGCTCAGCTCTTTCACACATCCATCTGCAACACCACAAGTCCCAGAGAGCTCTCAACCCCCCAGAGTCCAGACCAGCTCAGGTACCCCTCACCTGCTCCAACTGCATCTACAACCACTGAGAGATCAGGTTGGTACCAACTCACATCAGCTGTGTGTGATCCTGTACACACTGAACCATCTGGTCAGCAGAGAGGAGGTTCCTCTGCAGGAGGAGACTCTCCCTCCTACACAGAACACAGAGACACTGAGGGACCAGAACTGGACCAGAACCCAAAGCCAAACCAGAGCCCAAAGCCAGGATAAAGAGGTTTAGTGAATGTGGTGTTGAAGGTGTGGATGTGGATCAGTGTGTCAGAGGAGACTCTGTAGAAGGACAGAGAGCCAGCAGGACAGTCCACATACACTGCTACTCTACCAGAGGAGGAGGATGAGGAGGATGAGGAGGAGGTGGTGATGTGTGTTCTTGTCTCATTGTGATAGACATAGTAACCACCACCAGAGCACCACAGACTCCAGGACTGATCATTCTCTCCAAACAAACAGTCATCACTGCGTCCTTTCCTCCTGATTCCTCTGTAACTCACTGATATATAAACACTTCCTCTCCACTCGACCTCCCAGTAACAGCGACCAGTCAGACCAGTTCTACACAGCAGCTGAGAGGCATCAAACCTGTCTGGATGATCAGGATATGACTGAACCTTCTTCACACGTGTCACCTTCCTGTTGTTGTCAGACAGTTTGAGTCTTCTGTTCATTGTGTTTGTGTCGAGTGTGAGTTCACAGGAATCTGATGGAGAGAACAAGACACAACACAGCTGCAGTTATTAATCTATCATGTGTTTGATGATGACATCAGAGATGTGAATGAGTGATGTCACAGTTTGAAGATGCTTTGTTTCCATGAATCAAACTCAAAGCACACTTACACTTCCTCAGACCTGGTCTGGACCATCGGACTCCAGCAGGCTCCACCCTGAAAGGAGGAGGGGGGTCAGAGCAGCATGAGACATGGACATGACATCGCTCTCACACACAGAGCTTTGTTATTCATCTTCACATGACCACTTATTATTCATCAGCTCATACTCTGTGACTTCACTGGAGCTTCTTCTGATTGGCCCATGACGACAGCTCATTATCTTCACTTATTCATGATGTATTATTATCAGTGTTATATTGACCATCATCATCCATTTCACACTCAGTTTCCTCTCCAGTCAGTCAGTGAGTCACATGTTTAAACCTGCATCTATTCATTTCTTTGTCCACTTGTGGTTCAGTGAGAACAAGCTGTGAACACAACATGTGACATCTTATCAGCTTATAAAGTAGTTGTGTCTCACATGATATCAACAGCTGCTTCCACATCCAGCAGTTACACATCAACATGATGACTCATCAGAGTCTTTGTGTTTGTGTCTCCTGATGAATGGAAGTCCACTACTCTCTCTCTTAGCTCTGTGTTTGGTCTCCACCACCTCCTGAGGGAAACATCTGTCTCTTTAGCTGCTAAATGCTCCACTATGTTCACCAGCTCGTCTCTAACTGAGTCTGTCTGCTGTTTGCTGCTGAGCAGGTAGTGAACAGCGGCTTCATCACAGCTTGTTGGATGGAAACAGCTGCTGCTGGAAACACTGAGACTCAACCAAACAGGAAATGTGCTGCAGAACCAAAACTAGGAGCTAAAAGAGGCTAAAAAGCTGTGTAGAGCTGCAGAGATGGAGACAGTTCTCTGTGGGTTCATCACCACCACACGACTCTTCACCGTCACACAGAGTCAGCTGATCCGTTGTCAATGTAGAAGTATTGATTGTTGATGTTTTGGTCCTGACAAGCGACCTCTTGTGTTTGTGTAATAATGACGGTTGTCTCTCAGAAGTAAAGGAGGATGTAGCCTGAAATCACTCCAGCGCCACAAACCCTCTGATGGAGGAGGTCGGGGGGGGGGGCTGTTCACATCCCGTCTCCTAGCAACAGTCAACACTGATTTCTATTATCTGTAATCTGGGTGTGAAAATATTACAGTTCAAGTCCGTCTGCAGCCACAGAGTACTGCCTGTGTCCCCCTAGAACTCTGGTCCAGTCCTCAATAAACCTCTTTGGACTCTGACACACCACGTCCACAACCAGCTGCTGGTTCTTCACTGAGCGTCTGTGGCCGACTGTCACCTGTAGTTTCAACACGTCGACTCTTATCAGCCAGGGAACTGGCTCTCAGTGCAAAACAAACCACAACCAGGTAAAGCTGAACTCCTTTAGAACAGGAAAACATTCCTGTTGTGATGATTCATCAAGACGCTTTAAACTGATTGTTTCTGTCTGTTTGTCTTTTCACAATAATGTCTGGACTAAAGGGCAACACACACGAGCATCAGAACATCAACTCTTGTTTGATATGAGCCCACAAACCTGCAGCGTGACGACGTTGACTCATGTCAACCCACCATGATGCCCGTCAACGTGTCAGGATGCACCACTGTCCTCTTTACTGATGTTGAAACAAGACAACGCTCCAGAACAACAACAGTTTCATCACCTTCCCTCCCTGTTGGGCTCATCCTGGCTACTGTTCCCTGATACTTCTGTCTGTGTTGATGGTCTGATGTGGGACACAAACAGTCTGATGAGTCTCTGGTAGTTTGAGGTCAGCTTGGTGTATCAGGGTCATATTAACCAGGCTGACAGTGTGACAGAGAACAAGTCTCCAGCTCGACCTCCTCCATCAGACTGAGTGTCTGTGGCTGCAGCAGGCCTCTTCATACCTGAGAGTTTCCAGTCTCCAGTGAGGATCCTTCTGTCCATCAGACAGCATCTTCACTCCTGAGTCTCCTGGATGATTGTAGCTCAGGTCCAGCACTCTCAGATGGGAGGGGTTGGAGCTCAGAGCTGAGACCAGAGAAGCACAGCCTTCCTCTGTGATCAGACAGCCTGACAGGCTGCAAACACACAAAACAACACACATGTCACATGATCTGAGGAACCTGTGAGGGCTGGAAGGTTTATGTTTATGACTGTCATCACCAATCTGTTTGTGTCTAAACTTTAAACTTAGTACTGAGTCCAAGAAAAGTAATTCACAGGGTCACCTGAGAGTCTCCAGTGTACAATGTGGACTCTTTAGTCCTCCAGACAACATCTTCACTCCTGAATCCTGCAGGTCGTTGTTACTCAGGTCCATCTCTCTCAGACTAGAGGACTGGGAGCTGAGAACTGAGGACAGAGCTTCACAGCTTCTCTCTGAGAGGTTACAGACACTCAGTCTGAAGAGACAATGATGAAGAAGAATAAACAATAAGTAGAAAAGATAGCAGCGTATTGAAGTTATGTGAGGAACTGTGAGGGCTGGAAGGTTTATGTTCATTACTGTCATCACCAATCTGTTTGTGTGTGAACTTTAAACTTTGTACTTAGTCCAAGAAAAGTAATTCACAGGGTCACCTGAGAGTCTCCAGTGTACAATGTGGACTCTTTAGTCCTCCAGACAGCATCTTCACTCCTGAATCCTGCAGGTCGTTGTTACTCAGGTCCATCTCTCTCAGACTAGAGGACTGGGAGCTGAGAACTGAGGACAGAGCTTCACAGCTTCTCTCTGAGAGGTTACAGCCACTCAGTCTGAAGAGACAATGATGAAGAAGAATAAACAATAAGTAGAAAAGATAGCAGCGTATTGAAGTTATGTGAGGAACTGTGAGGGCTGGAAGGTTTATGTTCATTACTGTCATCACCAATCTGTTTGTGTGTGAACTTTAAACTTTGTACTTAGTCCAAGAAAAGTAATTCACAGGGTCACCTGAGAGTCTCCAGTGTACAATGTGGACTCTTTAGTCCTCCAGACAGCATCTTCACTCCTGAATCCTGCAGGTCGTTGTTACTCAGGTCCATCTCTCTCAGACTAGAGGACTGGGAGCTGAGAACTGAGGACAGAGCTTTACAGCTTCTCTCTGAGAGGTTACAGCCACTCAGTCTGAAGAGACAATGATGAAGAAGAATAAACAATAAGTAGAAAAGATAGCAGCGTATTTAAGTCATGATCTATGAATCTAACTCTCTCTGTACTTACAGAGCTTTGTTGGAGGCTTTGACCACTGGCAGCAGCCTCAGAAGAGCCTCCTCTGAAGCAGAGTATTTCTTCAGGTCAAACACGTCCAGATCTTCTTCTGATGACAGTAAGATGAAGACCAGAGCTGACCACTGAGCAGGAGACAGTTCATCTGTGGAGAGACGTCCTGAACTCAGGGCCTGTTGGATCTCCTCCACAAGAGAACGATCATTCAGTTCATCCAGACAGTGCAACAGATTGATGCTTTCCTCTGCAGAGAGATAATACTCCAACTTGTTCTTGATGTACTGGACTGTTTCCTGATTGGTCTGTGAGCTACTTCCTGTCTGTGTCAGCAGACCTCGTAGGAGACTCTGATTGGTCTCCAGAGAAAGACCCAGGAGGAAGCGGAGGAACAAGTCCAGGTGTCCATTTGGACTCTGTAAGGCCTTGTCCACAGCACTCTGGTAGAGATGTGTTAGTTCAGGTTTGTCTCTCGAGACTTTAGACCAATGGGAGGTTGTTGGTTCTTCTGACAGCAGATTGACTCCAGAGTTGATGAAGGTCAGATGGACATGAAGAGCAGCCAGAAACTCCTGAACACTCAGATGGACGAAGCAGAAGACCTTGTCCTGGTACAGTCCTCTCTCCTCTCTAAAGACCTGTGTGAACACTCCTGAGTACACTGAGGCTGCTCTGATGTCGATGCCACACTCTGTCAGGTCGGATTCATAGAAGATCAGGTTCCCTTTCTGCAGCTGATCAAAAGCCAGTTTTCCCAGAGACTCAGTCATCTTCCTGCTCTCTGGACTCCAGTGTGGATCTGTCTCAGCTCCTCCATCATACTTGACCTTCTTCAGTTTGGACTGAACCACCAGGAAGTGGATGTACATCTCAGTCAGGGTCTTGGGCAGCTGTCGTCTCTTTCTGGTCTTCAACACATCCTCCAGAACTGTAGCAGTGATCCAGCAGAAGACTGGGATGTGGCACATGATGTGGAGGCTTCGTGAGGTCTTGATGTGGGAGATGATCCTGCTGGCCTGCTCCTCATCTCTGAACCTCTTCCTGAAGTACTCCTCCTTCTGTGGGTCAGTGAACCCTCTGACCTCTGTCACCATGCCAACACACTCAGGAGGGATCTGATTGGCTGCTGCAGGTCGTGTGGTGATCCAGAGGCGAGCAGAGGGAAGCAGGTTCCCCCTGAAGAGGTTTGTCAGCAGCACATCCACTGAGGTGGACTCTGTAACATCAGTCAGGACCTCATTGTTGGTGAAGTCCAGAGGAAGTCGACACTCATCCAGACCGTCAAAGATGAACAGAACCAGGAACTCTTCAAACCTGCAGATTCCTGCTTCTTTGGTTTCACTGAAGAAGTGATGAACAAGTTCCACCAAGCTGAACTGTTTCTCTTTCAGCACATTCAGCTCTCTGAAGGTGAATGGAAATGTGAACAGTATGTCCTGGTGGTCTTTGTCTTCAGCCCAGTCCAGAGTGAACTTCTGTGTTAAGACTGTTTTCCCAATGCCAGCCACTCCCTTTGTCATCACTGTTCTGATTGGTTCCTCTCCTCCAGGTGAGGCTTTAAAGAGGTCTTCTTGTCTGATGGGTGTTTCTGGTCTGTGTGTTTTCCTGGATGCTGTTTCAATCTGTCTGACCTCATGTTCAGCATTGACCCCTGCAGTCCCTCCCTCTGTGATGTAGAGCTCTGTGTACATCTCATTCAGAAGGGTTGGGTTTCCTGCTTTAGCGATCCCCTCAAACACACACTGGAACTTCTTCTTCAGGTTAGATTTGAGTTCACGTTGACAAACTGGAGCAAGAACTCCTGAATGAACACAACAAAGAAGATCAATGAGTCAAAGAATAGATTTCAACATGTCATTTCCTCAAAGAATGAGTCTATGAATATATGTTGGTCCATCTCTTGAGACGTTAGTAAACGTCACATTTATCCAGCATGTTGAATCTTTAGAGAAATCCTCTTACTGCTCTGCAGACAGTCAGCCAGCTCCTCCTGCTTCATTCTCCTCAGGAAGTTCATTGTGATCTTCACAAATGCCTCTCTGCTGCTCCTCCTCTGCTCTTCATCCACACCGCCCAGCACCTCCTCATCCTCCCTCTGACTCTCTAAGCATTCTGGGTAATCTGAACTCAGTCCCTTCTGGATCTTCTTCAGCTCGTTCTTCACAAAAGTGACGATGTTCTCCTCCAGCAGCTGGAACAGAATATTCTATGAATGACACAAACTAAAACCATGGAAGCAAACATCAGATCCATGTTGGACAGACTGACGATCCACTGGTCTACAGAGTGCAGCATGGAGATGATTGTGAACACAAGAGATGTAAAGTAGTTGTACATGTACAGACCATAAATATGGAGTCCAGGTGTGTTTGATGCTGCTGGGCAGACGGACCTCTGGGAACCTCTGAGCTCTCCTGGTCCTCTCTGTGGAGGAATCATGAACAATCAGCTCACGTTGTGTTTGTACCATTAACACAAATACAACAATCAGTTAAAGATGTTGTGTTCTGTCATGATTGATCAAAATGAAAACCAGATGCTAAACAGATTCTTATCTCTGCTTTTATTGGACAGTAAAACTTATTCTATTGGCAGCACAGTAGTGTCAAAAACGATATCGTAGGTCAAATTCATACCGGTTTACTTTATATACCTTCTATACCTTCCACCTCTAGATACAACTACAACTAGAAACAACTAGAATCACATGTGATGTGATACTTTTTCATATTTGGTGTGGTTTCTACTCTACCATTGTGTTGTTAGTCAGATGTACCAAGACTTAATACTGTTGATCTGCCACATCACTGAAACAAAGGGTCTGTGTTTGGTTTTGTCCACAGCACCGTTGGGGAGACTTCCTCCTCCGAGTCTTTCTGGTCTCCAGACCTCTGCTACTAGAGTTAGGATTATATCCAGAATGCTACTTCCTGTCTGATGTAAAACCTACAACAAGTAGTTAAAGATATTGCATCATGTCATGATCATAATGAGAAATGAGATCATAATGACAGATCAAAGACAATAACTGATAGTAGGGCTGCAACTAACGATTATCAATAATCGATTAATCTTGCAATTATTTTTTCGATTAATCGATGAATCGGATATTAATGGGCCAAAAAAGGCGAGTGAATAAAAACGTGTCTTTAGTCTTGCAAACTATACCAGCCCTGCTTTACTGCTGTTATTAACGAGCTAACGCTAACTTGTGATGCTTGTCAAGCTGGATAACGAGTAAACAGCAGAAGAGCTGCTGGAGGACGTTAGGCTCCTCACTTCAAAACGGAACTAAAGTAGGATTCTGTAGTGACTAACCCTGCTGTTGAACTCCCTTCCTCCTCATCAAGGACTCCAACATGTTTACGTTTTAGGTGCTGAATCATCACCGTGGTGCTCCCGTGCCATGCCATGTCGCTTTTGCATATCGGCATCATTACGTAGTTATTTCGGAGTCCCTTTTTGTCGGTTTATTGCCGTTAAATCACAGCCAAATCAGTTTATTTTGTGTTGATACAGCTGTAGTAAACAGCGACGTGTGGCTTGCTAGACGCAGTGAATACAGCTCGATGAAATCCACAGAGCTCCTCTGGACAATATTATGAACCAGACATGACGGCGTTTAGTTTCCCGGGATATCTGTGACTTCCAGAACGCCGACTAAGCAGAAATAGAGGTTATTTTTTCCATGGTTAATGGCGGACAGTTGAACGGCTTTCAGGGCGATAAGCCACGCCCCCTCTCCGGCGTCCAGTGCGAATGAACACAAATAGTCCCGGCGAGACCGGCGGCGCGAATGGCTCAACTCAACTTCTTTTTTTTTACACTCAAACATCTCCACGACTTATTGAGTGGCGTAATAATCGCGCGACACAACGAATCGATAATGAAATTCGTTGCCAACTCTTTTAATAATAGATTTTTATTGATTTTATCGATTCGTTGTTGCAGCCCTAACTGACAGACGACCAAAGTTGTATCTGTGTAACAGCTAGTCATCTGTTTCATCTGTTTTAAGAACTTACTCTGGGTCATAAGAACGGCGTCCATCTTTGAAGTCAATCAGACGACCAAAAGACTGATCACTCTTCATGGACACACAGCTGGGTTCAGGAGACTTTCCTCTCTGCTGCTGTGAACTGATAGAAACACTGACATTACATCATCATCATCATTCAATCATGAAGATCAGCTCACGTTGTGTCCGTCCACACAGAGACCAACACAAGGTAAAGGTCCATGAAGTGATATGTGGATGTGGATCAGATGAGTCCCTGTAGTGGTAAAGGTTTACTAGTCCTGCTGATCCCTCTGACAATCAACAGCTCAGTCTTTCAGCTCACCTTTGATCTACAGAGTGGCGTCCATCTTTGAAGTTAATCAGACGACCAAAAGACTGATCACTCTTCATGGACACACAGCTGGGTTCATGTCCAGGTTTACATTTACGTTTACGTCCAGGTTCAGGTCCAGGTCCAGGTCCAGGTTGTTCCAGCTTCCTCCTGATGGAAAAAACAGATAAATTCTGCTGTGAGATAAAAGCTGTACTCGGTGTACAGTAGGTTTTTATACCAACTTCACATGCAGGGTTGGAAACAGTGAAGACAGGTGTGAGTCAAGGATGTGTGATGTCAGCTTTGCTCTTTAATATCACTATTGACTGGGTAATGAGACAAAGAACTGAAGACCAAAATAGAAGCATTCGATGGACTATCTTCATCACTTGAAGATCTCGACTATGCAGATGATCTCTCTCTTCTTTCACATACTCATCAGCACATGCAGGAGAAAACATCCCGCCTCAGTGATTGTGGTCAGAAGATTGGCCTGAAGATCAGCAAAAAGAAAACAGAAGTGATGACTCTGAACATTCCAAGTCCCTCACCAATTCAGGTTAACGGAGAAGATCTTCCCAAAACCGACCAGTTCACATATTTGGGCAGCACTGTCAGACACGATGTGGGCACAGATAAAGACATCAAGAACGTCTTAATAAGGCCAGGAACGCTTTCAGAGTACTGGATAACACATGGAGGTCACAGCAGTACACCATCAACACCAAACTCAGATGTATCAGAGCTGTGTTTCATCCACCCTGTTGTTCTATTATAATAATATATGATATCAATATAAAACCTATTGTACGGTTCTGAATGCTGGAGGATGACACAAGAAGATCTCAACAGACTATCAACCTTCCACACCAGAGTTTAAGGAGAACACTTCACATGTTCTGGCCAAACACCATTTCAAATGAAGAACTGTAGGACAAATGTCATCAAGAATGCATGGAGACCGTCCTAATGAGAAGAAGATGGAGATAGGACATGTGCTGAGAAAAGACCCTGCTGATATTACAAGAACAGCCTTACATTGGACACCAGAAGGGAAAAGAGAAAGAGGCCGACCAAGAAACACACGAAGAAGAACTGTGGAGGAGATGCAGAGCCTGAACCTCTCATGGGGCAACATCCAGAGCAGGGGTGCCCACACTTTTTCAGCTTGCGAGCTACTTTTAAAATGACCAAGTCAAAATGATCTACCTACATTGAATATCTATATATATATACTGAGTATACTTTATATTTACAATATATGTTGGCGTACCTTGCATAACTGCATGAACCCTTATGGCACAATACAATTCTGTACATTGTTGGTCGTTACCTTACTCTGATGACTTGCACTGAATGGGATTGGCCAGAGTTGCAGAGTCCGGACAGTAGCTGCTGGTATCCGCCTCAAGCAGACTTCCAATGCTCATCAGTCATGGTGGAACGGTGTTTGGGCTTAATGTTCTTCATGTGGGAAAAGGCTGACTCACATGAATGAGTAGAGCTGAATAATGCAGTGCAAGGTTTCACATGTCCTCATGTTTGGGGACTTTTCCTCTGTGAGGAAACTGTCCATGAGCCCTGGACTTCAGCTGAATGTCAGCTTGCAGTGTCAACATCTCATCCTCCACTCCAGACGAGTTCAGGTGAAACAGCGTTGACATTTTTGATGCGAGTGAATCAACCTCAACATCTTCCCCAAATGTGCAGCACATAGGCCTAAGTGTAGCAACTGGCTCGAGTAAAGCAAAGTCTGGAAAGCGTTTGTCAAACTCTGACAGACACTTGTCAGTCTGCTCTGTCAAGTTACGCACACGCCTTCCGCTGAGTCTCCAGTTCTGACGCCAGGTTTTGGAAGTTTCCCAAATCATGGCGCTACAGCTTTAGCTTCTTTCGTAGAAATAAATTGGAAGGCTAACTAATTAGCTCGCCGGAGTTTTGCAGTAGCTCGCGCGGTTGACTGCGCATACGTGGTGACCCGTGTGTTAGAAAATCAAGTGGCAAATGCCATGCGGACATCTAATTGTTTTTGAATGGCATGCGATCTACCCGCACTACCTCCGTGATCGACCGGTCGATCGCAATCGACGTATTGGGCACCCCTGATCCAGAGACTCACCCGGGACAGACGGGAGTGGAAGACTTTTGTTGCTGCCGGCAGAGAGAGAGAGACTCTGTGTTTTAGTATCCTGGTGGTTTTAGGAGACGTTTCGTATGAAATCAATGTTTCATGTAGAAATGTTTCAGTGTTGATGTTGAAGCTGTATTCAGTGCAGCAAAGACAGGAAGTGATGCAGTGAGGTGACCATGATGGTTGAAGAGTAATGCTGTCCAATCAGGATGAAGAGAGGAACCATGTGGTGGAAAAGAGTTTTACCTGAGTGACTTAATGACATCATCATCGTCATCATCATCAGTTTGAAATCCTCACCTTTGATCAACAGAGTGGCGTCCATCTTTGAAGTTCATAGGAAGAGGCATAGACCGGTCACTCCTCATGGACACACAGCTGGGTTCAGGTCCAGGTTCAGGTCCAGGTCCAGGTTCAGGTCCAGGACAGTGTGGTCCCTGATGGGTCCTGGTCACATGTGTAGAAACAGAGTCAGTGAATGAAAGACTTTGAGTCATGGACAGGTAGAGATGGTCATCTCACCTCTGAGCTTTGGTGTGGCTGGTTCTAGAGGGAGGGACTCCCTCCTCTCCGTCCTCACACTGATTCATAGCAGAGTCCACACCTTCACACAAACACAACAACATTATTTATCTTCATCATGACCAACACACACAGCTCATTCACCTCAACACTAAAGACACTCATGGGACAGTGTCCATGTTGTTGTCCCTCTGAGCTGCAGAGTCCTCTCTAAGAGATGACGTTCACAACGCTCTGTAGTCTGTTGGCTTGTTGGAAGACTAGAGGAAGACTCTTCATCTGGCTTTTTATTGGCCTTTCTTTGGGGATGACATCACTTTTCTCTTCTATTTGAGTGACTTTGAAAAGCTCTTCAACATTTTAAATGTTCCTCTGGTTCCACTTCCATTCTCTCTCTGCTGCTCAGCTCCTCTTTCACTCAGAAAAGTCTGAAGAGAAAAGTTAAATAGAAAAAGTGTCTCAGACACTTGAGTCAAGAAAAGGTCGACTACAACCTGCTGATTAATGTGCATGCTTTAAAAATTAAATCTTTATAAAATGTTAAAAAGTCTGTCAGCAGAAGTTCTCATTAAAATACAGTAAAATAAAATATATTCTATTGCAATAAAATACCATTAAATACAGATATTAGCTGTAAATACTCTGTAACATTACAACAAAACTCTAGTACAAGTACATTTAGTTATTATTATAAAACATGTGAAAGGTTTTAGAGAATACTGAATATTTAATTTAACGATTTCATAGAATTATTCATTTTATCTCCAACATCTGTTGAAGTTCAGATTTCTGTAATAAATCAAACTTCACTTTTCCTTCTTTTAAACCCCGTTAACAACGTGTCAAAAGACGTCATTTTAGACGCTCGTCCTATAAGTTTACAGTGTTTTACAAGTTAAATATTGTTCATCAACCTCCAGCAGATGGAGCTGAGCTGTTCCTCCTCATGATCTCCCTTCAGAGTCCAGAAGTCAGTCAGACACAGCAGAGTCACATGACATGTAGCTGTCCTCATAGAGGGCACTGTGGGCACTGTGGGAACATGTGGAAGCTTTCATTTGATGGATTGTTCACTTCACCGTTTGATCAGTTAGTAAAAGGTCGACTACAACCTGGTGATCAACGAGAGAAAAAGTGAACACTAAAGGAAACACAAACACATTCAAACACTATCAAACATGGAGTAAATGTGTTGAAAAGCAGAAGAAGAAATGAAGATGAAGCTTTGTGGCCTTAAAGGACTGAGAGCAGCAGGTGAGACAAACAGAGAGTCTCTCAGGTGTGTTTCAGTGCAGGAACAAAGGCCCAGGTGAGCTCTCTGGTCCCTGCTGGGTCCTAGTGCTCCACAGCAGTAACAGTCCTGACAGACCCCAGATCAGCCTGAACTCCTCTTCTTCATCACAGCGTCGTCATTCAAAGCAACACTTCAGCTGGACTTCAACATCCAAACTAACAGCAGCTTCTCTCTGCCTGCTCACACAGGCGGCCATCTTGTTTCCCAGCTGACGTTTGTGTTTGAAAGCAGCTTTAAACAATCACACGTTCACAACAATCAATGACGTCATTCCAACCAATCACAGCTCCACTTACTGAACTTTCAGCATGAACTTCATCCGTGTGCAGCTCTCTTCTGTCCTCAGCAGGTCTGTGTAGAGAAGGAGCTTCGTGCTTCACTTCAACTTCCATCAGACGAAGTGAAGTGACGCAGCTTGTTGTGCTTCATCAGAGAGAGGGTGCGTCCTCACGTCACCATCACAGTATGCAGTCTGACTGGTTGGACTGAGTCTCAGGCTGAGCTGCGTTCACAGGATCAAATGTCATTGTGAACACAAACCTCCTCGCAGCTCAAACAAGAGTCTTTCAGGATCAAACTCAGCATCTGTGGAGAAATCATTCCAACTTGTAAAGAGTTGCTTTGACCACAGACTGGATTGTGTTGTTTAGACCAGATAGTAGGACCACTAGTGATGCAACATGGACAGGTGCTGCTCTGAACCCTGTTGAAGTGTCCACTCCCAAAGGGGACACTGGGTGTTTTCTCTATGAGTGGATGAGAGAGTAAAGGTGATGATCTGTCCACATCAGAACAGACCCTGCTGCCCTGTGCAGGGCCGGGGATCTGACCACCTCCTGTCTGTTGAGGTCCACCTCCACAGTGGTGTTGTCCCACCAGGACAGGACGGGCTTCCCCCTCAGCTGTGGAGTGAAATGGTTCAGCAGCTTCTGGACAGCAACAAGCTGCAGCAGGTTGATGTGACGGGAGGAGTCCGGCCACGTGCCTCCTACTCCCACTCGTCCATGAAAACCTGGAGGTGATGGAGGACTCACACCAGTCTTACACTACGACCACAATACAACAAAACATCAACAAGGATTTAAGTTAAAGCTCATCAAAAGCCACATTAAAGGACAGGTCTTCAGTTTATTTTGAAAACTTCAAAGGGAGTTTTCTGTTCTACGATCCAAGGGGAGAGAGTTCCACAGTTTAGGGCCATAACAACAGAAAGAACCTCACCAGAACTATTGTGGGAGTTCAGGACCTTCTAAAAGAACGGCAGTGGAAGATCTCAGAGTTCTTGTTGGGACGTAAAATGAAAGGCAGTCTCTGTTCAATGAAGGTGTTTGATCATGTGAGTCTTTGTAGATAAGTACAAGGACTTTGAAATCAACTGTCAGAGACACAGGGGAGCAGTGTAGTGATGCGAGCAGAGAGACCTACCGATCCCTCAAGTCCACTCATTCAAATGTCACGATCAACAGCATCAAATGCAGCGCTCAGGTCTAATGACAAGACAGACACATTGTGTGAATCAGAAGAAACTCTCTCGTCATTTACCACCTTAAATAAAGCGGTTCAGTGCTTTGGTTGGTCCGATAGCCAGACTGGAGTTGATCTAATATATCATAAGTATTCAGACCATCATGTAGCTGCTCAAATGCAATCTCCTGATGAAGTGTACTCTGAGGAGGATGTGAGATCGGCCTGTAGGTATCAAGGTCACTAATGTCCCGACCTGATGTCAGTGCATCCTATAAACAGCTCATCATCACCAACATGTCCACCGGTCATCAGAACCAACGTTAGGCTTTAACACTGCAGTCAGTGGAGACACGGAGTACACATGACTCAAAGCATGAAAGGCATGTTTCATGCAACATGACATGTTCATGTCATTCATACGTCATCTGATGAGAACAGGCTTCTGAAGCAGAGGCTTCATCAAAGCTGCAGAGACACGTTGATTCTTCTTCTTGTGTTGTGAGAGCGGCTCAGGAAGCTGGAAGCTTTCATTGAAATAACTGGAACACACCAAAGTGTCAGAGTGCTGCTTTCACTGCTTTCATCGTGTTGGATGCTGATGGACAGTTATGGTATTTTATTTTCATTTCTACAGTACCTCATTTATTTTTATTCATTGTTGTATCAAATTAATCTTTATTGGTCCATAGAACACAGGTTCATAACAAACAGGTTCAAACCCAAAAATGTGAAGAAATAATCACACTAACCCCAAATACAGAAACTTGTGTTCTGACAGATATTTGCCACAAATTGTGTTTCAGAGATACATGTCAGATTAACTTTTACTGAGACAGACACTGCTTTATAAAACCAGTCATCAGCTCAATGATGACTGGTACCAGTATAAAGTTATACCAGCACACCGGTTTTAATATCCCGTATGATATGACTTCTTCACACCATCATACCGGTAACAACTGCTGTCTGCTTTCAACAGGCAGCTGAATGTATTCTTTGCTGCTGTCAGCGCTAGTTGTCTAATATGTATTGAGAGGGAACTCTAGTCATGGTCATAACTTTATAACGCAACAATGAACAACCCACAACTACCGCTCTTTAACAGAGAACAACACCACAGCACACAACAGTCTGTGACACAAACAATTTGTAACATTAATAATTGTACATTTACAAAATTTCCCCGCCGAACTGCATGCTGGGTACAGCTCACTCGCAAGCCTGCTCGCACAACAGTCCGCTAACAGCTGGGAGAGGCTCCGTCCTCCAGTAACGTTACATGAAAGAACAGAACAGAGCGATGCAGGATGAAGGAAAGAGGAAGAGAAGGAAGACGCGCCACACAAACAGCTGTTCACCGCTCGTCACCATCCTGCAGCAGGGGCGGACTGGGGGGAAAAAGTGTCCCGGGAGTTTACTGTCAGACCGGCCCACTCAATACACGGCGCGTTGCCCACTCAATGCATCGCACGTATCGACCAGTCAGTGGCCTACTTGGGAAAATACCCACACACTTAACATTATTTTGGATGATTACAAAGACATTTTCTACATTTGGATCCACCAATTTGCCTGGATGGACACATTGAATAAAAGAATACTCGCCATTGTAACACTCCAAGGTAGGTCTAGTTTGCTCGATGAATATGCTGAACTCGGCTAGTATCAGATGGTTATATGCAGTGGAGCTGGTGGAACATGTTCTCTGTAGGGCTGCGCCACATCCAATCAATTTCAGCAAACATCCCAGAATGATTTAATGCAAAACCATTAAGGTATCAAACATGTGTTACTACTTTGCAGTTAAATATTTAACTTTTATTCCAACATGAAAAAAGCAGTAAATAACACTTTCACAAACACGTCAGGACATCTTATTTGTGTCACCCACACAGAGAATTCAGTATAACATAATAATATATAAATCATATAATAATATGCTGTATAATATAATATATATATATATCATATAATGATATATATATATCATATAATAATATTCACTATAATGTAAAACACACACAAGCACAAAAAAATAAATAAATAACGTCACAACTGACAGGTTCAGTAAGGAGGCTGGTATAAATACTGGATGTAATGAGGAAATGAAGTGCAGGTGTGGAGATGAACAGGGACGCTCAGGTGAAGGGGATTTTTATTTGATTCTAATTCCACCAGTTTCCTCCATTCTTCTTGGGAGTGGCTGCATGCGTCCTGATGGTGGACTCCCTCCTGCTTTTGTTCACTTTCACATGCAGGTGAATTTGCATTGAGGCAGGTGGCTCAATGCAAAGTGCCACCTGCCATCAGGACTAACCAACATTCATACAACATTCTCACACCGCACAAATATACAATCTACAATCAAGCAAATGAGCAGGTAGCAGCAAATAAGTGATATGGATAATAAATGAGAATAAATCTTATGAAACAACATTTGTCACAGTCATTCTGGGTCCATTGCCTGCATGGTGTAAAGTACCTGCAGTTCTATGTTTCGTCTTTCTGTGCACAGCTCATGTCATGATCTGTTTTTAATAATTTGATCTCATGATAGAGACATGTGAGTCACTAATAAACAGTTTGTGTTGCTTTTCTTTCTGTGGATTTGATTCATGAAATAGCTGCAGGCGTGTACAGATTCAGCTGTGAGGCAGTGTGAAGAAAAGAAAAAGGGTTGGACATTTTTCCACAGAAGCAATGAAGACAGTGATATGTTTAGCCTTTCTGTGCACAGCTCTATCAAATAGATTCAAAGTTGTCTCTGGCCAAATCCCAATGTCCCCCCTCACGGACTCACGGACTTTGAGGCGCGCTCCCGCGAAGTCCGTGAGGGTTTAGGGATGTCCCACTGCCAAATCGTCAAGTGTTTGAGGGCTCACTGGCAGACATTTTGAGCCCTTTATGAACCCTTTCCGTAAGTCAGCATGGTATGCTGACTTAGCCTAAGGGAATTACCCACAAATCATTGCAATGTGATGTTAAACACGCGGTAACCAGTGGACGCATGGAGGCGTAAAAAAAGGTAAACAAATAGGACGGATCACGTGTGTTCAGCCAGTAATAATACATTTACTCAGAAACATTAAGGGTTAAAGATGGAACAAAAAATAAACACGAAATCAGAAGATATTTATTCATTTATTCATCAAATATTTGATTTAGTCATTGAAGCTGTTTTGACAAAAACGAGTAAATAGATGATATGAAGTTAGATCTCATCTTGTGAGGAAAGAGCCTGAAGACGTTCACATCAGGGAGTACAAAGTATAAAATAAATACACACAATTATACATCATATTTTTTGTCGTTTTCATGGTAACGTGATATGTTGCAGCAAAGTGCTGTCCCGTTCCTATTTGCACCATTTCAAGCCCTCACACTCAACCACTTACCAGGTGACGTCAGTAAGTCCTTGAGGGTTCAGGGTTTGAGGGTTCAGAGTTTGAGGGTTTGAGGGTTTAGGGTTTGAGGGTTCAGGGTTTGAGGGTTCAGGGTTTCAGGGTTTAGGGGGGACATTGGGATTTGGCCTCTGACTTTCAAATCACCTCGCCTGCACTGTGAACAATGCTGGAGAGCTGGTTTTGGCTCTTTGCACTTGACTTGCCCCGACAAGCTGTCATGTTTCACTGTTCGACAAATTTCCCCTTGGGGATGAATAAAGTATGTATCTAATCTCATCTGATCTAATCTAAAGAAGAACAGAGGAACAAGAAAGTATCACACAGAAAATACCAAACCTACGATTCACCAGCTTCTCTCCTGCTTGGCTTCTAAAGCGTCCTCCATCATTCCTGCACGTTTCAGAGTTATGATTTAAAGGTGCTGCTGTAGGGACAGTCCACCCTTAAATTAAAAATACAAATTAGTCCTCTCATCTGTAGCTATGTTGATCAATCTCTATTGTTTTGGTGTTAGTTGCAGTTAATGTTGGAGACATTCACAGTAGAGATGTCTGACTTCTCTCTAATACAATAAAACTAGATGTCACTGGGCTTGTGATGCTCAAATCGCCAAAAAAATACAATTCCATTTTTTTTTTTTTGAAAAACGTTTGAAAAATATTTTTTCAATAACAAAAATTATAAATTTTTACAAAAAAAAAAGTTCTCTCTAAATTACTTTTTTCCTCAGACTCTGGTCCAGAAATCTCCTCTTCAGCAGCTCTTACATATACCAAACTACTCTTTCATTGCTCTCTGTGTTCTGAAGGTTAACACAGAGGGGTTAGTTCACACAGCATTCACAGACTCATTTGTACACATTGTATTAATAAAAGCATGGAGAACATGTATTTATTCATCCAGGGAAAATCCAGGGAGGGTGAGGGTGGAATCCAGGCAGGAGGAGGCAGGGCAGGGCAGGCAGACTGGGGAACCGGGAGGATGAAAAAACTGCAGGAACAGAGAGACAGGGTTAGAGTACTGAAAAACACTTGGGAGAAAACTCTTAATTATCTTCAAACAGAGCGGCCAAGAACTACTCGCTACCACGTGAGCTGTAAACAACGACCTGGCGAAGAGTGGATGAAGAGCCGGGGTAGATATACTTGTAGTGGCCGTTTGTCGGCTAAATCAAACTTAAACAAATAATAATCAAACGCCACTGATGCACCGTGGTCGGTATCCTTACGCAGCCAGAAGAGAGTGAAATGTCCAAGCAGGATTCCGTTTTGTGTATTTATTAAATAAAGCAAATAAAACAAGCAAACATACGAACTAACAAAACTCCTGCCGTGCTGTCTCTCCTGTCCTGTGCAGTGCACCGCTGCTGTGCAGCTGGTAAAAACTATACGCCCACCCCGGTGCATGCTGGTCCTATCTTTCTACTCTTTCAAATAGCAACAGGTGCCCACAGTAATTACCCAAAGAATTATATAACGAAACAAATTACTATTAAAGAGAAAAATAATCTTAATATATGAAACATCTACAATAATTAAGCAATACTACTTATAAATGAAATAACAAAATACAATATCAAATAAATAGCTCCAACAGATATATTAATTCAGTCACACAAACAGCAGCGGTCGTGCAGACACACCTGGTGGATATCTGCTCTCTACTGAGTGCACCTTTCTGCCCGATCTCAATGTCCACTCAAGGACTCGCAGACTTTGAGGCCCGTGAACGCAAAGTCCACGAGGGCTTAGGTCTGTCCCGCTGTCACATCGTTGAGCGCTTGAGGGTTATCGCTCAAACATGTTAAGCCCTTCATGCACACTTTCCGTAAGTCTGCATGCATGCAGAACTTGCCTGAGGGAATTACCCACAATTCATAGTGTTGTGACATTAAACACGGGGTTAAAGGGGAATCCCGGAGGCATGGCATGTTAAATACACACAAACATTAACGTTAATGATTTAGGATGCTGCATAAAACCACATTCAACCAGAGGAATGCAGGCATAGGCTGCATTACACACCTGGTTTATTCATCAACCATTTCTTTCAGTTTTGCTTATTGAAGCTGTTTTGACAAAAACAAGTTCCTTGAAATGATTTGACAACTACCTCTCGTCTCATGAGGGAAATGCCTGGAAGATGTTAAAATCAGGCAGCAAAAAACTCAAAATAAAAGCAAAATAAAAGCCCACAATTGCACGTAAATCAAAACGTCATCAAACGTGATGTATCGCAGCGCTGTCCCATTCGTATTCATACCGTTCCAACCCCTTGCAGCTTCTCACACTCAAGCATTCACCAGGTGACATCACTTTAGTCCCTGAGGGTTCAGGCTTTAGGGCTTGAGGGGGGGCATTGGGAGGCCTGTAGTTCTGCTTGGGATGTCTTCGTAGATCAGCTGCTCAGCAGTTCAATCAGGGAAAGTGTGAACAGGTTTTCTCAATCATGTCCTCTGAGCAGGGAGGGGCTGGGCTCTGTTAAGATGAAGAGGAAGCCAATAGATGAACTGTGACGTCAGCAGTAACTGAGAAATCTTGCATTAATGGTATGTTCATAATTCTGTCCGAATGGGGACGCTTGTTTCAGTTTAGCTCACCCGTACGTATCTGGGCAGTTGGTAGGTTCCAATTAGGTGCAGCTGAATAGATAAAAGCCCATTCACTGCAGTGAGGAGGAGGAGGAGGAGGAGGGGCAGAAATTGTCAGCTTGCTATGAGGCAACAGTGGTTTTTAATTTGATGTTCGGTTTCTTTTATTTTTCTGGTGCAGCGTGCGTTCAACAAATGCTTGGCCTGTGGTGCTGCTGCGTGTCGATTCCTTGAGACGTGCTCATAAAAACAACTTAACTCAGCACTGCGCTTCCTTGGGTCCTCAGCAATACACCTGCTGTGACAGTTGCATCAGAAACCCCAGTGAAAAAACAGCTGACTTTACAGTTAGGCAAGGGAGGCTACCTGGACCTTTGGCCCCAAACTAAAAAGGCCCCAAAAAGCTGTGGATTAATATTGATGCTATGAAAAATATTGAACGATGTTTTCACTCATTTCACTCTAAAAAAGCCTCTAAGAATAAGCAACTCAACTACTTACTGTGTACTTCTACTTCACATGAGAGCTTTACAGTATTCATCGACCTGACAGAGAGAACGGTTACGTTGCAAATTCAGATTTTACTCTCAAAATATATAATAATTTAAATATGATGGGTTATTATTCATCAAACTATCCAGCTTTATCAAATGAAAAGATCCACCTTGAACAGACATTAAGTCAATTGAAGTACTTTGTGCTGATAATGCCTCTATTTCACTCTACTTGAAGTAAACATTTGGATACCGGACTTTAACTGTGTGGTATTAATAGTTTGACTTCAGGAAGAAAGAACAAACGCCTGTTTAAAAATGTGTGATTGTTTTTCGGAGATGTGAGAGTTGCTACAGAGTAGCTTGAAACCAGCCAGAACAACAGTTCTGCAGATGATTTGAATCAGTTTTGTATCCAGGTGTATCGTTGTCTTTGCCCACAAGGGTGAGAAGTGAAGAGACGCTGCATCTTTGTTGGTAAGACAAAGACACAGACAGACCTTGAAACCGGAACTGAATGTACCCATACTCCCCTTCCGACACATGTCTGAACCCTTTGTACGCGCACATGATGGTGAATGTTGCACTTTGTCGAGGCAGCACAGATGTGTTTTGTCACATTGAAACCAAAGATATCTGGTCCATGCAAAACTTTCACTGACGAGGACGACGGAGAAAAGATCGACAGAAAATGTACAAATTTGTGTTTTGAATAAAAAAAGTCTCAGACTCCCTTCATCAATAAGTCTTTATAACTGCAAGCCACACACATTAACGGTCAGTCTGCACATTCATATAGGTTCGCTGTCTTTTCCATTATTTATTCGTGGCAAAAATGAAATCGCCTGCATGTGGACACGACGGTAAATAGTCCACGTTTTCGATAGCTGACAGATGATAGCGGTCAATAAACACAAGGAGAACGCTGGGCTTTCTGTTTGAGAGATAAGCCCCCTCAGTGTAGGCATCACTTGAAGAAAAAAGAAACAAATGACAGTGAAGCTACAGAGAAAGGATTTTTTAAAAATGGCAAATAATAAGTACGGACATTATAATTGTTTTGTACGTGTGAGCAGATGCGTGTGTGTGCGTGCATGTGGCGGTGTGTTCTCCTGGCGGCGCCCTGTCCTCTCATGCACGATGGAGATGAGAGGACCCAGCACCACCTGCAGTGAAGAACACATCACAAAACATGTTCAGCAATGATGAAGAGGACTCAGTGCATCTGGTCCTTGTGCATAAATGTATGTTACAGGTCTCATGCCACTGTGATGTCCATATCAAATTTAAAAAGTAAAATGTATGATAATTGATCTGTTATCTGTTATTCATCGAGCACATTGCACTGCACCTTTACTGATTCTTTTTGCACTTCTGGTTAGATGCTAAAACTGCATTTCGTTGTCCTCGTACTTGTACTTTGTGCAATGACAACAAAGTTGAATCTGAATCTGAATTGTCCTTTTTACTGCATTGTTTGTATTATTTTGCACAACTTTGTTTTGGATAATTTGGTTAAATGTGATTTAATTTAGATTTTTTTCATTGAGGAAAGCAATCCATTGTGTATTATATCAAGTCAAAAACGATATGGGTTATTATAAGCATCCGGTTATCATAAGCATCCGTATAGCGCAGCTTAAATACACACAGCGAGGAGGTTATGAGAGCGTTGGTCTTAACACTGAGGCTCTCACATTGAATTGCAGTGGTTGAAGCAGACCGTGTGTTTTTGATTTGTTGTGCAACACAGCACATACGTGGGAGACGTCATGTGAGTTTGGGGCCTAAAAAACACGGAGCAGATAAACCGACGGCTGAACAGATTCCAGAGCAGACGACTGAGTTTGACTCCCGATGAAAACTGTTCCAACGAGCACGTCAAGAGGCATTCGCCGTGTTTGTCCCCCGGTTCTTCTAACCTGCTAGAGATGATCAATTCAAACATTTGTGGGACGGTAGAATAATAAAGACGTTAGCTGTGAGGACATGAGTTTGCTCATGACGGGTGTATAACCTGAGCTACATGCAGCTAAATATCTTGAAACATTTAAAACCTTCTTAAAAACATCTTACAATAACTGGGCGCACTGCACATGCCACTAATATTGCTCAAGAATGATACGATATGACTCAGGAGTTCTGTGTTGTGTCGTTTTTAACCCTTCATTACACAGGGTTGTGTGGTGGAATACAACACACACCAGATAGTATTCAGTGAGCGTACAAACACAACAACAGGGTCAACTCGGTGTCTTGTGGGCGGAATACAAACACACAGAGCTGTATATGAAAGTGTCTGAAGCGCTTTCGGCCGAGCGAGCATGTTCGTCGTGTCTGGTGATTGATGTGCGTCGGGTAAGGGCAGGAGGATTAGGAAGTTAAGTTATGATCTCACATTAATGACAGAAGCGTAAGTCACACAACGCGGATGAGGGAGATGTAATGACAGGATTAAACAAATGCATTCTACGGACTGAAATGATGCAACTGAAAGTCATCAACAGGTGGTCCATACTTGATGAATGGATTCACCTTTCCTGAGATGAGAAGTTGGGGATTTAAAATGTGACTTTGTGGTGTCACTTTGAAGTTAAATCGGTTTATAGTAGGAGACGAGTTTGATGATGTGTATGCTGTCCCATCTGTGTTACATTCATACAGTTTGAATTATGGTCATGCTCAAATGCTAACGTTCATGCTCCAGTTAGCACTTCTATGCAAGCTGAAGAGAAGTCATTGGTTGTCTTATGACTTGTAGACAGAAGGGCACAGACCTCAGTAACCTCAGTAAGCTCAGTAAGCACACATTGTGGGATGAAGCTGTGCGGTTAGGTGGGTAGTCATGATGGTCTCACCATCACGACTGCAGCTTTACAACCGCTGCGTATGGTTAAAGCACGCTACCTACCCCAACATCCATAACCACACAAGAAGCTGCTGTTTCCAGTCTCTCCAACGTCTACGGGTCAATCAGCAGGCGTTTCACAGCTTTGGCTGTTTCTGCATCCATCAGTGGAATTTCTTCTTCTTGTTCGATTGAACACGAACCACCGATCAACATTACACTTCAACTCAAGTGGCTTCTGGGGTGGTGAACACAAAAGAAGCGGTGACGGAAATGAATAGCACGAAGGAAGGAAAACGATTGGTTGTGTGCCGTAGTTTTCATTCATGCAGTTTTAAATATTTAGCAATCGGAAACTGAAATGTATCCCATCACTCAAAGAACGGTGTGCCAATTGTGAATCTGTTATATGTATGTTACATTAGGTCTCTACAGTCTACAGAACATCATATATGCAGACAAGAGCCCTGTCATCATAATGCATTCCTCCTGCAACTGTCTCATATCATTCAATAAAGATTTGATATTATCTGATTCATGGGGACTGGAATGCCAGAATACTGCACATAAAGACTCATTTTGGATGAGTGATTTCAGGTCGTGCCATTGTAAGGCGACAACGCCTTTATGTGCACAAACAAACAGACACAGATCAGACACAGCATCCCACTGTCTCCGTACCCGTGTCTGTCTGTTGTCTCTCTGTTGTGTCTCTGTTGTGTCTCTGTTGTGTCTCTGTTGTGTGTCTCTGTTGTGTCTCTCTGTTGTGTGTCTCTGTTGGGGTCTCTCTGTTGTGTCTCTCTGTTGTGTGTCTCTGTTGTGTCTCTGTTGTGTGTCTCTGCTGTGTCTCTGTTGTGTCTCTGTTGTGTGTCTCTGTTGTGTCTCTCTGTTGTGTGTCTCTGTTGTGTCTCTGTTGTGTCTCTCTGTTGTGTCTCTGCTGTGTCTCTGTTGTGTCTCTCTGTTGTGTGTCTCTGTTGTCTCTCTGTTGTGTCTCTCTGTTGTGTGTCTCTGTTGTGTCTCTGTTGTGTCTCTCTGTTGTCTCTCTGTTGTGTCTCTGTTGTGTCTCTGTTGTGTCTCTCTGTTGTGTCTCTCTGTTGTCTCTCTGTTGTGTGTCTCTGTTGTGTCTCTGTTGTGTCTCTCTGCTGTGTCTCTGTTGTGTCTCTCTGTTGTGTCTCTGTTGTGTGTCTCTGTTGTGTCTCTCTGTTGTGTCTCTGTTGTGTCTCTGTTGTGTGTCTCTGTTGTGTCTCTCTCTGTTGTGTGTCTCTGTTGTGTCTCTGTTGTGTCTCTGCTGTGTCTCTGTTGTGTCTCTGTTGTGTGTCTCTGTTGTGTCTCTCTGTTGTGTCTCTGCTGTGTGTCTCTGTTGTGTCTCTCTGTTGTGTCTCTCTGTTGTGTCTCTGTTGTGTCTCTGTTGTGTCTCTCTGTTGTGTCTCTGCTGTGTCTCTGTTGTGTCTCTCTGTTGTGTGTCTCTGTTGTCTCTCTGTTGTGTCTCTCTGTTGTGTGTCTCTGTTGTGTCTCTGTTGTGTCTCTCTGTTGTCTCTCTGTTGTGTCTCTGTTGTGTCTCTGTTGTGTCTCTCTGTTGTGTCTCTGCTGTGTCTCTGTTGTGTCTCTGTTGTGTCTCTGTTGTGTCTCTCTGTTGTGTCTCTGCTGTGTCTCTGTTGTGTCTCTCTGTTGTGTCTCTGTTGTGTGTCTCTGTTGTGTCTCTCTGTTGTGTCTCTGTTGTGTCTCTCTCTGTTGTGTGTCTCTCTGTTGTGTGTCTCTGTTGTGTCTCTGTTGTGTCTCTGTTGTGTCTCTGTTGTGTGTCTCTGTTGTGTCTCTCTGTTGTGTGTCTCTGTTGTGTCTCTGTTGTGTCTCTGTTGTGTCTCTGTTGTGTCTCTCTGTTGTGTCTCTGTTGTGTCTCTGTTGTGTCTCTCTGTTGTGTGTCTCTGCTGTGTCTCTGTTGTGTCTCTCTGTTGTGTGTCTCTGCTGTGTCTCTGTTGTGTCTCTCTGTTGTGTGTCTCTCTGTTGTGTGTCTCTGTTGTCTCTCTGTTGTCTCTCTCTGTTGTGTGTCTCTCTGTTGTGTGTCTCTGTTGTCTCTCTGTTGTGTCTCTCTGTTGTGTGTCTCTGCTGTGTCTCTGTTGTGTCTCTCTGTTGTGTGTCTCTGCTGTGTCTCTCTGTTGTCTCTCTGTTGTGTGTCTCTGCTGTGTCTCTGTTGTGTCTCTCTGTTGTGTGTCTCTGTTGTGTCTCTCTGTTGTGTCTCTGTTGTGTGTCTCTGTTGTGTCTCTCTCTGTTGTGTGTCTCTCTGTTGTGTGTCTCTGTTGTGTCTCTCTGTTGTGTCTCTGTTGTGTCTCTGTTGTGTGTCTCTGTTGTGTCTCTCTCTGTTGTGTGTCTCTCTGTTGTGTCTCTGTTGTGTCTCTCTCTGTTGTGTGTCTCTCTGTTGTGTGTCTCTGTTGTCTCTCTGTTGTGTCTCTGTTGTGTGTCTCTGTTGTGTCTCTGTTGTGGCTCTCTGTTGTGTCTCTCTGTTGTGTGTCTCTGTTGTGTCTCTGTTGTGTCTCTCTGTTGTGTCTCTCTGTTGTGTGTCTCTGTTGTGTCTCTGTTGTGTCTCTCTGTTGTGTCTCTGTTGTGTGTCTCTGTTGTGTCTCTCTGTTGTGTCTCTGTTGTGTGTCTCTGTTGTGTCTCTGTTGTCTCTCTGTTGTGTCTCTGTTGTGTCTCTCTGTTGTGTCTCTGTTGTGTCTCTCTGCTGTGTCTCTGTTGTGTCTCTGTTGTGTCTCTCTGTTGTGTCTCTGTTGTGTCTCTCTGCTGTGTCTCTGTTGTGTCTCTGTTGTGTCTCTATTGTGTCTCTGTTGTGTCTCTCTGTTGTGTCTCTCTGTTGTGTCTCTGTTGTGTCTCTCTGTTGTGTCTCTGTTGTGTCTCTGTTGTGTCTCTCTGTTGTGTGTCTCTCTGTTGTGTCTCTCTGTTGTGTGTGTCTCTGTTGTGTCTCTTGAAGCTCTCGGCATTAATGCGGATGGTGGCACCCGTCCCTCCACCGCTCCCGCTCATCAGTGAAGACGATCCTTAAAGCCTAGAAATATACGAACCAATGTTGACATTGTGAATTGTTTTGTTTGCTTTTGTATTCAGTGCATTGCTACATCTGCTTGATGAATGATCACAATGACTCATGGGTCGGAATGGCCATTGTCTAACAGAATCCTATTTGCACTGCATACTAAACTACACGTGGAACCTAATTCTACATATTCATTCATTCAAATCACACCGTACAAATATTTCAGTATCAGACGTATTGAAAGTGTATACACTCCTATAATTCAAACATGATTATTCAGAATTGTTCAATGATGTAAATTGGCAATACTGTTCATATAAAAGAGGAAAAATGGTTCAAGAGTCAGTAAAGAGAATAATTCTTAAATGTGCAGTAACTACAAACGTCCACTAGATGTCAGTATGTGATTTGTTGGGACTGCGTTCAACTAGGACCTTGTTTGCCCGCAGTACTGCCTTTATGTTATGCAAGGTCATAACTACTACTAGTGTTCAGTGTAAGCCCAAGAAGCCGTATAAACTACAGCCCCACATTGAGTTGGTTTAGCAGCTCATAGAGGTCGTATTTACACAGTTTCCTTCAAATTCTGACACCGGAGAACACTTTTACAGTTGAGGTTAAGTTCAGAGAGTTAACAGTAGAAGCTTACTGTTCCCTCTTTGAACTCAACATCAAGACTAACAGGATATTGTTGCATTGGGGTAGCCAACCACAACTCTTGCTAACGTTAGCTGACGTAAGCACGATAAGACTCTTTGACTGATGGATGTGTGGTGGCTTTTATCTGTACCCTGTGAGGGTCATCACTACTCGAGTAGCGAGTATCTGGATCGAAGCGCTCTACGTCCTTCGTGAGGGACTCTATGTGATCGGTGCGCAGGCCCTGTGCTCGGAGAGGGCCTCTACCGTCTGATTCGCCATAATCATTAAAGTCAAGGGGAGGGTGGTCTACCTCTCCCTGTGTGGGAAAGGGCGTTCGTTCTAGGCGTACGCTTGACATATGCGGAATGTCTCGCTCGCCTGTGGAAGTGGGTTCGGACCCACTTAGGTCACTCTGGACCTGGGAGTACTCCCCCCTTCTCCTGTCATCAGAGAGGGAGAGTTTGAGGAGACCAGCAGCTGCATCTTGTACAGGGTCGAGTGGCTCAAGACGACGGCTCCACAACCGCTGAGAGTTCTGGGAGAGGATGTGGACATGGTGGAGGAGGACAAGTACCTGGTGTCTCCATCGACAGCAGACTGAACTGGAAGAACAACATCAACGCTGTGTACAGGAAGGGGAGGAGTCGACTCTTCTTCTTGAGGAAACTTGGATCCTTCAACGTGTGCAGCAGGATGTTGGAGATGTTCTACAGTCTGTTGTGGTCAGTGCACTGTACTTCTGTAGTCTGCTGGGGGAGCAGCATTGGAGCCGGAGACACCAACAGACTTAATGAACTGGTTAAGAAGGCCGGCTCCATCATTGGCTGCAAACAAGACTATCTGGAAGAGGTGGTGGAGAGGAGGACACTGAAGAAACTATTGTCCATGTTGGATAACCAGGACCACCCTCTGCACCACCTCCTGCAGGGACAGACTGATCCAGATACAGGAGAACATTCTGCTATAAGACTCTATAGTAAATCACCTCTGAACAGATCAATCACACAACTATAACTCTGTTACTCTTTTGTTTGTTTGTTGTTGGTTAAATCTTTGCACTACTGTTTAGTTAGTTAATTTAATATTATTCTATTTCATGGTATATATTGTGCATTTGATATTTAATACTTTATATTTACCTGTATCATAATTGCTGATGTAGTACAAAAATGTCCCCTTGATGGATTCATAAAGTATCTATCATATCAATCATTGAGTGCTGTCAGCCTCTCAGGAGAAGAACTCTCTGACCTCATGGAGACTACGCAGACTCCCTCAGAGACCAGCAACACTGCACTTTGGTTGGAATGTACAAAATACAAACCAGTTTTATTTGGTTTATACAATAAAAACATTAAAGGTTACACAAACAGATGATGTGAAAAGTAAAGAAAATAAAAGATAAAATGTCAAAAACCTCAAAGGTTCAGATCACCAATAAGCCTCGTCACACATCACACATGAACACATGAATGAAGATCAGTGAAACATGATCATCATTAAATGAACACATGATCAGTAAGAATACAAACCAAAGAATGAAAAGTTACATGGTGACACATTCTGCATTATAATATATCTTCATTGAATAAACAGCTGAGCTGGTTCTTGATCAGTAGTTTGGTTCAAACTTCTTTTGTCTCTTTTGATTTGTTTCTATGAGTTTCATCAAACTAGCACACAGTCAGTGATGAATGAAGTCAAAGTGAACAAGACCACGTGAAGAACCAAGCTGCATTCAACTGATCCTTCATGTGAGACAGTGTTCTGGTGGATTTGGACGTTTCTGCTTTGACGTGATGTTTATGTGCTTTATTATGTAGAACAGGCATGGGCAAACTACGGCCCGCAAATCCATCCTGATTGTTGACTTTAATTCATGAACTAAACTGAAGAGCCGAACACAGTTTAAATGTTGTCACTGACTATGTTTACATGCACTCATATTCCACTATTAAAGCCAAGTATTTTTATTGGAGAGAGAGCGAGAGATATATGCAAATTAAATGTAAAAACAGGTTAATGTTTTAGCTTGATTACATTGTTACGTGTATCCAACATACAATTTATCAGGTATTGAATCTCATCGAGCCTCCATCATTCTTTCAGGGACAGGGTGTGGGATCAGGTACAGGTTCACAGGGATCCACCACAGTCCTTACATCTCCCATTTGGACGCCTTTGTAGGTCCCAGAGATGGACGTCCATGTGGTCTCCCCGTTGCTGTAGGTGCGGCTGAGGCGTGCAGTGTAAGGGATGTTTGCCCTGTACTTATAACTCACCATACTGACACTGCAGGAGTGCTTTGGTGGGACATCGAGCGCAACAGAAACAGTGTGGTCTGTCGACTTGGAATAAGTTGTCCCCTCACTTAACTGGAAGGTCGTCTCTGTGCCAATCTCAAGGCTTGCAGAGGCAATGTCGGGGATTCCAGCCGTGATGGTAGTCTTGATTCCCACTGTGATAGAAGAGCTGGTGTCCCACCTTTCCTCCACTTGGATTGTCTTTGTGATGGAAGCTGTCTGTGTCACTGTCTGGCAGGCCCTGTTGTGGAGGGAAGTTCCGTCTATGGTCTCTGGAGGATAAGTGATGATTTTAACCCCATCAGTCTTGTACGTGACATCAGAGATGTACTCACTGTCAATAGCTTTGCTAAAGGTCAGGACCTGGTAGTACCTGTACCAATACTCAGTAACCTTCCAGGGAAGGAAGAAGGCCTCATTTAAAACACCCACCTTTCCAAGACCATACATGTTCTTCCCAACATAAATGCCTGGGGAGCAGGTACCGACTGAATTCTGAGGCACTGAACCGTAGTTGCCATCCTCCCATTTCAAAATCTCAAAGTTGTCTTTGTTCACCAGGATCTTAAATGGGGAGCCAAGATAAGCTTTACCACCTTGGGAGTAGTGGCAGGAAGGAATTGTATCCATGCCAGGGTTGTAGAAGCCGGCAATACAGTTATATTCGCAAACATAATCGTGGCGTTTAACATATCTGTTGATGATAAAAACTGCTCCATAGGGGAGAGAGCCGTCAAAGACCTGCCATTCCAGGTTGGTTTGATCGAAGTTGACTGATGAATACCGGGTCAGCTTGGTCTCAATATCCACATGAGTTGGAAGAGCTTGATCTGTCGTTTTGTCATCAGTGATATTAGGAACCCTTTCCCCCAGATTTGGGTCCAGCAAATGGACTGTATGAAAGCAGGGGAAAAGGCACAGATAGGAACAAAGTTTAAGTATAAACAAAATGACTTCAGTAATCAATGGATTTATTCCTTCCGCTTTCTTAAAACAGAAAAGTTTTGAAGAAAGGCATTAAAACTACACCGTTTATTTTGAGTTCTATCTTCTTCTAGCCATGGTTGTGCTGTTTCCACAGAGGTGCAGAACTCATATATATTGCAGTGAAATTCAAGATCAATCAATATGTATTTGGATAGCACATTTTGAAATAGTCAAAGTATCAGTTTTCTTTGCAAAATGTAGTGAAGTAAAAGTAAAAGTCAACAGAAATATAAATAGTAAAGTAAAGTACAGATATCCAAAAAAAAAACTACTTAAGTACAGTCACGAAGTTTTTCTACTTCGTTACTGTACACCACTGGTATTATGTAAACAGACAGCATTCAGAGGGTTAACATTTCATTTGTGTAAGCTTTGCTCCAGTAACCCCATCCAACATTGCCAAACACATCGGTATGTCTTCATCTGATTGGACGGGTTTACATTTTTTCAAGTCTGTCTTTCAACAGTCTCCTGTTATCTCTGCATGGTTTCATCACATGAGTTGAATAATATCTGAAGCGATGTTTTAGATAACGTTCCGTTAAATTACGTAAAGTTAGTGAATGGTTTTGTTGTTGTAATCCAAAGTAAAGGGCCATTTTTATCTTTGTGCTTCTACAGACAGTGTTTCTTTTTGAGTTGAAGCAGAGGAATAGAATAAAAAAATAATAGAAAAGCTAATGTGTACTAAAAAAAGACTGCAAGATATCATCAATATTTTTCTAACTACGTTCGTCTGAACTTTTGAAGTCATTTTGATCACAGAGCGAGGAATGCAGATTTGGTCCCCCATAATCAATTCATTCAAATTGCCTTTAGAAATGATATTTTAGCAGCTGGCATAAACTATCAATTACAGCGACCAATAACACGTCCGTTGTACATATGGGCTTGAGACGATTGTATCAAGATATATTTATAAAGTTAAACCTAGTTTAAAAGTAAGAGTTGACTCTTACTCAAAATACGAGGATTCATTCAAAATTCTTGCTTTGTGGAGATTATATAACATGGAAATGTATTTGAGATTATAATTTTAGTTCGTATTTTCTCAAACAAATCTCTAAAGTTTAAGTTCCATTTGAAGACCCTAAGCTGCTTTCTCAGGGCACAGTTTGCTCTCTGCATTTTGTGTACAAATATATATATATTTTATTTCATGCGAGTCTACCTGGTCCGTCGTCCTTCTCACAGCTGAAAAAACCGGCTGCAGACAGAGCCGGCAGAACCAACAGCAGCAACACTGACGGCTTCATCTGCAGGTGAAACAAATATCAAAATCATTCCGTTACACTCACCAGCAGTTTCTAGCATTAAACCAAAATTACATTTTTGATTGTATATATTATTTGTCATCAATTTTATTCAAAGCCAAGATTCATATTATGAAGAACAAGAACGAGGATAGAAGTGATTATAAGATAGCACACTTCTGTTTTCACCATTGATGTCAAGGGAAGGAACCAGACACACAAAAGCAGGCGGAATCAGTTCAGTGGAAGAAAAAGAAAACTTACAGTCACAATGTCCAAAAGTCCGTCAGATGGTCAGGCAGTCAGGCAGGCAGGCAGGCAGGCAGGCAGTCAGCGAGGCAACAGTTGGTTCACGCAAACAGAAGACGTGGGGAACGTCACAACTGACAGGTTCAGTAAGGAGGCTGGTATAAATACTGGATGTAATGAGGAAATGAAGTGCAGGTGTGGAGATGAACAGGGACGCTCAGGTGAAGGGGATTTTTATTTCACTTTAATTCCACCAGTTTCCTCCATTCTTCTTGGGAGTGGCTGCATGCTTCCTGATGGTGGACTCCCTCCTGCTTTTGTTCACTTTCACATTCATACACTGATGGCAGGTGGCACCTGCTATCAGGACTAACCAACATTCATACAACATTCTCACACCGCATGCACAGCTACGGTATCAGATAGAATCAGGTTTTTGGGATGTTTAACCCAAAAGTTTAGATCGGCTTCTCCCAAAACTCACATAACACACCGTTAGAAATGTACAAATCAAGCAAATGAGCAGGTAGCAGCAAATAAGTGATATGGATAATAAATGAGAATAAATCTTATGAAACAACATTTGTCACAGTCATTCTGGGTCCATTGCCTGCATGGTGTAAAGTACCTGCAGTTCTATGTTTCGTCTTTCTGTGCACAGCTCATGTCATGATCTGTTTTTAATAATTTGATCTCATGATAGAGACATGTGAGTCACTAATAAACAGTTTGTGTTGCTTTTCTTTCTGTGGATTTGATTCATGAAATAGCTGCAGGCGTGTACAGATTCAGCTGTGAGGCAGTGTGAAGAAAAGAAAAAGGGTTGGACATTTTTCCACAGAAGCAATGAAGACAGTGATATGTTTAGCCTTTCATGCAGACATTTTGAGTCCTTTATGAACCCTTTCCGTAAGTCAGCATGGTATGCTGACTTAGCCTAAGGAAATTACCCACAAATCATTGCAATGTGACGTTAAACACGGGGTAACCAGTGGACACATGGAGGCGTAAAAAAAAGGTAAACAAATAGGACGGATCACGTGTGTTCAGCCAGTAATAACACATTTACTCAGAAACATTAAGGGTTAAAGATGGAACAAAAAATAAACATGAAATCAGAAGATATTTATTCATTTATTCATCAAATATTTGATTTAGTCATTGAAGCTGTTTTGACAAAAACGAGTAAATAGATGATATGAAGTTAGATCTCATCTTGTGAGGAAAGAGCCTGAAGACGTTCACATCAGGGAGTACAAAGTATAAAATAAATACACACAATTATACATCATATTTTTTGTCGTTTTCATGGTAACGTGATATGTTGCAGTAAAGTGCTGTCCCGTTCCTATTTGCACCATTTCAAGCCCTCACAGTCTCTCCCACTCAACCACTTACCAGGTGACGTCAGTAAGTCCTTGAGGGTTCAGGGTTTGAGGGTTTAGGGTTTGAGGGTTCAGGGTTTGAGGGTTTAGGGTTTGAGGGTTTGAGGGTTTAGGGTTTGAGGGTTCAGAGTTTGAGGGTTTGAGGGTTCAGGGTTTGAGGGTTCAGAGTTTCAGGGTTTAGGGGGGACATTGGGATTTGGCCTCTGACTTTCAAATCACCTCGCCTGCACTGTGAACAATGCTGGAGAGCTGGTTTTGGCTCTTTGCACTTGACTTGCCCCGACAAGCTGTCATGTTTCACTGTTCGACAAATTTCCCCTTGGGGATGAATAAAGTATGTATCTAATCTCATCTGATCTAATCTAAAGAAGAACAGAGGAACAAGAAAGTATCACACAGAAAATACCAAACCTACGATTCACCAGCTTCTCTCCTGCTTGGCTTCTAAAGCGTCCTCCATCATTCCTGCACGTTTCAGAGTTATGATTTAAAGGTGCTGCTGTAGGGACAGTCCACCCTTAAATTAAAAATACAAATTAGTCCTCTCATCTGTAGCTATGTTGATCAATCTCTATTGTTTTGGTGTTAGTTGCAGTTAATGTTGGAGACATTCACAGTAGAGATGTCTGACTTCTCTCTAATACAATAAAACTAGATGTCACTGGGCTTGTGATGCTCAAATCGCCAAAAAAATACAATTCCATTTTTTTTTTTTTGAAAAACGTTTGAAAAATATTTTTTCAATAACAAAAATTATAAATTTTTACAAAAAAAAAAGTTCTCTCTAAATTACTTTTTTCCTCAGACTCTGGTCCAGAAATCTCCTCTTCAGCAGCTCTTACATATACCAAACTACTCTTTCATTGCTCTCTGTGTTCTGAAGGTTAACACAGAGGGGTTAGTTCACACAGCATTCACAGACTCATTTGTACACATTGTATTAATAAAAGCATGGAGAACATGTATTTATTCATCCAGGGAAAATCCAGGGAGGGTGAGGGTGGAATCCAGGCAGGAGGAGGCAGGGCAGGGCAGGCAGACTGGGGAACCGGGAGGATGAAAAAACTGCAGGAACAGAGAGACAGGGTTAGAGTACTGAAAAACACTTGGGAGAAAACTCTTAATTATCTTCAAACAGAGCGGCCAAGAACTACTCGCTACCACGTGAGCTGTAAACAACGACCTGGCGAAGAGTGGATGAAGAGCCGGGGTAGATATACTTGTAGTGGCCGTTTGTCGGCTAAATCAAACTTAAACAAATAATAATCAAACGCCACTGATGCACCGTGGTCGGTATCCTTACGCAGCCAGAAGAGAGTGAAATGTCCAAGCAGGATTCCGTTTTGTGTATTTATTAAATAAAGCAAATAAAACAAGCAAACATACGAACTAACAAAACTCCTGCCGTGCTGTCTCTCCTGTCCTGTGCAGTGCACCGCTGCTGTGCAGCTGGTAAAAACTATACGCCCACCCCGGTGCATGCTGGTCCTATCTTTCTACTCTTTCAAATAGCAACAGGTGCCCACAGTAATTACCCAAAGAATTATATAACGAAACAAATTACTATTAAAGAGAAAAATAATCTTAATATATGAAACATCTACAATAATTAAGCAATACTACTTATAAATGAAATAACAAAATACAATATCAAATAAATAGCTCCAACAGATATATTAATTCAGTCACACAAACAGCAGCGGTCGTGCAGACACACCTGGTGGATATCTGCTCTCTACTGAGTGCACCTTTCTGCCCGATCTCAATGTCCACTCAAGGACTCGCAGACTTTGAGGCCCGTGAACGCAAAGTCCACGAGGGCTTAGGTCTGTCCCGCTGTCACATCGTTGAGCGCTTGAGGGTTATCGCTCAAACATGTTAAGCCCTTCATGCACACTTTCCGTAAGTCTGCATGCATGCAGAACTTGCCTGAGGGAATTACCCACAATTCATAGTGTTGTGACATTAAACACGGGGTTAAAGGGGAATCCCGGAGGCATGGCATGTTAAATACACACAAACATTAACGTTAATGATTTAGGATGCTGCATAAAACCACATTCAACCAGAGGAATGCAGGCATAGGCTGCATTACACACCTGGTTTATTCATCAACCATTTCTTTCAGTTTTGCTTATTGAAGCTGTTTTGACAAAAACAAGTTCCTTGAAATGATTTGACAACTACCTCTCGTCTCATGAGGGAAATGCCTGGAAGATGTTAAAATCAGGCAGCAAAAAACTCAAAATAAAAGCAAAATAAAAGCCCACAATTGCACGTAAATCAAAACGTCATCAAACGTGATGTATCGCAGCGCTGTCCCATTCGTATTCATACCGTTCCAACCCCTTGCAGCTTCTCACACTCAAGCATTCACCAGGTGACATCACTTTAGTCCCTGAGGGTTCAGGCTTTAGGGCTTGAGGGGGGGCATTGGGAGGCCTGTAGTTCTGCTTGGGATGTCTTCGTAGATCAGCTGCTCAGCAGTTCAATCAGGGAAAGTGTGAACAGGTTTTCTCAATCATGTCCTCTGAGCAGGGAGGGGCTGGGCTCTGTTAAGATGAAGAGGAAGCCAATAGATGAACTGTGACGTCAGCAGTAACTGAGAAATCTTGCATTAATGGTATGTTCATAATTCTGTCCGAATGGGGACGCTTGTTTCAGTTTAGCTCACCCGTACGTATCTGGGCAGTTGGTAGGTTCCAATTAGGTGCAGCTGAATAGATAAAAGCCCATTCACTGCAGTGAGGAGGAGGAGGAGGAGGGGCAGAAATTGTCAGCTTGCTATGAGGCAACAGTGGTTTTTAATTTGATGTTCGGTTTCTTTTATTTTTCTGGTGCAGCGTGCGTTCAACAAATGCTTGGCCTGTGGTGCTGCTGCGTGTCGATTCCTTGAGACGTGCTCATAAAAACAACTTAACTCAGCACTGCGCTTCCTTGGGTCCTCAGCAATACACCTGCTGTGACAGTTGCATCAGAAACCCCAGTGAAAAAACAGCTGACTTTACAGTTAGGCAAGGGAGGCTACCTGGACCTTTGGCCCCAAACTAAAAAGGCCCCAAAAAGCTGTGGATTAATATTGATGCTATGAAAAATATTGAACGATGTTTTCACTCATTTCACTCTAAAAAAGCCTCTAAGAATAAGCAACTCAACTACTTACTGTGTACTTCTACTTCACATGAGAGCTTTACAGTATTCATCGACCTGACAGAGAGAACGGTTACGTTGCAAATTCAGATTTTACTCTCAAAATATATAATAATTTAAATATGATGGGTTATTATTCATCAAACTATCCAGCTTTATCAAATGAAAAGATCCACCTTGAACAGACATTAAGTCAATTGAAGTACTTTGTGCTGATAATGCCTCTATTTCACTCTACTTGAAGTAAACATTTGGATACCGGACTTTAACTGTGTGGTATTAATAGTTTGACTTCAGGAAGAAAGAACAAACGCCTGTTTAAAAATGTGTGATTGTTTTTCGGAGATGTGAGAGTTGCTACAGAGTAGCTTGAAACCAGCCAGAACAACAGTTCTGCAGATGATTTGAATCAGTTTTGTATCCAGGTGTATCGTTGTCTTTGCCCACAAGGGTGAGAAGTGAAGAGACGCTGCATCTTTGTTGGTAAGACAAAGACACAGACAGACCTTGAAACCGGAACTGAATGTACCCATACTCCCCTTCCGACACATGTCTGAACCCTTTGTATGCGCACATGATGGTGAATGTTGCACTTTGTCGAGGCAGCACAGATGTGTTTTGTCACATTGAAACCAAAGATATCTGGTCCATGCAAAACTTTCACTGACGAGGACGACGGAGAAAAGATCGACAGAAAATGTACAAATTGTGTTTTGAATAAAAAAAGTCTCAGACTCCCTTCATCAATAAGTCTTTATAACTGCAAGCCACACACATTAACGGTCAGTCTGCACATTCATATAGGTTCGCTGTCTTTTCCATTATTTATTCGTGGCAAAAATGAAATCGCCTGCATGTGGACACGACGGTAAATAGTCCACGTTTTCGATAGCTGACAGATGATAGCGGTCAATAAACACAAGGAGAACGCTGGGCTTTCTGTTTGAGAGATAAGCCCCCTCAGTGTAGGCATCACTTGAAGAAAAAAGAAACAAATGACAGTGAAGCTACAGAGAAAGGATTTTTTAAAAATGGCAAATAATAAGTACGGACATTATAATTGTTTTGTATGTGTGAGCAGATGCGTGTGTGTGCGTGCATGTGGCGGTGTGTTCTCCTGGCGGCGCCCTGTCCTCTCATGCACGATGGAGATGAGAGGACCCAGCACCACCTGCAGTGAAGAACACATCACAAAACATGTTCAGCAATGATGAAGAGGACTCAGTGCATCTGGTCCTTGTGCATAAATGTATGTTACAGGTCTCATGCCACTGTGATGTCCATATCAAATTTAAAAAGTAAAATGTATGATAATTGATCTGTTATCTGTTATTCATCGAGCACATTGCACTGCACCTTTACTGATTCTTTTTGCACTTCTGGTTAGATGCTAAAACTGCATTTCGTTGTCCTCGTACTTGTACTTTGTGCAATGACAACAAAGTTGAATCTGAATCTGAATTGTCCTTTTTACTGCATTGTTTGTATTATTTTGCACAACTTTGTTTTGGATAATTTGGTTAAATGTGATTTAATTTAGATTTCTTTTCATTGAGGAAATCAATCCATTGTGTATTATATCAAGTCAAAAACGATATGGGTTATTATAAGCATCCGGTTATCATAAGCATCCGTATAGCGCAGCTTAAATACACACAGCGAGGAGGTTATGAGAGCGTTGGTCTTAACACTGAGGCTCTCACATTGAATTGCAGTGGTTGAAGCAGACCGTGTGTTTTTGATTTGTTGTGCAACACAGCACATACGTGGGAGACGTCATGTGAGTTTGGGGCCTAAAAAACACGGAGCAGATAAACCGACGGCTGAACAGATTCCAGAGCAGACGACTGAGTTTGACTCCCGATGAAAACTGTTCCAACGAGCACGTCAAGAGGCATTCGCCGTGTTTGTCCCCCGGTTCTTCTAACCTGCTAGAGATGATCAATTCAAACATTTGTGGGACGGTAGAATAATAAAGACGTTAGCTGTGAGGACATGAGTTTGCTCATGACGGGTGTATAACCTGAGCTACATGCAGCTAAATATCTTGAAACATTTAAAACCTTCTTAAAAACATCTTACAATAACTGGGCGCACTGCACATGCCACTAATATTGCTCAAGAATGATACGATATGACTCAGGAGTTCTGTGTTGTGTCGTTTTTAACCCTTCATTACACAGGGTTGTGTGGTGGAATACAACACACACCAGATAGTATTCAGTGAGCGTACAAACACAACAACAGGGTCAACTCGGTGTCTTGTGGGCGGAATACAAACACACAGAGCTGTATATGAAAGTGTCTGAAGCGCTTTCGGCCGAGCGAGCATGTTCGTCGTGTCTGGTGATTGATGTGCGTCGGGTAAGGGCAGGAGGATTAGGAAGTTAAGTTATGATCTCACATTAATGACAGAAGCGTAAGTCACACAACGCGGATGAGGGAGATGTAATGACAGGATTAAACAAATGCATTCTACGGACTGAAATGATGCAACTGAAAGTCATCAACAGGTGGTCCATACTTGATGAATGGATTCACCTTTCCTGAGATGAGAAGTTGGGGATTTAAAATGTGACTTTGTGGTGTCACTTTGAAGTTAAATCGGTTTATAGTAGAAGACGAGTTTGATGATGTGTATGCTGTCCCATCTGTGTTACATTCATACAGTTTGAATTATGGTCATGCTCAAATGCTAACGTTCATGCTCCAGTTAGCACTTCTATGCAAGCTGAAGAGAAGTCATTGGTTGTCTTATGACTTGTAGACAGAAGGGCACAGACCTCAGTAACCTCAGTAAGCTCAGTAAGCACACATTGTGGGATGAAGCTGTGCGGTTAGGTGGGTAGTCATGATGGTCTCACCATCACGACTGCAGCTTTACAACCGCTGCGTATGGTTAAAGCACGCTACCTACCCCAACATCCATAACCACACAAGAAGCTGCTGTTTCCAGTCTCTCCAACGTCTACGGGTCAATCAGCAGGCGTTTCACAGCTTTGGCTGTTTCTGCATCCATCAGTGGAATTTCTTCTTCTTGTTCGATTGAACACGAACCACCGATCAACATTACACTTCAACTCAAGTGGCTTCTGGGGTGGTGAACACAAAAGAAGCGGTGACGGAAATGAATAGCACGAAGGAAGGAAAACGATTGGTTGTGTGCCGTAGTTTTCATTCATGCAGTTTTAAATATTTAGTAATCGGAAACTGAAATGTATCCCATCACTCAAAGAACGGTGTGCCAATTGTGAATCTGTTATATGTATGTTACATTAGGTCTCTACAGTCTACAGAACATCATATATGCAGACAAGAGCCCTGTCATCATAATGCATTCCTCCTGCAACTGTCTCATATCATTCAATAAAGATTTGATATTATCTGATTCATGGGGACTGGAATGCCAGAATACTGCACATAAAGACTCATTTTGGATGAGTGATTTCAGGTCGTGCCATTGTAAGGCGACAACGCCTTTATGTGCACAAACAAACAGACACAGATCAGACACAGCATCCCACTGTCTCCGTACCCGTGTCTGTCTGTTGTCTCTCTGTTGTGTCTCTGTTGTGTCTCTGTTGTGTCTCTGTTGTGTGTCTCTGTTGTGTCTCTCTGTTGTGTGTCTCTGTTGGGGTCTCTCTGTTGTGTCTCTCTGTTGTGTGTCTCTGTTGTGTCTCTGTTGTGTGTCTCTGCTGTGTCTCTGTTGTGTCTCTGTTGTGTGTCTCTGTTGTGTCTCTCTGTTGTGTGTCTCTGTTGTGTCTCTGTTGTGTCTCTGTTGTGTCTCTCTGTTGTGTCTCTGCTGTGTCTCTGTTGTGTCTCTCTGTTGTGTGTCTCTGTTGTCTCTCTGTTGTGTCTCTCTGTTGTGTGTCTCTGTTGTGTCTCTGTTGTCTCTCTCTGTTGTCTCTCTGTTGTGTCTCTGTTGTGTCTCTGTTGTGTCTCTCTGTTGTGTGTCTCTGTTGTGTCTCTGTTGTGTCTCTCTGTTGTCTCTCTGTTGTGTCTCTGTTGTGTCTCTGTTGTGTCTCTCTGTTGTGTCTCTCTGTTGTCTCTCTGTTGTGTGTCTCTGTTGTGTCTCTGTTGTGTCTCTCTGCTGTGTCTCTGTTGTGTCTCTGTTGTGTGTCTCTGTTGTGTCTCTCTGTTGTGTCTCTGTTGTGTCTCTGTTGTGTGTCTCTCTCTGTTGTGTGTCTCTGTTGTGTCTCTGTTGTGTCTCTGCTGTGTCTCTGTTGTGTCTCTGTTGTGTGTCTCTGTTGTGTCTCTCTGTTGTGTCTCTGCTGTGTGTCTCTGTTGTGTCTCTCTGTTGTGTCTCTCTGTTGTGTCTCTGTTGTGTCTCTGTTGTGTCTCTCTGTTGTGTCTCTGCTGTGTCTCTGTTGTGTCTCTCTGTTGTGTGTCTCTGTTGTGTCTCTGCTGTCTCTCTGTTGTGTCTCTCTGTTGTGTGTCTCTGTTGTGTCTCTGTTGTGTCTCTCTGTTGTCTCTCTGTTGTGTCTCTGCTGTGTCTCTCTGTTGTCTCTCTGTTGTGTCTCTCTGTTGTGTCTCTCTGTTGTCTCTCTGTTGTCTCTCTGTTGTGTCTCTCTGTTGTGTGTCTCTGTTGTGTCTCTGTTGTGTCTCTCTGTTGTCTCTCTGTTGTGTCTCTGCTGTGTCTCTCTGTTGTCTCTCTGTTGTGTCTCTCTGTTGTGTCTCTCTGTTGTCTCTCTGTTGTCTCTCTGTTGTGTCTCTCTGTTGTGTGTCTCTGTTGTGTCTCTCTGTTGTCTCTCTGTTGTGTCTCTCTGTTGTGTCTCTCTGTTGTGTCTCTGCTGTCTCTCTGTTGTGTCTCTCTGTTGTGTGTCTCTGTTGTGTCTCTGTTGTGTCTCTCTGTTGTCTCTCTGTTGTGTCTCTGTTGTGTCTCTGTTGTGTCTCTCTGTTGTCTCTCTGTTGTGTCTCTGCTGTGTCTCTGTTGTGTCTCTCTGTTGTCTCTCTGTTGTGTCTCTGTTGTGTGTCTCTGTTGTGTCTCTCTGTTGTGTCTCTGTTGTGTCTCTCTCTGTTGTGTGTCTCTCTGTTGTGTGTCTCTGTTGTGTCTCTGTTGTGTCTCTGTTGTGTCTCTGTTGTGTGTCTCTGTTGTGTCTCTCTGTTGTGTGTCTCTGTTGTGTCTCTGTTGTGTCTCTGTTGTGTCTCTGTTGTGTCTCTCTGTTGTGTCTCTGTTGTGTCTCTGTTGTGTCTCTCTGTTGTGTGTCTCTGCTGTGTCTCTGTTGTGTCTCTCTGTTGTGTGTCTCTGCTGTGTCTCTGTTGTGTCTCTCTGTTGTGTGTCTCTCTGTTGTGTGTCTCTGTTGTCTCTCTGTTGTCTCTCTCTGTTGTGTGTCTCTCTGTTGTGTGTCTCTGTTGTGTCTCTGTTGTGTCTCTCTGTTGTGTGTCTCTGTTGTCTCTCTGTTGTGTCTCTCTGTTGTGTGTCTCTGTTGTGTCTCTGTTGTCTCTCTCTGTTGTCTCTCTGTTGTGTCTCTGTTGTGTCTCTGTTGTGTCTCTCTGTTGTGTGTCTCTGTTGTGTCTCTGTTGTGTCTCTCTGTTGTGTGTCTCTGCTGTGTCTCTGTTGTGTCTCTCTGTTGTGTGTCTCTGCTGTGTCTCTGTTGTGTGTCTCTGTTGTGTCTCTCTGTTGTCTCTCTGTTGTGTGTCTCTGCTGTGTCTCTGTTGTGTCTCTCTGTTGTGTGTCTCTGTTGTGTGTCTCTGTTGTGTCTCTCTCTGTTGTGTGTCTCTCTGTTGTGTGTCTCTCTGTTGTGTGTCTCTGTTGTGTCTCTCTGTTGTGTCTCTGTTGTGTCTCTGTTGTGTGTCTCTGTTGTGTCTCTCTCTGTTGTGTGTCTCTCTGTTGTGTCTCTGTTGTGTCTCTCTCTGTTGTGTGTCTCTCTGTTGTGTGTCTCTGTTGTGTCTCTGTTGTGTGTCTCTGTTGTGTCTCTGTTGTGGCTCTCTGTTGTGTCTCTCTGTTGTGTGTCTCTGTTGTGTCTCTGTTGTGTCTCTCTGTTGTGTCTCTCTGTTGTGTGTCTCTGTTGTGTCTCTGTTGTGTCTCTCTGTTGTGTCTCTGTTGTGTCTCTGTTGTGTCTCTGTTGTGTCTCTCTGTTGTGTCTCTGTTGTGTGTCTCTGTTGTGTCTCTCTGTTGTGTCTCTGTTGTCTCTCTGTTGTGTCTCTGTTGTGTCTCTCTGTTGTGTCTCTGTTGTGTCTCTCTGCTGTGTCTCTGTTGTGTCTCTGTTGTGTCTCTGTTGTGTCTCTCTGTTGTGTCTCTCTGTTGTGTCTCTGTTGTGTCTCTGTTGTGTCTCTCTGTTGTGTGTCTCTCTGTTGTGTCTCTCTGTTGTGTGTGTCTCTGTTGTGTCTCTTGAAGCTCTCGGCATTAATGCGGATGGTGGCACCCGTCCCTCCACCGCTCCCGCTCATCAGTGAAGACGATCCTTAAAGCCTAGAAATATACGAACCAATGTTGACATTGTGAATTGTTTTGTTTGCTTTTGTATTCAGTGCATTGCTACATCTGCTTGATGAATGATCACAATGACTCATGGGTCGGAATGGCCATTGTCTAACAGAATCCTATTTGCACTGCATACTAAACTACACGTGGAACCTAATTCTACATATTCATTCATTCAAATCACACCGTACAAATATTTCAGTATCAGACGTATTGAAAGTGTATACACTCCTATAATTCAAACATGATTATTCAGAATTGTTCAATGATGTAAATTGGCAATACTGTTCATATAAAAGAGGAAAAATGGTTCAAGAGTCAGTAAAGAGAATAATTCTTAAATGTGCAGTAACTACAAACGTCCACTAGATGTCAGTATGTGATTTGTTGGGACTGCGTTCAACTAGGACCTTGTTTGCCCGCAGTACTGCCTTTATGTTATGCAAGGTCATAACTACTACTAGTGTTCAGTGTAAGCCCAAGAAGCCGTATAAACTACAGCCCCACATTGAGTTGGTTTAGCAGCTCATAGAGGTCGTATTTACACAGTTTCCTTCAAATTCTGACACCGGAGAACACTTTTACAGTTGAGGTTAAGTTCAGAGAGTTAACAGTAGAAGCTTACTGTTCCCTCTTTGAACTCAACATCAAGACTAACAGGATATTGTTGCATTGGGGTAGCCAACCACAACTCTTGCTAACGTTAGCTGACGTAAGCACGATAAGACTCTTTGACTGATGGATGTGTGGTGGCTTTTATCTGTACCCTGTGAGGGTCATCACTACTCGAGTAGCGAGTATCTGGATCGAAGCGCTCTACGTCCTTCGTGAGGGACTCTATGTGATCGGTGCGCAGGCCCTGTGCTCGGAGAGGGCCTGAACCGTCTGATTCGCCATAATCATTAAAGTCAAGGGGAGGGTGGTCTACCTCTCCCCGTGTGGGAAAGGGCGTTCGTTCTAGGCGTACGCTTGACATATGCGGAATGTCTCGCTCGCCTGTGGAAGTGGGTTCGGACCCACTTAGGTCACTCTGGACCTGGGAGTACTCCCCCCTTCTCCTGTCATCAGAGAGGGAGAGTTTGAGGAGACCAGCAGCTGCATCTTGTACAGGGTCGAGTGGCTCAAGACGACGGCTCCACAACCGCTGAGAGTTCTGGGAGAGGATGTGGACATGGTGGAGGAGGACAAGTACCTGGTGTCTCCATCGACAGCAGACTGAACTGGAAGAACAACATCAACGCTGTGTACAGGAAGGGGAGGAGTCGACTCTTCTTCTTGAGGAAACTTGGATCCTTCAACGTGTGCAGCAGGATGTTGGAGATGTTCTACAGTCTGTTGTGGTCAGTGCACTGTACTTCTGTAGTCTGCTGGGGGAGCAGCATTGGAGCCGGAGACACCAACAGACTTAATGAACTGGTTAAGAAGGCCGGCTCCATCATTGGCTGCAAACAAGACTATCTGGAAGAGGTGGTGGAGAGGAGGACACTGAAGAAACTATTGTCCATGTTGGATAACCAGGACCACCCTCTCCACCACCTCCTGCAGGGACAGACTGATCCAGATACAGGAGAACATTCTGCTATAAGACTCTATAGTAAATCACCTCTGAACAGATCAATCACACAACTATAACTCTGTTACTCTGTTGTTGTTTAAATCTTTGCACTACTGTTTAGTTAGTTAATTTAATATTATTCTATTTCATGGTATATATTGTGCATTTGATATTTAATACTTTATATTTACCTATATCATAATTGCTGCTGTAGTACAAAAATGTCCCCTTGATGGATTCATAAAGTATCTATCATATCAATCATTGAGTGCTGTCAGCCTCTCAGGAGAAGAACTCTCTGACCTCATGGAGACTACGCAGACTCCCTCAGAGACCAGCAACACTGCACTTTGGTTGGAATGTACAAAATACAAACCAGTTTTATTTGGTTTATACAATAAAAACATTAAAGGTTACACAAACAGATGATGTGAAAAGTAAAGAAAATAAAAGATAAAATGTCAAAAACCTCAAAGGTTCAGATCACCAATAAGCCTCGTCACACATCACACATGAACACATGAATGAAGATCAGTGAAACATGATCATCATCAAATGAACACATGATCAGTAAGAATACAAACCAAAGAATGAAAAGTTACATGGTGACACATTCTGCATTATAATATATCTTCATTGAATAAACAGCTGAGCTGGTTCTTGATCAGTAGTTTGGTTCAAACTTCTTTTGTCTCTTTTGATTTGTTTCTATGAGTTTCATCAAACTAGCACACAGTCAGTGATGAATGAAGTCAAAGTGAACAAGACCACGTGAAGAACCAAGCTGCATTCAACTGATCCTTCATGTGAGACAGTGTTCTGGTGGATTTGGACGTTTCTGCTTTGACGTGATGTTTATGTGCTTTATTATCTAGAACAGGCATGGGCAAACTACGGCCCGTTGGGCCTTTTAATCCTGCCCGTCAGATATTGGTACAAAATTGCCCAAACAATAATAAAGACTTGGGCTGGGCAGTGTACCGTTTTTTATTTCCGGTATGATATGAATTCTTCACACACCATTATACCGGTGCATAGCCGAAACAACTGCTGTCTGCTTTCAACAGGCAGCTGAATGTATTCTTTGCTGCTGTCAGCGCTAGTTGTCTAATATGTATTGAGAGGGAACTCTAGTCATGGTCATAACTTTATAACACAACAATGAACAACCCACAACTACCGCTCTTTAACAGAGAACAACACCACAGCACACAACAGTCTGTGACACAAACAATTTGTAACACTAATAATTGTACATTTATAAAATTTCACCGCCAAACTGCATGCTGGGTACAGCTCGCGAGCGAGCCTGCTAGCACAACAGTCCGCTAACAGCTGGGAGAAGCTCCGTCCTCCAGTAACGTTACATTAAAGAACAGAACAGAGCGATGCAGGATGAACAAGGACAGACCGGAGCTGCACCGATAGAGTTTGACACATATGCAACGCTGATTACCGTAATATGCGTGGTATTTGTCATAAATGTACGTTGGTGCAAAGAGGGTGATAAGAAGCTGTACAGGGAGGGGCTTAGGACCCAGGGGAATGTAGGTGAAGGAAACGGGAAGAGACGGAAGACGCGCCACACAAACAGCTGTTCACCGCTCGTCACCATCCTGCAGACCAGTGACTCTCAACTGGTGGTTCGTCGCGGACCCGTTTTCAGTGGGTCGCGGGGCTTTGCTTTATGCAGCAGAGTTATTCACGCTCCTTTCCAGCATTTACGGCACTTTGTTCAGCGGTGCAGGAAAAACACCGACCAATGCGTTGTAAATCACGCCACGTGATGCAGTTTAACCAATAAAATAAGGGTATTCTGATACGTTTCCTGACGCCAGTGAGATGCACCCACACCGTGACACAGGGAGGAGAGACAAGGAAAGACTTTACACAGCAGAGCTCTCATACTGTTAGATGTGACAGTTAAATATTTGTATGTTCAAAGAATCAAACTGCTGAAAAGGCCACAGTCATTAACCTGTACACTAAAAACTCTGTGTCAAAAATGACTGCTTATTAAGTAAGTGCATGATACAATATGCATTTATGCAATAACAAAAATACCTCGGATGGACCTCGCTCAGCTCATTCACACATCCATCTGCAACACCACAAGTCCCAGAGAGCTCTCAACCCCCCAGAGTCCAGACCAGCTCAGGTACCCCTCACCTGCTCCAACTGCATCTACAACCACTGAGAGATCAGGTTGGTACCAACTCACATCAGCTGTGTGTGATCCTGTACACACTGAACCATCTGGTCAGCAGAGAGGAAGTTCCTCTGCAGGAGGAGACTCTCCCTCCTCCAGAGAACACAGAGACACTGAGGAACCAGAACTGGACCTGAACCCAAAGCCAGGATAAAGAGGTTCAGTGAATGTGGTGTTGAAGGTGTGGATGTGGATCAGTGTGTCAGAGGAGACTCTGTAGAAGGACAGAGAGCCAGCAGGACAGTCCACATACACTGCTACTCTACCAGAGGAGGAGGAGGAGGAGGAGGAGATGGCTGTTATCATCTTATTGTGACAGACATAGTAACCATCACCATCATCATCATCATCACACCACAGACTCCAGGACTGATCATTCTCTCCAAACACACAGTCTTTACTGCGTCCTTTCCTCCTGATTCCTCTGTAACTCACTGATATATAAACACTTCCGCTCCACTCGACCTCCCAGTAACAGCGACCAGTCAGACCAGTTCTACACAGCAGCTGAGAGGCATCAAACCTGTCTGGATGATCAGGATATGACTGATCCTCCTTCACACGTGTCACCTTCCTGTTGTTGTCAGACAGTTTGAGGTTTCTGTTCATTGTGTTTGTGTCGAGTGTGAGTTCACAGGAATCTGATGGAGAGAACAAGACACAACACAGCTGCAGTTATTAATCTATCATGTGTTTGATGATGACATCAGAGATGTGAATGAGTGATGTCACAGTTTGAAGATGCTTTGTTTCCATGAATCAAACTCAAAGCACACTTACACTTCCTCAGACCTGGTCTGAACCATCGGACTCCAGCAGGCTCCACCCTGAAAGGAGGAGGGGGGTCAGAGCAGCATGGAGACATGGACATGACATCGCTCTCACACACAGAGCTTTGTTATTCATCTTCACATGAGCACTTATTATTCATCAGCTCATACTCTGTGACTTCACTGGAGCTTCTTCTGATTGGCCCATGACGACAGCTCATTATCTTCACTTATTCATGATGTATTATTATCAGTGTTATATTGACCATCATCATCCATTTCACACTCAGTTTCCTCTCCAGTCAGTCAGTGAGTCACATGTTTAAACCTGCATCTATTCATTTCTTTGTCCACTTGTGGTTCAGTGAGAACAAGCTGTGAACACAACATGTGACATCTTATCAGCTTATAGAGTAGTTGTGTCTCACATGATATCAACAGCTGCTTCCACATCCAGCAGTTACACATCAACATGATGACTCATCAGAGTCTTTGTGTTTGTGTCTCCTGATGAATGGAAGTCCACTACTCTCTCTCTTAGCTCTGTGTTTGGTCTCCACCACCTCCTGAGGGAAACATCTGTCTCTTTAGCTGCTAAATGCTCCACTATGTTCACCAGCTCGTCTCTAACTGAGTCTGTCTGCTGTTTGCTGCTGAGCAGGTAGTGAACAGCGGCTTCATCACAGCTTGTTGGATGGAAACAGCTGCTGCTGGAAACACTGAGACTCAAGCAAACAGGAAATGTGCTGCAGAACCAAAACTAGGCGCTAAAAGAGGCTGAAAAGCTGTGTAGAGCTGCAGAGATGGAGACAGTTCTCTGTGGGTTCATCACCACTACTTCTGTCTGTGTTGATGGTCTGATGTGGGACACAAACAGTCTGATGAGTCTCTGGTAGTTTGAGGTCAGCTTGGTGTATCAGGGTCATATTAACCAGGCTGACAGTGTGACAGAGAACAAGTCTCCAGCTCGACCTCCTCCATCAGACTGAGTGTCTGTGGCTGCAGCAGGCCTCTTCATACCTGAGAGTTTCCAGTCTCCAGTGAGGATCCTTCTGTCCATCAGACAGCATCTTCACTCCTGAGTCTCCTGGATGATTGTAGCTCAGGTCCAGCTCTCTCAGATGGGAGGGGTTGGAGCTCAGAGCTGAGACCAGAGAAGCACAGCCTTCCTCTGTGATCAGACAGCCTGACAGGCTGCAAACACACAAAACAACACACATGTCACATGATCTGAGGAACCTGTGAGGGCTGGAAGGTTTATGTTCATTACTGTCATCACCAATCTGTTTGTGTGTGAACTTTAAACTTAGTACTTAGTCCAAGAAAAGTAATTCACAGGGTCACCTGAGAGTCTCCAGTGTACAATGTGGACTCTTTAGTCCTCCAGACAGCATCTTCACTCCTGAATCCTGCAGGTCGTTGTTACTCAGGTCCATCTCTCTCAGACTAGAGGACTGGGAGCTGAGAACTGAGGACAGAGCTTCACAGCTTCTCTCTGAGAGGTTACAGACACTCAGTCTGAAGAGACAATGATGAAGAAAAATAAACAATAAGAAGAAAAGATAGCAGCGTATTTAAGTTATGATATATGAATCTAACTCTCTCTGTACTTACAGAGCTTTGTTGGAGGCTTTGACCACTGGCAGCAGCCTCAGAAGAGCCTCCTCTGAAGCAGAGTATTTCTTCAGGTCAAACACGTCCAGATCTTCTTCTGATGACAGTAAGATGAAGACCAGAGCTGACCACTGAGCAGGAGACAGTTCATCTGTGGAGAGACGTCCTGAACTCAGGGCCTGTTGGATCTCCTCCACTAGAGAACGATCATTCAGTTCATTCAGACAGTGGAACAGATTGATGCTTTTCTCTGGAGACACATCCTCACTGATCTTCTTCTTGATGTACTGGACTGTTTCCTGATTGGTCTGTGAGCTACTTCCTGTCTGTGTCAGCAGACCTCGTAGGAGACTCTGATTGGTCTCCAGTGAAAGACCCAGGAGGAAGCGGAGGAACAAGTCCAGGTGTCCATTTGGACTCTGTAAGGCCTTGTCCACAGCACTCTGGTAGAGATGTGTTAGTTCAGGTTTGTCTCTGGAGACTTCAGACAGCGGGGAGGTTGTTGGTTCTTCTGACAGCAGATTGACTCCAGAGTTGATGAAGGTCAGATGGACATGAAGAGCAGCCAGAAACTCCTGAACACTCAGATGGACGAAGCAGAAGACCTTGTCCTGGTACAGTCCTCTCTCCTCTCTAAAGACCTGTGTGAACACTCCTGAGTACACTGAGGCTGCTCTGATGTCGATGCCACACTCTGTCAGGTCGGATTCATAGAAGATCAGGTTCCCTTCATGCAGCTGATCAAAAGCCAGTTTCCCCAGAAACTCAGTCATCTTCCTGCTCTCTGGACTCCAGTGTGGATCCGTCGCAGCTCCTCCATCATACTTGACCTTCTTCAGTTTGGACTGAACCACCAGGAAGTGGATGTACATCTCAGTCAGGGTCTTGGGCAGCTCTCCTCCCTCTCTGGTCTTCAACACATCCTCCAGAACTGTAGCAGTGATCCAGCAGAAGACTGGGATGTGGCACATGATGTGGAGGCTTCGTGAGGTCTTGATGTGGGAGATGATCCCTCTTGCCTGCTCCTCATCTCCGAATCTCTTCCTGAAGTAGTTCTCCTTCTGTGGGTCAGTGAACCCTCTGACCTCTGTCACCATGCCAACACACTCAGGAGGGATCTGATTGGCTGCTGCAGGTCGTGTGGTTATCCAGAGGCGAGCAGAGGGAAGCAGGTTCCCCCTGAAGAGGTTTGTCAGCAGCACATCCACTGAGGTGGACTCTGTAACATCAGTCAGGACCTCATTGTTGGTGAAGTCCAGAGGAAGTCGACACTCATCCAGACCGTCAAAGATGAACAGAACCAGGAACTCTTCAAACCTGCAGATTCCTGCTGCTTTGGTTTCACTGAAGAAGTGATGAACAAGTTCCACCAAGCTGAACTGTTTCTCTTTCAGCACATTCAGCTCTCTGAAGGTGAATGGAAATGTGAACTGTATGTTCTGGTGGTCTTTGTCTTCAGCCCAGTCCAGAGTGAACTTCTGTGTTAAGACTGTTTTCCCAATGCCAGCCACTCCCTTTGTCATCACTGTTCTGATTGGTTCCTCTCCTCCAGGTGAGGCTTTAAAGAGGTCTTCTTGTCTGATGGTTCTTTCTGGTCTGTGTGGTTTCCTGGATGCTGTTTCAATCTGTCTGACCTCATGTTGATCATTGACCCCTGCAGTCCCTCCCTCTGTGATGTAGAGCTCTGTGTACATCTCATTCAGAAGGGTTGGGTTTCCTGCTTTAGCGATCCCCTCAAACACACTCTGGAACTTCTTCTTCAGGTTAGATTTGAGTTTACGTTGACAAACTGCAGCAGGACCTCCTGAATAACTTCCTGAATAAAAACAAAGAATATCAATGAATAAATTATGATACAAACATGTCAACATATCTGTATATATGTTGGTCCATCTCTTGAGATGTTAGTAAACGTCACATTTATCCAGCATGTTGAATCTTTAGAGAAATCCTCTTACTGCTCTGCAGACAGTCAGCCAGCTCCTCCTGCTTCATTCTCCTCAGGAAGTTCATTGTGATCTTCACAAAGGCCTTTCTGCTGCTCCTCCTCTGCTCTTCATCCTCACCGTCCAGCACCTCCTCATCCTCCCTCTGACTCTCTAAGCATTCTGGGTAATCTGAACTCAGTCCCTTCTGGATCTTCTTCAGCTCGTTCTTCACAAAAGTGACGATGTTCTCCTCCAGCAGCTGGAACAGAATATTCTATGAATGACACAAACTAAAACCATGGAAGCAAACATCAGATCCATGTTGGACAGACTGACGATCCACTGGTCTACAGAGTGCAGCATGGAGATGATTGTGAACACAAGAGATGTAAAGTAGTTGCACATGTACAGACCATGAATATGGAGTCCAGGTGGGTTTGATGCTGCTGGGCAGACGGACCTCTGGGAACCTCTGAGCTCTCCTGGTCCTCTCTGTGGAGGAATCATGAACAATCAGCTCACGTTGTGTCTGTCCACACAGAGACCAACACAAGGTAAAGGTCCATGAAGTGATATGTGGATGTGGATCAGATGAGTCCCTGTAGTGGTAAAGGTTTACTAGTCCTGCTGATCCCTCTGAGAATCAACAGCTCAGTCTTTCAGCTCACCTTTGATCAACAGAGTGGCGTCCATCTTTGAAGTCAATAGGAAGAGGCATAGACCAGTCACTCTTCATGGACACACAGCTGGGTTCAGGTTCAGGTCCAGGTCCAGGTCCAGGTCCAGGTTCAGGTTCAGGTTCAGGTTTAGGTCCAGGTCCAGGTTCAGGTCCAGATCCAGGACAGTGTGGTCCCTGATGGGTCCTGGTCACATGTGTAGAAACAGAGTCAGTGAATGAAAGACTTTGAGTCATGGACAGGTAGAGATGGTCACCTCACCTCTGAGCTTTGGTGTGGCTGGTTTTAGAGGGAGGGACTCCCTCCTCTCCGTCCTCACACTGATTCATAGCAGAGTCCACACCTTCACACACAGACCTGCAAACTCATGAGGGGTGAAAAAGGTGACAAGCCCGAAACCCTGTCCGGGGGGGGGGTGGTGCGCTCCAAGAATTCTATTTTAAATATGAGCTTTGAAATGTAGCATTCTGGTGTAGGCCTACTCCGAGAAGAAAATTAAGTGATAAGACATTTACTTTAAAACAAATGTATTATTCAGTTATTCATCACTATTTCAGCTCTATTATTATTAACCTTTATTTTGACACAATCCATTGAGACCGAGGTCTCACTTTCAAAAGTTTTGGTCAAATAAAAACAAAGATAGCAAGAGTAGCGAGAACCATCGCCTGTACAAATAAAGTGATTCGTTTTCATTGATAATATTAATATTCATATTAACTTCCACTGTTACTGTAAAGCTGTTAGAATTGTGGCCCATCTTCTATTTGCAATTAATATGCATTCAATCCAGTTCAATTATTTAAATGGAAATGAGAATCTACTCTGGCTGAGGTTGCTTATCAAGAGTAAAATAATAGCTGTGATCTATACACACCTCTGCATTAGCAACCCGCTGAAATGAAGGTACAGGCACCTTAACCCTCTCATTACTTCAGGGTTCTTGAGAGCAACGTGGGCCTGTTAGTCCACTTACTGTGGTCATCACAGTGAACAGTGTGATGAGAGGACATGTGAGCCCTTGTTGCTGTAGTTTATCTCCTTGGAGCAGCGGCTGCATTTAGCATACCCTGCCTTATCAATGCATTTAAAACACTGTGACAGCGGGAAGCTGTACTCACGTCTGTTTAGACCTCCACCTTTATCCAGGCTCAGCTCCACCTTTATCCAGGCTCAGCTCCACCTTTATCCAGGCTCAGCTCCACCTTTATCCAGGCCCAGCTCCACCTTTATCCAGGCCCAGCTCCACCTTTATCCAGGCCCAGCTCCACCTTTATCCAGGCCCAGCTCCACCTTTATCCAGGCCCAGCTCCACTCACAGCTCAGCCCTGCGTCAAGCTGCGCTACAGATGTTGAAGAAAATCACCATATAACTTTGAATTGAACTTGGATTGAACTGAACACATTTGGGCTCGCAAGCAACAGTTATATAACGTGTTATGTAACACACATGGGGGGGGGGGGGGGGTTGCATGTTTCATCACGTTACGTTTTTTCCTTCTGAATCGCGATTGTGACGAACGCCAACAGTCAACAAAGTTCCGCGTGCAGCGGACGTTAACTTAACCCAGCAAGTCTGAACTGTAACGGAACACAACGTAACTTAAACTTTGACGGAGCTGATTGGCCAAGACTCGACACATCAAAGATGTTCTATTGCGAAGATCACGGCATCGCATTTTCTCCTCGTCTCACTCCAATCTGAGAAACACCGGCTGGCCAGTTGACCCCCCCCGAAAGACTAGAAGAAGACTCTTCATCTGGCTTTTTATTGTCCTCTTTGGGGATGACGTCACTTTTCACTTCTATTTGAGTGACTTTGAAAAGCTCTTCAACATTTTAAATGTTCCTCTGTTTCCACTGGCACCTTGAACTGACTCATTTCACCGTTTACCGTAAAACACCATCATTCTTTGTTGGGTTGATGTTCTTATAAAACGGTTTAACATCAGCTGAACAGCTTCTTTATGCAGACGGACGCTTACACACGTAACATGAGTTTCTGTCTAAACGTCACTGAGCAGTAAAAGCTTCATTTATTTGAGGGTCATCACGTTTGTGCGAGGAAGCTGCTTCCTTCAGATCGTCACTAATTATTTTAGAACAGTCAAATCAAACTGAATTCACCTTTTTCAATAATCAGAGTCGCTTACTAACCTTTAGAAGCAGAGAAAAACAAGCTGCGACATCACGAGCTCCAGAAGTGAAAGTAAAGAGGAACCAGGAAGGGAGGGGCAGTGTTGCCAACTCCTCAGTAAGGAAAGTAGCTATTGGCTGTCCTAAAAGTCGCTAGAAGTCGCTAAATGACGTCATCGCCTAATCTGCATAATTGTAATGAGCGCCGTAGGAGAGAGGCGGGAACAGCGGCGGCTTTGCGCATGCGCAATTCATTTGCAGTCTGGACACGGAGAGTGTGGGTCTCCTCTTTCTGCAGCTGGGACTGCTGCGCGAGGGGCTTTCACGTCAGAGTCAAAACACCAGAAAAGTCTCCAACAACGCCAGAAAAAGTAGCTCGATTTTTCTCGCTCGTAGCTTTTGACAAAAAAAGTCGCCATGAGGGTTTGGAAAGTCGCCAAGTTGGCAACACTGGGGAGGGGCCGTCACGAGGACATAGTTCCATAGTTGTGTTGAAGTTCACATCGAACAATATCCACCTTATCGAGGGGGGGGGGGGGGAATATGAAATGATGTGTAGAAATATAGAAATAAACTCTCCAACATTTTATTATTTGAAATGTTTTATGAAGCAAACGAAGGAGAGATTATAATCATTGTTTTGATACTTTGTTCTATCATTTTAAACGGAAATTCAGTTTTCCGTGAAACCAAAAACGATAAAACGAGAGAACCAAAGTCAAATAAATCCCTCATCCCTTTATGTCTCTGGTCTCTGTCCCTGGTCCTCTGTGCCTGATCTCTGTCCCTGGTCTCTGTCTCTGTCTCTGTCTCTGTCCCTGGTCTCTGTCTCTGTCTCTGTCCCTGATCCTCTGTCCCTGGTCTCTGTCCCTGGTGGACTTATTGAGTCCAGCATCCATACCTGTGTCCCACCACCAGGTGGCAGCAGTCCCACTACAGTAAATTGCAAATGACCCATCAACATCAAATACTTAATGATGCGATTGTGTTTTCCTCTGTCTGGGAATAAAGTTCTATTTTTCTTGTATTGTTAAACCATTATTATTTTTTTCTGAAGTAATATAGTTCAATATATATATATATACATACATACAGTGGCGGCTGGTGGAAATGTTCTAGGTCCATCATATCAATTTCAGCAAACATCCCAGTATGATTTCATGCAAAACAAATTTAGGATCAAACACGCATTATTACTTGGCAGTTAAATATTTAACATTTATTCCAACATGAAAAAAAGCAGTAAATAACACTTATATAATATAATACAATATAATATAACATGTTTATTTATTGAGATGCCCTATGGACCTTGTTATAGGAGGTAAAGATCAGGAGAAGTAAACATGAAGTGTAATTATGAATACTGATGTTAAATTAAGCTATGATGAGTTTTCACTGTTAATGTAACATCTGTAGGAGCCAAATTCAATGTGCTGTTAAATATTCACTTGTATTTACATGTTTAACTGTAATCACTTCTGTTTCTACTGTGAATGTTACAAGGATGTCGTTATAATTAGTTATGGTAATAAATACATGTAAGTGACAGACAACTGTCACTTTAAGGACACTGACAGTTACTGACAGTGGTGAGTAACATCTGAGGCAGGATGGAGCCGCACAGTTTTCCACCGTGTCAGGAAATGTGTTATGGAACGTGTTAAATGGAACGATCTACGTGGATTAAGTTGTGGATGACCTGTGGATACGTATGGTATGTCCAAGTAATCAGCGTACTTTTAGGAAGAAAGGAAGTTGATTGACTGACTTGTACGAAGTAGTGAAGCTTCGCATGGCTGTGACAGAAGTGCAGTAACACTGTGAAAAACAATGTTAGATGAGCATTTTTCTGTTGCTATGAGTGGAGTTAATGTGAAGGTGTTATGTGAGAATAACGCGTATTTGTACAGGACATGTCAAAGCGAGCAGCAAAGTGTTTCAGAAGCAAAACGAAGTCTGAATGTTCTTTCCGGAATGCCCGCATTGTGTTGTCACTGTCAAGTGATTGGCAGAATAACGCCACGGTCACTGACGTCATTGACACGCCCACTTATTTTCACAGGATAAAATGCTGTGTATTCCACGCACGAATCGCTTTCTAGTTTCTACTAGAAGGTTCACTGTTCTGTGATCAGAAGACCACTGGATCACATCTTCAAGACCCGAAAGGACTCTACGAAGTCTGATCTCCAAGCGACTTTTTTTCTCTGCGAAGGTGAGTTTTCTGTGTTTGAGTTCTGTGATGTTACGTAACTTTGCATCGCGTCTGTAGCAGCGTTGCGTTCTGGTGTCGGCCGAGGTTGCGGTTTCACGAGAACTTTGTTATGAAGTAACATTTGTACAACAGTCTGGTTAGCTAAGATGTTTTTAATAGTGTAACGGACTGAGTGACGTATAATGTTAACCTGTTATGTTGGGTGTTATGGTGTTTACAGAAAGTGTTCTAAGATGTTCTCTAAGATTGGTTCTTGCGTTTACGGAGGTCAGTGAAGGCCTCATGCCACGTGGGATGTTGTTGTTGTCTGCGCTGTAACTGAGAGAGTGAGTGTGACCGGGAGCAGATGGTTGATTGCATCTATTACACACATGAAGATAAAGTTATGAACAACGGCTGAATATCTATGATCAGAATCATAACTGCTACTATGTAAAGGGAATACTGCTGCTAACAAGAACCTGATGTGTTTAGTGTTTAAACCAAATGTTATTGACCGTTTGTTCATACAGCAGTACTTTCAAGATAAAAGCTGCTGACCATAGTTGTAGCAAGTGTAATTGATGGTCTATCACGGTCGCAGAATATTAACCAGGCATGCATGGTATATGATGTAAAATATATGATGTATATAATATATATATGGCTCGAGTGTGCAGTGCCAGGTTCCCACACAAGGGCGCGCTGTAGAAGTACAGATCAGAAGTGACAACATTAGTGTTTATAGTTCTATAGTGCCCTCTTGTGGCAGGTGTAACATACTGCAGACTCATACGTGTGAGTAAGAGCATAGTTGTGATAAAGTTTGTTATTGTACTGACTTGCACGGTCGTTGATGTTATAATCATGGATGTATTAGAAATAAGCTTTCCTAGCATGTGGCATTTTGTAATGCTGAACAGCAACATCTTGTGATGTCATGACTAATCAATGAACTAATATACTTTCAGATGCCTCGTGGACGATCTTACCGCCGATCTCAGGCAGCCAAGAGGATTGCAGAGATGCGTCGTCCCTGGGAAATGAACCCTCAAAGACCCTCCGTTTCTTCTGGTATGTTGCAACTGCTTTTCTTAATTGCTGTTCTATGTGTAAGCGGTATTCTCTTTTTACATGTCTGGAATGTGCACTGTTGTGTTTCAATGGATTATGTAGTATTATGTTTCATAGTGTTTATTTAGTTTTCCTTGTCTATTCAATAGTTGATGGAACGGGATTTCGCAATCCAGCGACGAAGTGGCCAACTTCCACCGTGACCGGGAAGCAACACAAGTTGGTCTTTATAGAGCACTCTCCAGACAATAAGGTATATTTGCGTTGACAAATTATCAAGAACGTTGTGGATTTCTGTAAGATTATTTGTTTGTCATTCTAAAAATGCCATTTTGTGTTTAGTTTGTCCTTCTTGTAGGCGACTCACATCTGCGAGGCATTGCAGATGGTTTTGTGGAGATGCCAGCAGCATTTTCTTATGGTGTGACGTCGACGCCGGGGGCTGCTGCAAAGGACTTGCGGGCTGAGGTGCTGAATGCTGCGTTGGATCGTACTCGGCGCACAGGATGATTGAAAAATACAAATGTGTATTATAAAGATGTAGAATTGAATGAAGATTGGGAGAATGAGTTCTGTAGGGAAGAGAGTGATGATGTTATAGAGACTGCCACCGACTCAAATCCCCAAAGTAATGAAGCTTCTCCAGATGCTGCTGAAGATGAGCTGTTACATGATAGGCAACAGCATTGCATGTTTCAGGACACGCGTCTGATGCCTGTCGATATTGGTCAGGAAGTGTTAGATCAGCATTTCGAGAGTACATTGAATCTGGCTCCAGCAGAAGGAAATAGTCCTGTAAAGCTATTAACAGATATTTCTAATGAAGCCAAGAGCTTTCCTGTATTGTTTCCACATGGATGCGGTACTTACCATGATGCTAGGCAGCAACGGTTAACATTAGCTCGTTATTTAAATGTGAGACTTTTAAGTGCAGACTGCAGGTTTGCTCAAAATGTAGAATAAATCTTTCATGGACAGTATTGTTCAGAGGTGCAACAAGTAGTGTCGAGTGTTTCTATTGCATTACGAAAAGGGAAAGCAGGTTTTACATCTCAAAGACTTGATGGTAATGTACTGAAAGATCAGGAATCTTTAAAGAAGTTGTTGCAGTTTGATGATGGGTTCCGTTTCCTTAAACCTATTGGAGGTACCCCAGCTTTTTGGCAGGGAGCACAGCATGACCTCATGGCTTGTATGCGTCAGCTTGGTATCCCTACGTTTGGTTCGTATTCTTCTGCAGATTTGCGTTGGACAAACCTTCTCAACAGCATTTTAAAACTGGAAGGTAGAACGGAGAATGCCGAAGATTTAGATTGGGCAGATCGGTGTGAACTGTTGCGCCGTAATCCTGTCACTGCGGCAAGGATGTTTGATTTTAGATGGCGTTGTTATTTGAGAGATGTACTTATGTCGCCATCAGAACCAATTGGAAAGATATTTGACTATTTTTATCGTGTAGAATTTCAACAGCGCAGTTTGCCTCATGTGCATTATCTATTCTGGATTGACAATGCACCTAAACTTGATAAAAATACAGATGAAGAGGTAATTGCATTTATTGATAAATATGTCACATGTGAATTACCATCAGACGACGACCCCTTAAGGGTCATTGTGACATCTGTACAACAACATTCTAAAAGACATTCCAAAACATGTAAGAAAAAACACACCGTTTGTCGGTTTGGCTTTCCCAGGCCAGCGTCCACTCGTACCTTCATATGTCGTAGCGCCGACGAGTGTGAAAATAAATGTACATGTAATTTGACACCTTGTGGATGTGAAAAGCAAGAACAGAGTTTAGCTGATAAAGTGATGAAGAAGGCACAGGCAACAAAGATTATGCAAGCTATTAAATTGGCTCTGTCAGATGAGACTGATGGTTTTAGTAGTGTGGAGCAATTGTTTGATAGTTTAGGGATCGATCAAACTCTCGTTGAGGCTGCATACAGCTGTATTGGCAGAAATACATGTTGTATTAAAGAGAGCGATTGAGGAAGTATGGATTAATCAATATAGCAGGCCTTTGTTGAAATGCTGGAATGCCAACATTGCCTGGGTGGGTGGACCGTTATAGGAATAGGCCCAATGACGCTGATTTTAATGATTTGTGTTTGACAATGTTTGCATCACTATATCGCGTTTTGTCAAAAAGTGAACAGACAAAGAATAGCATTAAGCTAAAGACTGGTTTAGGTTGTGTTGGAAAGAGAACGCGAACACAACCTGCAGTTGTGCGTTATGCTCAGTTTTCGAAGACAAAATGTCCCGAGGAGTTTTATCAAAGTCTTTTGCAGTTGTTTTTGCCGTATTGAACCTGTGAAGTGAATTTATAGTAGGTCTTGAAATGATCAGGAATATTCCCTTCACCTCAAAGTATCTTATAAATGAAAACACACGTTTGTGTAATATTGATGTCATAAATAGTAAGAATCTGCAATTTCTGAAATAGAGGAGCAGATTAGAAGTGTGACTCTGATCGGGTTGTGTTGAGGAGAAAACTCGGATGCACAGACTGAGGTCAAGGTGTTTAGCTCAATTCAAGCAAGAAGGTTTATTTGTAACAGAAGTATTATGCCCAGCAGTTTTACGTGCACGGGCCTAAGAATGTCCGCGCTTAAACAGAGTGCGCATCATATTTAATAGGTTCTTCGTATGGAAGCCTATTGGTGGAATACAAAGTAGCAGGCGGCTCTGTTGTTAGCGGTCAGAGGGCCTGGTTGGAGCACTGAGCATCTCCGCCCACACTGGCTCGCGATGGATCCTTCTTCGCTGCATCATCAGTGTGTGTGCATGTTGTTAGCACTCGAGGCGCCGAAAGGGTGCGATTCTAAGCTACTGCCGGAGTCTCTGCTAGACTAGATAAGCGAGGAATGCCCTTGTTATGGCGGTTTAAGAAAGAGTCTCCTTCCAGGGCCACAGTATCTGTTTCTATCGTACGAGCAGGCGCCAGAATGCCCCGCTCGGAGTATTTGACCTACTTACTGTGACCTCACAACTCCGCAATATAAGCATACAAGTAAAGCGCATATTATTTTACACAACAGTTGCGATCCTAGCAAAACGTTTCTGGAGGACCAACATTTTTTGCAGAGTAGGAAAAGTACTGATCCAAACTATATTACAATATGAAAGATGGGGATAAATGATACTGTAATAAAGAATAATGAGACAGTCTGCATGAGACAAGATGTCTAACCCTCCTTATTATTCCAATAGATTTGTTTATTTTTCTACTAACAGTCAATATGTTTACTCCACCTTAAACTCTCATCAATAATAATTCCGAGGAATTTTGTAGATGACACTTGAGGCATCTCAACAGATTCAATTTTAATTTTAGATAAATCCTTAGAGTACAGTTTTTTTTGTCACTAAAAATAATACAATTAGATTTTTTGAGCTTCAAAGAATCTGAACCATGTAGCATAGGCAGTTAAACCAGCATTAGCCTCCATAATCAGGGAAGTGAAATTTGAATGAGAGCGAACCAGGGTTGTGTCATCTGCAAACATTATCGGAAAAAGGCTTTTTGACACATTAGACAAATCATTAAGGAATAATAATGGTCCAAGAATGGACCCCTGTGGAACCCCACATATTAGTCTGGCGGTGTTTGAATGACAACCTTTAACGCAAACAAACTGTCTTCTGTTGGAGACATCATTCTTTAGCCATTTGTATGAAATGTCATGGAAACCATATTTATGCAGCTTTTCCAATAATATATTATGGTTTACTGTATCGAAGGCTTTGGAAAGGTCTATAAAAATACTGCAAGTAAATTCATTATTGTCAAGTGCAGAGAGAACTTTATCAACAAGGTAAAGTAAAGCCATATAAGTTGACTGATTTTTACGGAAACCATACTGGTGTTTGTAGAGAATTGAATTAGACTCTACATGAAACCTAATCCTTTTGTGTATAATGTTTTCTAGTATTTTTAAAAAACAAGGCAATATAGATATGGGTCTATAGTTGTTAAAACAAAGTGGGTTTTCTGCTTTGAACAAAGGAATAACTTTGGCAATTTTTAAATCCACTGGCACAACACCTGTTTTCAAAGACAAGGTGAAAATGTGAACAAGTGGCTGCAATATTGACTGTTTCACCTGTTTGACAGGAAATGCAGAAATGTTGTCATGGCCAGCCGAAGATGTTTTGAGATCATCAATTATATCACTTATTTCTTGAATATTTGGGGGCATAAAATTAGAGCTAATAGGGACATTTGTTGGAATAAAATCCAGTGGATTCCCATGACAAGCCGGAATATTGTTAGCTAATTCATGACCAATATTTACAAAGACATTTTTATTTTATAATATTTACATTTTTGAGCGCTATCAAATGGCTTGTCAAGAGAATTGTCACCATCCAAAAAGACTGAAGGAAGCTCTGGGGTCGTCTTTTCTCTTTGTAGCACTTGATTTATTACTTTCCATGTGTTTTTTATATCTTTTGAGCACTTCATAAATGTTTCAATGTAATATTTATTTTTTATAGATCTAATGATATGGGTATAATTATTTCTACAGGATGTGTAAGCCCCATGAGGCATGGGATTTGAAACATATTTTCTGTAGAGTTTATTTTCTTTTCCTCAGCAACTTCAGTAAATGTATTGTGAACCAGGGCTTACTAACTTGACTGCTTTTCTTGGTGGAACTATAATCTATCTTACTCCGCTTCCTCCGTTCATGTGTGCTGATGTTGGGTTAGATTAGATTAAGCCCGGTCCACACTGACTGTGTGAGCTGCTGAACTGAACTGCTGGGTTTCTCACGTGAGTGGTGTCCACACAGACAGCTTTGCTGCTGCTGCTGCTGCCAGCCCTTCTGCCGACAGAGTTTGCCTTTCGTAATGATCAGTTTAATTCATTATAAATGTTATTTATATTTATTTTAGACAGAAACAGGCGAAGAAGAGTGTGCTTAAATGTAAATAATACAAATAAACAATTAAAAGCCGGTACTTTATTAATTCATGAAGCTGTACAACCCAATAATACTGTCCTGCAAATATTTCAGAATAAAAGCCTGGTGTTAACAAATGAAGGGATTCTGTCTATAGACTGAGAGATGCTAAATGGCTCTTATTTTAAAATAGAAACAGTGTTGAATTAATACAAATATTTACTTTAAAAACAAATTAATTGCAAATTTTTCATACATTTTATTTTTGGGTTGTAAAAGAATTTACTGAAAAAGCAAAACAGAAAAAAGGTAAATAATTAAGTGCTGTTATTGTCTTGTAAAATATATTTAGACATAAAACAAAAGTACATTTATTTTTAGATTGACATGGAAATTGCTGCAACCAATGAGGAATGACCTTCATATACTTCCATAATTAGTCTAATAACATTACAAGTAAGATAATCCTTTATAAGTACCCAACTAAACATACATGACGTCAGGTACTGTATCTCATGGAGCCTCTTCCATCATTCTTTCAGGCACAGGGCCTGGCGTCAGGCAGAGGTTCACAGGGATCCACCACAGACTGGACTTCCATAACTTGGACGCGTTTGTAGGTCCCAGAGATGGACGTCGATGTGGTCGTCCCGTTGCTGTAGGTGCGGCTGAGGCGTGCAGTGTAAGGGATGTCTGCCTCGTGCTTATACCCCACCATACTGACAGTGCAGGAGTGCTTTGGTGGGACTTTGCTCTCAACAGCAACATTGTGCTCTTTTGACTCAGTACGAGTTGTCCCCTTGGTGAACTGGAGGGTTGCCGATGTGCTAAATTCAATATCTGCGGAGCCAATTAAGGGGATTCCAGCAGTGATGCTAGCATTGACTCCTAATGTGAGGGAAGAGCTGGTGTCCCACCTTTCCTCCACTTGGATTGTCTTTGAGAGGGTAGCTGTCTGTGTCACTGTCTGGCAGCTGTTGTTGACGAGGGTAGTCTTGGTCATGGTCTCTGGAGGATGCTTAACGATGTCAACCCCATCAGTCTTGTACTTGACATCAGAGATGTGCTCGCTGGATACATCGCTGTTAAAGGTCAGGACCTCGTAGGTCTTGTACCAATACTCTTTACCCTTCCAGGGAAGGAAGAAGACCTGATGCACCTTCCCAAGACCATACTTGTTCTTCCCAACATAAACGTTGTTATTGGCGACGACGGTCTTGACTGAATTCTGAGGCACTGAACCTTTGGAGCCTTTCTTCCATTCCAGAAACTCAAAGTTGTCTTTGTTCACCAGGATCTCAAATGGGGAGCCCAGATGCTCTTTCTGTCCACAGGGGTAGTGGCAGTAAGGACCCATGGCAGGGTTGTAGAAGCCAGCCTCGCACCCGTACCTGGACACGTATTCGGTGCGTTTAGCATATCCGTTGAAGATTGAAACTGCTCCGTTGGGGAGAGAGCCATCAAAGGTTTGCCATTCCAAGTTGGTTTGATCAAAGCTTAACGAGGGAGACAGGCACAGGTTGGGATCATCAAAGCTTAACGGGCGACGCCGGCCCCGCATGGGTTTTTTGAACGAGGGAGACGGGCACAGGTTGGGTTCATCAATGCTTAACGAGGGAGACGGACACAGGTTGGGTTCATCAATGCTTAACGAGGGAGACGGACACAGGTTGGGTTCATCAAAGCTTAACGGGGGAGACCGGCCCGGTTTTTCCGTTACAGCTCTCTTGGGTGTAGCTGTATATGCCGATTCTTCATCTGTGATATCAGGAACAATGTCCTCCAGACTTGGGTTTAGGACTGCATAAAAGAAAAGGATAACAGCACAGATTGGAAAAAAGTTTAAGTAAATCAAATGCAAAAAAAGTCATCAATTGATGTATTCCTGATGTTTTAAGATTAATTTATAATAAATGCTTTATAGGGCAAAATTAAAACTAGCTAATGCAGAGCGTAGGATAAGGGTCCTGCACCCTTGTAATACATGAGGACTGTGTTGGAGGGCAGTGACTGACAGGCTGCTGTCTTGAATTTGAGAAGTTCAGCCAAACGGACAAATTGCTGAACCCCTAACCCAGGGGTGGCCAACCAGTCAGAGACTAAGAGCCACATTTTTTACTGTGTTACCGCAAAGAGCCACATCATACACATGAACATCACCCCATCACTCGCTCGCACACACACACTTCTGCTCAGCCAGATTTATTGTAAATGTCACACACCAACATGATAATGACAGAAATTGACTCCTACAGTACTAAGACCACAGGCCAGCCATTTTCAACAATGAACATGGTGTGTACTGTCTCACACACACACAAACTCTCAGTTCAACCAAGTCCACAAACAAAAATATAAACTCTCCCACTCTGTTAAAAACATCCTGTGTTCATCTTCATATTTTCGTTTTGCTGTGCATTTTTTCCCTGCCATTTTGAGAGTGAACTGGACATAAATTGTTTACTCAAATGATCTTGCCCCTACTAGAGGATGTAGAGGCCAATGCATAATATTATGTGAGCAAAACATATCCACGTGATGCATCAGGTCAGTGTTTAGAGAAAGGACGCCTGCCTTGTAAACGCCTATGGGCCTGATTTGAACACAAAGGTTTTGCTCAAGCTGAATCTGCAATTGGGCGACTGCTACCATCATAACTCCATCTGATCATCCACAACATGACTCAAATATCAAAACATGACCAATACTAAAGCAGCACCGAAAGTAACAACCCAGTCATTACTTGAAACATGTTCATCTTCAAAATAAGTTGGTTTTCAAAATTGGGAGAATTCCGTCTCGCTCTTCTTGGGCTGAAAACTCGTCCTGCGATGCTAAACAGCCTTTCACAGCCGCTGAGGCAGGTAGGTGTGTTCAGCGTCAGACAGCTGCGAAGGATTTCCCTAATGCTAACGCTAACGCTAACGCTGCGCTCTCTCGGCTCCCGTCAATCCTATGGTGTGGTGGCTAGCTATAGCTAACGTTAGCCAACTAGTGCTGCACAACCGTCAACACTTCCTCAGCTCACTAACTCGCTAGCGATCCACGGGTGTTGGTCTTCGTCACCACCGTCGTTTGTGTCGGGAGTAGCAGGTGCTTCCATTTCTGCTTCCATCATGAAATCAGTCATCGTAGAGTGAATTATACTCAGGTAGTCGCCCGCTAGCTTATAGCATGTAGCATCCTGGGCATCACTGGGAATCAAAACACCGCGGCTTTGAGTGCACTTGTTGGCAATTGCGCATTAACGTGACTAACCAATGATTCAACTTGCTGCTCGGACCACTGATTCACCAAACCTGCTGCTTGCAGTCTGTGTTCCACCACAGTCCCGACGCTGCTCTCATGATTCATTTTGTTTCTAAAGATAGATTTGATTTTGTATCGAGTAACGAAGGTTTCAGGGGAAATGTATCGGAGTCAAAGTATCAGTTTTCTTTGCAAAATGTAGTGAAGTAAAAGTCAACAGAAATATAAATGGTAAAGTACAGATACCCAAAAAAACTACTTAAGTACAGTAACGAAGTATTTCTACTTCGTTACTATACACCACTGGGTCTGTGTGCTTTTCCTACACTACACTAAGTGACTTAGTGATTGAACAAACTACTATGCTGAACCTACCAAAATAAGAGGAAAAAGAAAAGTTGTTTGGTCATTGAGTGAAATCCGATTAGAAATCCTTCGGGTACACTCATCAATCCTTCTCAAGTGAGGAAAGTGCACATGTTAACAACATAACTTGACTGTGCCAGCCTTTGGTCCCAGACCTGTTGAAGTGAATGTGGCATAGCAAGTCCCACTATAACCAGTCGTTTCAATTAAAACATTTAAATAAAAAAAAACACATTACTCGGTCTTTGCAATATTAACATTTTTTCTCCCCAGATGAACGTGGGTCGTCTCAGAGGTATTGCTGGCTCACGTTAGCGAAACAAAGTGCGAAGTCTAAACTTATAGAGGCAATACATTATACAATGTGGAGATGGCGCCACCCACGCTGTTGCTTTGTTAGAAAATCGATCACGGTCTGTAGATTATTGCACGAGCAGTTTGTGTTCTCAAATGTGATTCAGCGACGCTTTACACCACAGGTTTAATCACTACTTAGATCTTAAATCGTCAGCACGTCAAACGAAACCAGTCGCATGTCTTGGCTCTACAGAGGTGAGTTGGTGAACTGACCTTCAAAACATAATTTAAAAATGATTCTCATATAAAAATGAGCAATTTAAGTGATGCTTAGAGGACAAAAGAAACGGCAACATGGATATTGTAAACTGTATCGGTAGTCTCAGTTTACCTGCCAGAGCTGGACGGGCCATCATCAGCAACACTCACAACTTCAGCTGCAGATAAAACAAATGACAAAGTCACTGGTTTCAGAATCAGTCCAATTATGTAACAACAATAATTATAATATGGAAGTGTGAATGGTCAGTGCAGACATAGCAGGAAGGTGAGAGACAGTTTATTAAACATGAATAATTTCATGAATGAAGATAAAGTAAAACATAATGTAACATTTGAGAGTAAATCTGTTATCACTGATTTGTGCAGACGTGTGTGTGAGGCCAACACCGTCTCACAGCAGTTTGTGAAACAGTCTAAAATGCAATAAGATAAGATAATCCTTTATTAGTCCCTCAGTGGGGAAATTACAGGATTACAGCAGCATCGCTCACAAGTAATAAAATGAAGTGAAGATAAAAAAAACCAAGTAGTATAATAAACTAAACAGTAATAAAAAAGACAGTAAAGAAGAATACAACATATACCAGTATATACCGACTGAGTAAAAATGTGAGATAATACTTAAACGTATTGGATATTGCACGGGATTGACAGTAAAGAAGAATATTAAATATACCAGTATATACAGACTGAGTAAAATGTAAGGTAAATACTTCCTTCAATATCTGCTCTGTTATTGTACTGTATATATTGTGCATTGTAATTTCCTGTACCATATTGGAATTCTAACATGTTATATTTAGGCAACAAAATAAATGTTAGGTTTAGACCAGGGATTCCCAAAGTGTGTTACCACACACACACACACACACACACACACACACACACACACACACACACACACACACACACACACACACACACACACACACACACACACACACACGGTGTGCAGTGAGGTTCTGGCTAACAGCTGTCTGAAGCTCTTATTTACGTCGCCACCTGAACACCAAGCATGCCAGTGCAAGTCAAAAGCCCCTTACATATTTTAAATCGAAATTGGAAGAGTTACAAAACAGCCCAAAACAACTGAGTCTCATTCATGTGTTGGTCTATAAATGACGCACTGCGGGCTTCATATCTGGTCAGTTACCGCACACAATCGCCGAAGACGTGAGCTCGCCAGCTGCCAGAGAGATGGTGGAATGTATGATTGGAGAGAAAGAAGCAAACAAGTTGGACGTGATCCCGGTGTCCAACAACACCGTGTCGCGCCGCATCGATGCTTTGTCCGAAGACATCCTGGCTACATTAGTCGGTCATTAATTGTAAATTAAATGTGATAATCTGCCTCTGAGCCTGTGCGTGTGTGCTCGCATCCTGATTGCTCTTTAAAAGTGAGGCCTTGTGAAACTGAAAGTTATTGAAACTTTGTTGCAGTGTTTCAGGGCGTTTTCACACCTTCAGTTCGTTTGCTTTGTTCTGATTCAGGGATTCATATGATACAATGTTGCAGTTGCCCCTTTGTTCGGTTTGTGTTCACACTGCAACATTTAACAGCGGACTAAATCTTGTAAACAAACGCCACGCGCGAGCAAACTCTTCTCTCATTGGTCCGATTTTTAGGCTCTGCTGCTTTTTGTTAAGGGGGGGTGCGCGAACCCGGTCGGGATGTAGAAGGGGGTGCGCGGCCTAAAAAGTTTGGGAACCGCTGGTTTAGACAAAACATCACGTCTGCTTTAAATAACTAGGTACAGTTAGGTTAAGGCAACATGTTAGGTGTAGGCAACAAAACCACTTAGTTAGGTTTAAGGAAAAACATCATGGTTGGGGTTAAAATAACTACGTACGGTTCGAGCAAAATAAATTCAGTGGGGAAGTTGCCAAGACTTACCTTAACAAGAGTCAAAAGTCCAGTGATCCAGCAGAGGGTCAGGCAGGTAGGCAACAGGTGACAAGAGTTCCAGAAAACAGGCAACAGATGCTAGAAAGCAAAGACGTGAGGCGGATGAACACTACGCCAATCTGTCAGTGGCTGTGGTAAAGATGCTGGTATAAGTACTGCGAACTTCTGTTTTCACCATTCATGTCAAGGGAAGGAACCACACACACAAAAGCAGGTGGAATCAGTTCAGTGGATTGAAAACAAACTTACAGTCACAATGTCCAAAAGTCCAGGGATCCGTCAGGCAGTCAGCGAGGCAACAGTTGGTTCAAGCTGACAGAAGACGTGAGTAATGTCACAACTGACGGTTTCAGGAACGAGGCTGGTATAAATACTGAGGAAATGAAGCGCAGGTGTGGCGATGAACAGGGACGCTCAGGCGACTCTTTCAAATCCCCTCCCCTGCACTGTGAACAATGGAGAGCTTGTTTTGGCTCTTTGTACTCTCCTTGCCCAGACAAGCTGACTTCTCTCTAATAAAGTAAAACTAGATGCCAGAGTACTGCTTCCTGATTTCGTTGGCTTGTTCCCGAAAACACAACGTACTTTGCTGTTAAAACATATTTAGGAATGTGCTGTGTACCAATAACGAGCCAACCTGTTTTCTGCTGAGTTTGCAACTGTAAGAAATAGGTGAAGTAGTAAGATGTAGTAATAATAACAATAATAATGATGAGAAGACGATAAAGAACAATAGCTGGAAAAATGGGAATGAGTTAATTATGTATGACTGTCATTGAACACTGGAATTATACAAATAATGTATAAAATCTGTGGAATGTCTTAAGTATGTTAATTATTGAAAAGCTGATGCTACACTGCATTACTGGCTTTAAAAGTTGAGTAATACCAATAATGTATAAAAGATGGAAATTATTTTGAAGTTTGAATGGAGTATGAAGTTTTAAGTAAACATTTAAAATGCATGAAAACCCGCTGAAGCAGGACAGAGTTGAAAAAGTGGGAAAGGGATGAAAGATGCAAAATGTAGGGAAAGCAATGAAAGCAGTTCAAATGGGAAATTGAAAGCAATTTAAAAACGTCAGCTCAGGTCTAAGCTCTGAGGTTCAAAAGTGGTTCAGAATTAAAAGTCTTTTCACCGACTATTCGAAGCCGTTGATTGAACATTCACGTTTAGACCATATTTCACAGGGAATTGCAATATTGTCTTCTAATTGAGTGGTTTCTTAGCTAGGCTCTAAATGATGACATGCTATTATTAGCACAATGTAGAGGATGACAATTTCAACTTTGGCAAATTCTGGTGAACAATTGTCTAAATGTGAACGCTCAATCATCGTCTTCAAATTTTGGTGAAAACACTTTTGTTTTTGTGTCTTCCAGAATGTATCATGTGCATTCAACAGAAATGTAAGACTCCAGGGCTCACAGAGAACAGTGACCCAATTATGTTTTCCTCTTTTCGTCTGCCCTTGATCCAAAGGGGCAAAAAACACACATCGTAAAGGACAAAATCCAAAGATAAGAAGCATCAGTGATGCCAAACAATCATAACAGAACATGAAGTTGACTTTTTCCTTTCTTAAATTAAGGCCAGGCAACAATAAATGTGAGGAATTATTAACCTATGAACGAAAACAGAAAGATAAGGCCTGAAGAAAAAGAAAGTAGAGCTCTGTTCTTTCATTGTAGCAATAACAAGCCGACCTGTTTTCTGCTGAGTTTGCAACTGTCACACTTTTGCTAATGAATGTATAGTACAAAACAGTGTACCATTTTGGCCGCAATCAGTAACAAACACTCGTAAATATTTTATTTAGATAAGTTTATAATGCGAATCTTGGAACGTCACAACTGACAGGTTCAGTAAGGAGGCTGGTATAAATACTGGATGTAATGAGGAAATGAAGTGCAGGTGTGGAGATGAACAGGGACGCTCAGGTGAAGGGGATTTTTATTTCATTCTAATTCCACCAGTTTCCTCCATTCTTCTTGGGAGTGGCTGCATGCGTCCTGATGGTGGACTCCCTCCTGATTTTGTTCACTTTCACATTCATACATGATGGCAGGTGGCACCCTGCTATCAGGACTAACTAACACTCTCACATCATAGGCCCAGCTACGGTATCAGATAGAAGAGGGAGGCCGTGCCACTGCCACTCATAAACACACCGTGTCAGCTGATACCAATGCCAATATCAACATTGTCTGTCAACTGCATGATAATCATGCAAACAAGCTGTTCAAATTGATGTTTTTATTTTAAACATAAATGTGGAAACGAAAAATGAGTGATGGCCTATATTATTATTATTTCTTTAATTGTCTAATCAACCAAACATTTCGCGGACCCCCTGTTGAAGACCTCTGATTGATACCTGGCAATACAGGTGAGAGGAAGAATATGCTTTTTTAAAACACAACATACTTTGCTGTTAAAACATATTTAGAAATGTGCTTTGTCAACAGTTATTGTTATTATATGCAAATGTCAGCAAAATTCCTTTTTTCAAAAGGAACCTTCCAACATTTCGTCCTTTTCATATCCTAAGATATGACTGTAGAACTAATTTCAGGACACGTGAAATCAAGTCAGCATTAAGCGACTACAACGTTTGTTTCGTACTTTACTGACGTCAGAGTGAACCTACGTGAAAGTTTCCCTTCAAAAGAGGCTGTATGTAATAAGCAGAAGCTGAAACTCCGTCCCTGACACGAGCGAAGGAGAACCTTCAGCGTCATAGTTCAGGCTGTTCCCGTACAGCGCTCGTTTCGATACACAGACGAAAATCGGTGGGCCGTAATTCTTAACCCTGGTTTATACTCCACAGCCTCCACAGATGATGCAAGAGCTCCGAGCACACACGGAGGCGTTTGTACTCAATGTGCTGTTACATTATTCTCCCAAACCTCAGGGGGCGTACAAACAAAATGATCTAAGAATCAAGCAAGAAGACAACGAGTGTAACCCACACACTGCCCAGCAGGGAGTGTGTGTACTAGCCCCAACAGCAGATTTGGTTCTCTGGTTTTAAATAGGATTCTTGATGGACAAACACCTGGTGAAAAAGAGAGAGAAACAACATCGCTCTACTCTGATGGCTCTGGACCAGTTACTGTTTACTGTTCAATGTCAGAGCCAAGTCAAAGTGTGTGTGCAGTGTTTGTTCAATGACTCAGCCGTGAAGACGCCTTTAGAAGCAATAATATAATAATAATATTGAATATGATGCAGGCAGACACCTGTAATCTGTAGTTTACATGAATAAAAACAAACTACAACAAATATAATTATAGCTTTATAAAATAAAGATGAATATCCAGACAGACATTAACATAAGAACCTTTTGTTTTTGTTAACATCCGATTGATTTCTACTTCTATCCCAATATTTAATGGTCAAAGTCAAAGCCCAGACAAAGTGCGAGTGCATGTTTGTTTATGATGAGCGGGAAGGCGGTTACAGAAGCCTGGACAGGTTGGACTGGTTTTACATCTGATGGTGAGTGCTTCTCACATACTCCAACCACTTTAAACACTTGTTGTTCTGTAGTTGTCCTTTTTTTAGAAGGTTAGTCGTCAAAAAGTGAATTCATGCAAGAGATTTACAACCACTCACTTAATTAAAAAGCAATTATTTCCACACAGCTGGAAATGAGAATGTTCATGAACAGGCAAGAGACAGATGCTCCTCTTTCACTTGATCAAAGTCTTGTTGTTCTGTGCGCATTCTCTTTAAAACGGTTTCTTTCTTCACATGTGATGTTCTGTTGTTCTCACACAGGCTGGATATTAAAGTTGGTCTGATGGTACAAACTGGTGGCAGGTAACAGTGATCCTGTTCTGTGTTTCACCTGCAGATGAAGCCGTCAGTGTTGCTGCTGTTGGTGCTGCCGGCTCTGTACGCTGAGTCAGGTAAACGGAACCATTCGTTTGAATCTTCCATGTTCCAAGTGTCCTCGTTTAAGTGAGAGCTAAAGTTGGATCAGGATAGAACGTACTTTACACTAAATGTAGAGGGACAAAGAAACGAGAGAGCGAGTGCAAAAGAGGAATTCACTTCAATATTATGAGGAAACACAAAAATAACTGGAAATGATATGATTTAAACTGATTTAAGCTCCTCGTGTGACAGCTGTGCTGTTTCTTTTTTTAAGGGTCAGTTTACTGAAATCACGTCTGTGGAGCCGCGACATGCAAATACTTTGGTGCTTTGTAGATTAAATATGTGGTGCATGAAGTATAACATTCAGAAACTTAGCAGCATGTTTTTGCATTAAAATCCATTTTCTGACTCAAGACATATGAAATGATGTCTGTGGAACAGTCAGAATAGGTCTGATTAGTCAAACAGATTCTTTAATGCTGTGTTTCACAATGTGTAAAATGTCTGTCTTATGGAACTAGTTGCACCTAATTTGCACAGCACAGTGACTCGACAATTGACTTGAGACTCGACTCGAACAAACGACTTGGGTCGATCTTGTGTACGAACTTTATTCTATTTTTTTTGTTTTTGTTTGGTGCAAAAACATTCATAAAAATGTCTGACAAACTGAATGTGATTCCCCTTATTATCTTGTGTAGCCTTGCGCATCTGGTGGGCATGTCACTGCATCAACACCACCAGGGCCAGCACAGCTCTGCGGTGCTATTTGTCGTAACCTTTGGCGATAATAACATAAGGCCCAGACGAAAGAAGTACTTGATGCAAAATGAAGGGCACTGGATCGGACACATCAAACTTCATCAGGCACCTAAAAACTCGCACCGGGGTACGAGGGTCACTTCATATGTGAACCTACACGTTAGCACCTATGGATGGTTAGCAAACGTGTTTAGCTTAGCATCAGGGATATAACGTTAGCTTGCTACGAGCTAGGGAGGTAAACTTGATCTGCGTTGGCTTGTTTGCTCACTATGAAATCTTTATTCCAAATGTGTCTGCTTTCAACAGGCAGGAGGGATAAACAACTGTTTACTGATGTTATTTAGTTTCTACTTAAACTTTCTTTCCTGCCTTTTCACAGTCCTGTTCCTGGACCCAGGTCTGGGGGACAGGGTTCCCAATATCACTGCTAACGGATCGACAAGTCAAGCTCTTCCAACTCCTGTGGAGATGAAGACCAAGCTGGACCGGTATTCATCGTTCAACATTTATCAAACCAACCTGGAATGGCAAATCTTTAACCGCTCTCTCCCAAAAGGAGCAATCTCAATCCACAACCAATATGTTGGACGCGTCGACTATGTTTGCCAATTCTTGTGCAACGCCGGCTTCTACAGCCCTGGCATCGACCCTTACTGCCACTACTCCTATAAAGGGAAAGAGTACAATAGCTTTTTATGGCCATTTCAAATCCTGGTGAACAAAGACAACTTTGAGATTATGGAATGGAAGGACGGCTCCTACGGATCAGTGCCTCAGAATTCAGTCAGCACCTGCTCCAAAGGAGTATATGTTGGGATGAACGAGTATGGTCTTGGAAAAGTGGATGTTAAAGATAAGGTCTTCTACCTTCCCTGGGAAGGTTCTGAGTATTGGTACAATACCTACCAGGTCCTGACCTTTAGCAAAGATATTTACAGTGAGCACTTGTCTGATGTCAAGTATACGATGGATGGCGTCAAACCCATTGAGTATCCTCCAGAGACCATGCGCAAGTCTTCCGTCACCAACTACCAGTGCCAGACAGTGACAGCGACAGCAACGATCTCAAAGACATACCAAGTGGAGCAAAGGTGGGACACCAGCTTCTCTATCACGGTGGGCGTCCAGACTAGCATCACTGCTGGAATCCCCGTTATTGGCTCCGCAGGTATTGAGTTTAGCGAGGAGACGACCCTCCAGTTCACCACGGGGACAACTTATATTGAGTCGACCACCCACACTGTTGCTGTTGAGTGCAAAGTCCCATCAAACTACTCCTGTGGTGTCAATATGGTGGGGTATAAGTACGGGGCAGACATCCCTTACACTGCACGCCTCACCCGCACCTACAGCAACGGGGACACCACATGGACGTCCATCTCTGGGACCTACAAAGGCGTCCAAATGGGAGAAGTCCGGGCTGTGGTGGATCCCTGTGAACCTGTACCTGATCCCACACCCTGTCCCTGAAAGAATGATGGAGGCTCGATGAGATTCAACACCTGACAAATTGTATGTTGGATACACGTAACAATGTAATGACAAGAAAAAAGTAAGTCTCCTGTTATGTTTTATATGCCTTGATATATTTCACAAGACAATAAAAGTACTTGGCTTTTAACTATTTGTTTCTGCTTTTATTTAACTAATTGTTTTCCAGGCAACAAATGGAATTCGTGAAAAATTAGATATGAAATATTCAATCAAGTAGAGCGTGTCGTCCCCTAATCAGATGATCCGTGGTTCGATCCCCGGCTCGTCCGCATGTCAAAGTGTCCGAGATACCGAACCTCATATTGCTCCCGAAGGCTGTGCCGTTGGTGTGCAAGTTTCCTTGAATGTACATTAGTTTACATCCTGATGGGCAGAGTTGAAATATGTTGCACAGTCACAGGTTACTGTTAAAGTTTTTCGTTTGGGGGACTCTGCTGCTGTCTCAGCCAGGACGGCCTCGGAAAAGAGATTTTAAATCCCAATTGGACTTTCCTGGATCGATACATGTTGAGAGAATAATCATTCTTCACATCGGGGAAAAGTGTCAAAAGTCAACTTTTTGTAGTTGAATCTTGATCCCTAAATTCTACTTCTTTGTTCTGACAATGAATGATCTGTGGAGATACTTAGTGGAGACCCGTTACATTGGCAGGCAGCAGAGGGCAGCAACACACTGAGCGAGGAATGAAGCTTGAAGCTCCACGAGCAGCTTTGGTTCTCACGTGTTGGATTCAGTCTTTTCACCGGTCAGTCTTTTTGAGGATGAATCCTTTATAACTGTTTGTATTGTTTTCTGTAATGGTCACAGGGTAGAGTTTTGTTGTTAGTTTTTATGAATGATCATTTTAATTGAAATAAATAAATGTCAATGAATGATTCAATCATGGTGGTTTTATGTGATGAGTAAGCAGGTTATTGATTCGTTACGGGATTTGAATGGTGTTGCACTAAAGCACAACATTGTTGGTGTCGGAGATTGAATGCGTGTGTCGGCCATGTTGGAGGGAACATAGTAAGGTTAACGGGACGCTCTGCTGGTCCAGTGAGCTCTCAATGGCACTTAACCAGAGATGAATAAAACATAGACTCCCATCTTTCTCTCTTTCCATCTATCTATACCTCCCTGTCTCTTTGTGTCACACACATTCAGTAAACACCTTCTAACACAACTGCTCTCTCTCTCTCTCTCTCTCTCTCCTTCTCTCTCTCTCTCTCTCTCTCTCTCTCTCTCTCTCTCTCTCTCTCTCTCTCTCTCTCTCTCTCTCTCTCTCTCTCCGGTTCCTTCATCAGTACGACGTGTTAATAATCTGAGCGGGATGAGTCGATAATAATACAACACATCAGAGGTGGAATGACACTCAGTACATTTACTCAAGTACTGTACACAAGTACAAAGTCAAGGTACATGTACTTTACTTGCTACTTTCTACTTCTCCACTACATCTCATCTACTTTATACTGTACTACATCACAGAGGTACATGTTGTACTTTATACTGTACCACATCTCAGAGGTACATGTTGTACTTTATACTGTACTACATCTCAGAGGTACATGTTGTACTTTATACTGTACCACATCTCAGAGGTACATGTTGTACTTTATACTGTACCACATCTCAGAGGTACATGTTGTACTTTATACTGTACTACATCTCAGAGGTACATGTTGTACTTTATACTGTACCACATCTCAGAGGTACATGTTGTACTTTATACTGTACCACATCTCAGAGGTACATGTTGTACTTTATACTGTACCACATCTCAGAGGTACATGTTGTACTTTATACTGTACTACATCTCAGAGGTACATGTTGTACTTTATACTGTACCACATCTCAGAGGTACATGTTGTACTTTATACTGTACCACATCTCAGAGGTACATGTTGTACTTTATACTGTACCACATCTCAGAGGTACATGTTGTACTTTATACTGTACTACATCTCAGAGGTACATGTTGTACTTTATACTGTACCACATCTCAGAGGTACATGTTGTACTTTATACTGTACCACATCTCAGAGGTACATGTTGTACTTTATACTGTACCACATCTCAGAGGTACATGTTGTAGTTTTTACTGTACTACATCTCAGAGGTACATGTTGTAGTTTTTACTGTACTCTGTGCAGAGCGGTCAGAGGGACGGAGGTTTAGGCCAGCCTGCACTTTGCTGTGCTCTTGAAGGTCCCGTCGGCTTAATTTCGGCTGAGTCAGCTGTTCCGTTCCTGGGGTGGACGGACGGCTGTGCTCCAGGGCGACAGCGATCGGGGCTCACTGCTCATTAAAGGCAGCTGGACTACACGGCCGTGCGTGTTTTAATGAGGTACCACAGTAACGAGGAGCTCCGCGCCTGAAGCTCACTGAGGTTAACTTCGTATCTGTGACTCACGCAGATATAAAGTGCTACATGGTTTGTATGTTTGCATGTGTACATACTTCAAGCTCTTCCAATAGATTAATGATATGATGCAGTGTGGAATGTGTGGTCTTAATATGCTTCAGTACATGTTTCTGTGTTTGTCTGTTTCGTCTTTCTTTACGGCAGCTGTAATGACAATATGTCACGTGTCTAAGACAATAAAGTACATCATATCCTATTTCATGTCTTCAACAATGTTTTAAATGCCAGTGATGGCAGTAAAAACATTCTCTTTAGGTCTGTACATGTTTAGAGCTATTTTATTCTATCTTTAGTCTCAATGTTTTTGACCATATTAGGAGTTAACTGCACACCTGACTACCTGAGCTGTTTTATTATCGAGCCCAATAAGACACAAAGACACACCGCTGCCGTCTGCCCGCCATCTTTAGATGCCGAGTGAGGCTCTGCATGTTGTACGACTCAACCTTTTTCTGCAAAGTTGTGCACGGAAATTTGAGATAATTAGGACTATGACCTGCTGCATGCAGTAGCAATCCAGCAACGACAAAAGAAATCAACATTAATGTCGATATCTTTATTTTCAAGTGATGTAACACAATGAATCCCCTTCTGCATAACAAGTGCATCATGTTTCCTGCGGTGCGGAGCTGAATCGGTTCCAGCGAGCGAGGTGCGGATTGCATTAGCGCCCGTGGTCGCACGCCCGGCTGAGCGCACGGGACGATAAGCGCTCGTTGTCATATCAGAGCAGCGAAGCTGCCGTGTTCGTAATGAAAGATGCATGGGCTTCATCTCGGAACCGCATTTGCATTCCGGAGCCTCATCTCACGGCAGCATGACGGCATCGGCTGGAGGGTCACAAGCACTTTCCACTTATCAACCAATGAGTCCATTAGGTGCCATCAGTCCTGTCTAAGTGATGGAAAGACGGACCTTTCCCTTTCTTTAACTTTCTGGTTTTGTTCTGCACACAGCTCTGGATTGGTTGAAGGTAAGTTCACATGGCCTCTGTCCGTTCGGCAGAACATTGGGAAGATCTGGAGATCGAGCTTTAACTAGAAATCAGTGGGAACTACCGAATGACTAGTTTAATGAAAAGAATACCGTTACTCTCAAAGTCTAGCGAGCCTCCTCCTGCTGCTCCTCGGTCAAAGTATGTTCCACTGAGGAACTGAGTGAGGATGCTGGCCACTCTCACAGATGGAGCGCCATTAGCCAGCTTAGTTTTGCTCATGTGACGTATTTGAGACACTCTTTGGCAGACGGAAACCAGTTCAAACCTCCAGTGAAGCCGATGCTTCATGTGTTAAAGCTGCATTCTCTCTAGTGTCCACCAGGGGGCGACTCCTCTGGTTGTATAGAAGTCTATAGAAAATGACTCTACTTCTCTCTTGATTTATTCCCTCAGTAAACATTGTAAACATGAGTTTATGTCTCAATCTCTAGTTTCAAGTCTTCTTCAATACAGCATGATGTTCATTTAGTACATCATGGTCCATTTAGAGTCACACAGACCATAAAGCAGGGGATGCTTTAGGGCGGGGCTACACGCTGATTGACAGGTCTCTACCAGAGACGTAGACGGCGTCTTTACCACGGCGCCATTCGAGGAGGTTGCCGTCTGGTCCAATCTGCTGCAACAAGAGTGAATTAAAAGTAATTATCTTGTCAACACAAAACAAGAAAGATACCATTTTGGGACATTGCATTAGCGCTTCATACATTTCGAGCAGATGGCTAAAGCTAGTCGTGTTGTGGGTCGTCTCCTTTGCTCCCTGTTAGGCGTCCTGTGTCTTCTGTGACTCGTCTTTCTTGAAGGTAATGAATGCTGACCCGCTGTCCCCTCCGGGCCTCGATCTGCCCACCGGTTCCCTGCGTGCCCTCTGATTCATCCGCTCCCCTCACACAACGGAGAGCGGTAAGAGGAAGGGAGGAGGCCTGGCAGTGTTTGTTAATGATAGATGGTGTAACTCTGGGCACATCACTGTTAAGGAGCAGATCTGTACAGCGGACATTGAACTGTTAGCGGTTAGCATGAGGCCACAATATCTGCCGAGGGAATTTTCGCACGTTATCGTGGTGGCTGCGTATATCCCCCCCTCTGCTGACGCCGAAGCGGCCTGTGACGTCATCCACTCGGCGACAAGCAGGCTGCTGACACAACACCCCAGTGCCCTCCTCCTTCTCTCTGGGGATTTTAATCATGCCCCTCCGTCCTCCACTCTGCCCACATTCACCCAGTATGTCAAATGCCACACCAGAGACAAGAAAACACTGGACCTTCTTTATGCCAACACCAAGGAGGCATACATATCATCACCTCTCCCTCCCCTGGGCAGATCTGACCACAACCTGGTGCACCTCCTGCCTGTGTACACAACTCTTGCACAGAAGCAGCCAGCTGTGACCCGCACAGTTAGACGATGGACCGATGGAGCCGAGGAGGCTCTGCAGGACTGTTTTGAGACAACTGCGTGGGAGGTATTCAGTGATGCCCATGGGGATGACATCGACGGTCTCACCGACTGCATCACGGACTATATTAACTTCTGTGTTGAGAACACCGTACCCACCAGGACTGTACGGTGTTTCTCAAATGGCAAACCCTGGATCTCTCCGGAGATAAAGGCCCTCCTCAAGGAGAAGAAGAGGGTTTTTAGATCTGGCAACAAGGAGGAGCTGAGGACTGTGCAGAGGGAGCTGAGGATGAAGATCAGAGAGGGGAAAGATGTCTACAGGATGAAGATGGAGGACCAGCTGCAGCAGAATAACACCGTCGGGGTCTGGAAGGGCCTCAAGGCGATTTCTGGGCTCAAGGGGCCCAACCAACAGCCTGAGGGGGACCAAAAGTGGGTGAATGAGCTGAACTTATTTTTTAACAGGTTTGACCAGCCATCCACCCCTCCCCCCACCCAGACCTCCCTGCTGCTGCAACCCCCGACATCTGCATCCCCTGTGGATTATTACCCCCCCTCCCCCTCCCCCCTTCCCACAGCACTCGGCTCCCCTCCACACCTCCCCACTCCAACACACAGCACCCCACCCCCCCGAGTGTCCCTCAACCAGGTGAGGAAGGAACTGAGGAGGATCAAGGCGAGGAAGGCCACGGGTCCGGACGGCATCAGCTCAAGGCTCCTCAAATCCTGCGCAGACCAGCTGTGCGGGATAGCGGAGCACATATTCAACTTGAGCTTGAGGCTGGGGAAAGTACCACAGCTATGGAAGACGTCCTGTGTGGTACCGGTACCAAAGAACCCGCGGCCCAAGGACCTCAACAGCTACAGGCCGGTGGCGTTGACATCCCACCTGATGAAGACCCTGGAGAGGCTGGTACTTGCCCATCTCCGCCCTCTGGTGAGTTCATCCCTGGACCCTCTTCAGTTCGCCTACCAGTCCGGCATCGGGGTGGATGACGCCGTCATCTTCCTGCTGCAGAGATGCCTCTCTCACCTGGAAAAGGCTGGTAGCACTGTGAGAGTCATGTTCTACGACTTCTCCAGTGCCTTCAACACCATCCAGCCTTTGCTTCTGAGGGACAAGCTGGAGCAGACCGGGATGGACCACCACCTCCCTACATGGATCCTAGACTACCTCACCAACCGTCCACAGTATGTGCGGATACGGGGGTGTGAGTCAGATCGGGTGTCCTGCAGCACAGGGGCCCCACAGGGAACCGTTCTGGCTCCATTCCTCTTCTCCATTTACACCTCGGACTTCAAACACAACTCTGCCAACTGCCACCTGCAAAAGTTCTCTGACGACTCTGCAATCGTCGGCCTCATCTCCGCAGATGATGACAGAGAGTACAGGGAACTAAACCAGGACTTTTTAGGATGGTGCCAGCGGAACCGCCTCCGTATCAACACCAGCAAGACCAAGGAGCTGGTGGTGGACTTCCGCCGGGGTAAACGCCCTCCTCCGACACCGGTGAGCATCCAGGGACTGGACATTGAGGTTGTGAACTCATATAAGTACCTGGGTGTTCACTTGAACAATAAACTGGACTGGACTGACCACGCTCACGCTCTTTATAAAAAAGGACAGAGCAGACTCTTTCTGCTGAGGAGACTGAGGTCTTTTGGGGTGCAGGGAGCACTCCTGAAGACCTTCTTCGACTCCGTGGTGGCATCAGCCATCTTCTATGGAGTGGTCTTCTGGAGCAGCAGCATCGCGACAGCTGACAGGAGGAGACTGGACAAACTGGTGAGGAAGGCCAGCAGCGTGCTGGGGTGTCCACTGGATACTGTGGAGGTGGTGGGAGACAGGAGGATGATGGCGAAGCTCTCATCCCTGATGAGCCACGCCTCCCTCCCCATGCAGGACACTCTGGCAGCTCTGCACAGCTCCTTCAGTCACCGGCTGATCCATCCCCGGTGTCTGAGGGAGAGGTACCGCAAGTCCTTCCTCCCCGCTGCTGTCAGGCTGCACAACAAGCTGCTCTCGGGAGACCACTAACACTTTGAACACTTTGAATACGAACATTTGGACTGAACATGAACACTTGAACACTCTGAACACTTTAATTCACTCACCTGGTGCAATACCTAATCCGTGCAATCCTGTGCAATATCAAATACGTTTAAGTATTTACCTTACACTTACATTTTACTCCGTCTGTATTTACTGGTATACTTAAGTCTTCTTTACTGTCAATCCTGTGCAATATCAAATACGTTTAAGTATTATCTACATTTTACATTTTACATTTTACATCTTACTCTGCCTCCGCCTGTATATACTGGTATATTTAATAGTCTTCTTTACTGTCAATCCCGTGCAATATCAAATACGTTCAAGTATTATCTTACATTTCACATTTTTACTCCGTCTGTACATACTGGTATATTTTGTATTCTTCTTTACTGTCATATTTTTTTTTACTACTGTTTACTGTTTAGTCTATTTATACTACTTGATTTTTTATCTTCATTTATTACTTGTGAGCGATGCTGCTGTAATCCTGTAATTTCCCCACTGAGGGACTAATAAAGGATTATCTTATCTTATCTTATCTTATCTTATCTTACATGGAAGGGGTCAGAGGTTGATGGCATATGTGTAGAAAGTATGAAATTGGAAACGGCAAGCCATCAAAGTAATGTAGCAGAGGAACAACTGTGCACGGTGCTAAAACAGAGTGCTGTGTTTGGCATTAGCTGGGCAGTTGATGTGGGCGAGCCTGAGTACAATAACTGAGACTGTGCTGTCGAGAACAATGGAAGAACTACTCAATAGAGATCGAATGTGTCTTTTGAACCTTGACGGTGCAGTTATTACTGTTATTCAACACGGCAAGTTTTTTGTCGTAGTTTATTGTGGCGTACGTGATGCCAGGTCCGGGTTGGCATCTGTTTATGGCACGCCTGTGGCCGTTTTCAACACGTGCATGGCAGACCTGATCACATTAGGGATCTAAAGGAGTCTTTAAATGCTGGGTGGTGGGGCCTTTCAGTTGAGGCAGGCAGTTCTGTCAGTGTTGACTGTCCTGCAATATCTGTCAGGGGATCGTTTCATCAGGGAGACCCTCAGTTTGTGCATGGCGGAAGTCAGTGCATGGCAATTAGTTTGGTCGCAATAACAAACAACTCAACTGACAGACGATCCTTAAACCCTAGAAATATACGAACCAATGTTGACACGTTAATTGTTTTGTTTGTTTTTGTATTCAGTGCATTGCTACATCTGCTTGATAAATGATCACAATGACTCATGGGTCGGAATGGCCATTGTCTAACAGAATCCTATTTGCACTGCATACTAAACTACACGTGGAACCTAATTCTACATATTAATTAATTAAAATCACACCGTACAAATATTTCAGTATCAGACGTATTGAAAGTGTATACACTCCTATAATTCAAACATGATTATTCAGAATTGTTCAATGATGTAAATTGGCAATACTGTTCATATAAAAGAGGAAAAATGGTTCAAGAGTCAGTAAAGAGAATAATTCTTAAATGTGCAGTAACTACAAACGTCCACTAGATGTCAGTATGTGATTTGTTAGGACTGCGTTCAACTAGGACCTTGTTTGCCCGCAGTACTGCCTTTATGTTATGCAAGGTCATAACTACTACTAGTGTTCAGTGTAAGCCCAAGAAACCGTATAAACTACAGCCCCACATTGAGTTGGTTTAGCAGCTCATAGAGGTCGTATTTACACAGTTTCCTTCAAATTCTGACACCGGAGAACACTTTTACAGTTGAGGTTAAGTTCAGAGAGTTAACAGTAGAAGCTTACTGTTCCCTCTTTGAACTCAACATCAAGACTAACAGGATATTGTTGCATTGGGGTAGCCAACCACAACTCTTGCTAACGTTAGCTGACGTAAGCAAGATAAGACTCTTTGACCAATGGATGTGTGGTGGCTTTTATCTGTACCCTGTGAGGGTCATCACTACTCGAGTAGCGAGTATCTGGATCGAAGCGCTCTACGTCCTTCGTGAGGGACTCTATGTGATCGGTGCGCAGGCCCTGTGCTCGGAGAGGGCCTCTACCGTCTGATTCGCCATAATCATTAAAGTCAAGGGGAGGGTGGTCTACCTCTCCCCGTGTGGGAAAGGGCGTTCGTTCTAGGCGTACGCTTGACATATGCGGAATGTCTCGCTCGCCTGTGGAAGTGGGTTCGGACCCACTTAGGTCACTCTGGACCTGGGAGTACTCCCCCCTTCTCCTGTCATCAGAGAGGGAGAGTTTGAGGAGACCAGCAGCTGCATCTTGTACAGGGTCGAGTGGCTCAAGACGACGGCTCCACAACCGCTGAGAGTTCTGGGAGAGGATGTGGACATGGTGGAGGAGGACAAGTACCTGGTGTCTCCATCGACAGCAGACTGAACTGGAAGAACAACATCAACGCTGTGTACAGGAAGGGGAGGAGTCGACTCTTCTTCTTGAGGAAACTTGGATCCTTCAACGTGTGCAGCAGGATGTTGGAGATGTTCTACAGTCTGTTGTGGTCAGTGCACTGTACTTCTGTAGTCTGCTGGGGGAGCAGCATTGGAGCCGGAGACACCAACAGACTTAATGAACTGGTTAAGAAGGCCGGCTCCATCATTGGCTGCAAACAAGACTATCTGGAAGAGGTGGTGGAGAGGAGGACACTGAAGAAACTATTGTCCATGTTGGATAACCAGGACCACCCTCTGCACCACCTCCTGCAGGGACAGACTGATCCAGATACAGGAGAACATTCTGCTATAAGACTCTATAGTAAATCACCTCTGAACAGATCAATCACACAACTATAACTCTGTTACTCTGTTGTTTGTTTGTTGTTGTTTAAATCTTTGCACTACTGTTTAGTTAGTTCATTTAATATTATTCTATTTCATGGTATATATTGTGCATTTGATATTTAATACTTTATATTTACCTGTATCATAATTGCTGATGTAGTACAAAAATGTCCCCTTGATGGATTAATAAAGTATCTATCATATCAATCATTGAGTGCTGTCAGCCTCTCAGGAGAAGAACTCTCTGACCTCATGGAGACTACGCAGACTCCCTCAGAGACCAGCAACACTGCACTTTGGTTGGAATGTACAAAATACAAACCAGTTTTATTTGGTTTATACAATAAAAACATTAAAGGTTACACAAACAGATGATGTGAAAAGTAAAGAAAATAAAAGATAAAATGTCAAAAACCTCAAAGGTTCAGATCAGCAATAAGCCTCGTCACACATGAACACATGAATGAAGATCAGTGAAACATGATCATCATTAAATGAACACATGATCAGTAAGAATACAAACCAAAGAATGAAAAGTTACATCGTGACACATTCTGCATTATAATATATCTTCATTGAATAAACAGCTGAGCTGGTTCTTGATCAGTAGTTTGGTTCAAACTTCTTTTGTCTCTTTTGATTTGTTTCTATGAGTTTCATCAAACTAGCACACAGTCAGTGATGAATGAAGTCAAAGTGAACAAGACCACGTGAAGAACCAAGCTGCATTCAACTGATCCTTCATGTGAGACAGTGTTCTGGTGGATTTGGACGTTTCTGCTTTGACGTGATGTTTATGTGCTTTATTATCGAGAATCATCCAAAACTTTGATTTCTTTTGATCTCAACGTCACTTCTCAGAGTTTGTTCATTTGTTACACGATGATCAAAGAAGATGAATTTAGTTTGTTCAAATCAAAACAACTCTTCACAACTTGTGCTTCTTGTTCCACAGATGCTGCATTTGATCCAGAAAGACTCTTGTTTGACATTCGGAGGTTTTTCTGAACAAAACAAATGTTTCAAGACAACAAAGTTCAGTTTTCTACACAAAGTCAAAGATGTTTCACAGCTTCTCTCAGACAACACATCGTTCCAGGTCATTACAGGGACCTCGCTCAGCTCTTTCACACATCCATCTGCAACACCACAAGTCCCAGAGAGCTCTCAACCCCCCAGAGTCCAGACCAGCTCAGGTACCCCTCACCTGCTCCAACTGCATCTACAACCACTGAGAGATCAGGTTGGTACCAACTCACATCAGCTGTGTGTGATCCTGTACACACTGAACCATCTGGTCAGCAGAGAGGAGGTTCCTCTGCAGGAGGAGACTCTCCCTCCTCCACAGAACACAGAGACACTGAGGAACCAGAACTGGACCTGAACCCAAAGCCAGGATAAAGAGGTTCAGTGAATGTGGTGTTGAAGGTGTGGAGGTGGATCAGTGTGTCAGAGGAGACTCTGTAGAAGGACAGAGAGCCAGCAGGACAGTCCACATACACTGCTACTCTACAGGAGGAGGAGGAGGAGGAGGAGGAGGAGGAGGAGGAGTTGAAGGAGGTGGTGATGGGTGTTCTTGTCTCATTGTGATGGACAGAGTAACCATACATATGAGAGCATCTCAGACTCCAGGACTGATCATTCATTCCAAACCTACAGTCTTCACTGTCTCCTTTCCTCCTGATTCCTCTGTAACTCACTGATATATAAACACTTCTTCTCCACTCGACCTCCCAGTAACAGCGACCAGTCAGACCAGTTCTACACAGCAGCTGAGAGGCATCAAACCTGTCTGGATGATCAGGATATGACTGAACCTTCTTCACAAGTGTCACCTTCCTGTTGTTGTCAGACAGTTTGAGTTTTCTGTTCATTGTGTTTGTGTCGAGTGTGAGTTCACAGGAATCTGATGGAGAGAACAAGACACAACACAGCTGCAGTTATTAATCTATCATGTGTTTGATGATGACATCAGAGATGTGAATGAGTGATGTCACAGTTTGAAGATGCTTTGTTTCCATGAATCAAACTCAAAGCACACTTACACTTCCTCAGACCTGGTCTGGACCATCGGACTCCAGCAGGCTCCACCCTGAAAGGAGGAGGGGGGTCAGAGCAGCATGGAGACATGGACATGACATCGCTCTCACACACAGAGCTTTGTTATTCATCTTCACATGAGCACTTATTATTCATCAGCTCATACTCTGTGACTTCACTGGAGCTTCTTCTGATTGGCCCATGACGACAGCTCATTATCTTCACTTATTCATGATGTATTATTATCAGTGTTATATTGACCATCATCATCCATTTCACACTCAGTTTCCTCTCCAGTCAGTCAGTGAGTCACATGTTTAAACCTGCATCTATTCATTTCTTTGTCCACTTGTGGTTCAGTGAGAACAAGCTGTGAACACAACATGTGACATCTTATCAGCTTATAGAGTAGTTGTGTCTCACATGATATCAACAGCTGCTTCCACATCCAGCAGTTACACATCAACATGATGACTCATCAGAGTCTTTGTGTTTGTGTCTCCTGATGAATGGAAGTCCACTACTCTCTCTCTTAGCTCTGTGTTTGGTCTCCACCACCTCCTGAGGGAAACATCTGTCTCTTTAGCTGCTAAATGCTCCACTATGTTCACCAGCTCGTCTCTAACTGAGTCTGTCTGCTGTTTGCTGCTGAGCAGGTAGTGAACAGTGGCTTCATCACAGCTTGTTGGATGGAAACAGCTGCTGCTGGAAACACTGAGACTCAACCAAACAGGAAATGTGCTGCAGAACCAAAACTAGGAGCTAAAAGAGGCTAAAAAGCTGCGTAGAGCTGCAGAGATGGAGACAGTTCTCTGTGGGTTCATCACCACCACACGACTCTTCACCGTCACACAGAGTCAGCTGATCCGTTGTCAATATAGAATATTGATTGTTGATGTTTTGGTCCTGACAAGCGACCTCTTGTGTGTAATAATGACGGTTGTCTCTCAGAAGTAAAGGAGGAAGTAGCCTGAAATCACTACAGCGCCACAAACCCTCTGATGGAGGAGGTCGGGGGGATGGTTGGATGTACAAAGCTGTTCACATCCCGTCTCCTAGCAACAGTCAACACTGGCTTCTATTATCTGTAATCTGGGGGTGAAAATATTACAGTTTAAGTCCGTCTGCAGCCGCAGAGCACTGCCTGTGTCCCCCTAGAACTCTGGTCCAGTCCTCAATAAACCTCTTTGGACTCTGACACACCACGTCCACAACCAGCTGCTGGTTCTTCACTGAGCGTCTGTGGCCGACTGTCACCTGTAGTTTCAACAAGTCGACTCTTATCAGCCAGGGAACTGGCTCTCAGTGCAAAACAAACCACAACCAGGTAAAGCTGAACTCCCAGTTTCATCACCTTCCCTCCCTGTTGGGCTCATCCTGGCTACTGTTCCCTGACTACTTCTGTCTGTGTTGATGGTCTGATGTGGGACACAAACAGTCTGATGAGTCTCTAGTAGTTTGAGGTCAGCTTGGTGTATCAGGGTCATATTAACCAGGCTGACAGTGTGACAGAGAACAAGTCTCCAGCTCGACCTCCTCCATCAGACTGAGTGTCTGTGGCTGCAGCAGGCCTCTTCATACCTGAGAGTTTCCAGTCTCCAGTGAGGATCCTTCTGTCCATCAGACAGCATCTTCACTCCTGAGTCTCCTGGATGATTGTAGCTCAGGTCCAGCTCTCTCAGATGGGAGGAGTTGGAGCTCAGAGCTGAGACCAGAGAAGCACAGCCTTCCTCTGTGATCAGACAGCCTGACAGGCTGCAAACACACAAAACAACACACATGTCACATGATCTGAGGAACCTGTGAGAGCTGGAAGGTTTATGTTTATTACTGTCATCACCAATCTGTTTGTGTCTAAACTTTAAACTAAGTACTGAGTCCAAGAAAAGTAATTCACAGGGTCACCTGAGAGTCTCCAGTGTACAATGTGGACTCTTTAGTCCTCCAGACAGCATCTTCACTCCTGAATCCTGCAGGTCGTTGGTACTCAGGTCCATCTCTCTCAGACTAGAGGACTGGGAGCTGAGAACTGAGGACAGAGCTTCACAGCTTCTTTCTGAGAGGTTACAGACACTCAGTCTGAAGAGACAATGATGAAGAAGAATAAACAACAAGTCGAAAAGATAGCAGCGTATTTAAGTTATGTGAGGAACTGTGAGGGCTGGAAGGTTTATGTTTATTACTGTCATCACCAATCTGTTTGTGTGTGAACTTTAAACTTAGTACTGAGTCCAAGAAAAGTAATTCACAGGGTCACCTGAGAGTCTCCAGTGTACAATGTGGACTCTTTAGTCCTCCAGACAGCATCTTCACTCCTGAATCCTGCAGGTCGTTGTTACTCAGGTCCATCTCTCTCAGACTAGAGGACTGGGAGCTGAGAACTGAGGACAGAGCTTCACAGCTTCTCTCTGAGAGGTTACAGACACTCAGTCTGAAGAGACAATGATGAAGAAGAATAAACAACAAGTAGAAAAGATAGCAGCGTATTTAAGTTATGATATATGAATCTAACTCTCTCTGTACTTACAGAGCTTTGTTGGAGGCTTTGACCACTGGCAGCAGCCTCAGAAGAGCCTCCTCTGAAGCAGAGTATTTCTTCAGGTCAAACATGTCCAGATCTTCTTCTGATGACAGTAAGATGAAGACCAGAGCTGACCACTGAGCAGGAGACAGTTCATCTGTGGAGAGACGTCCTGAACTCAGGGACTGTTGGATCTCCTCCACTAGAGAACCATCATTCAGTTCATTCAGACAGTGGAACAGATTGATGCTTTTCTCTGGAGACACATCCTCACTGATCTTCTTCTTGATGTACTGGACTGTTTCCTGATTGGTCTGTGAGCTACTTCCTGTCTGTGTCAGTAGACCTCGTAGGAGTTTCTGATTGGTCTCCAGAGAAAGTCCCAGGAGGAAGCGGAGGAACAAGTCCAGGTGTCCATTTGGACTCTGTAAGGCCTTGTCCACAGCACTCTGGTAGAGACGTGTTGGTTCAGGTTTGGTTCTGAAGACTTTAGACCAACGGGAGGTTGTTGGTTCTTCTGACAGCAGATTGACTCCAGAGTTGATGAAGGTCAGATGGACATGAAGAGCAGCCAGAAACTCCTGAACACTCAGATGGACGAAGCAGAAGACCTTGTCCTGGTACAGTCCTCTCTCCTCTCTAAAGACCTGTGTGAACACTCCTGAGTACACTGAGGCTGCTCTGATGTCGATGCCACACTCTGTCAGGTCGGATTCATAGAAGATCAGGTTCCCTTTCTGCAGCTGATCAAAAGCCAGTTTTCCCAGAGACTCAGTCATCTTCCTGCTCTCTGGACTCCAGTGTGGATCTGTCTCAGCTCCTCCATCATACTTGACCTTCTTCAGTTTGGACTGAACCACCAGGAAGTGGATGTACATCTCAGTCAGGGTCTTGGGCAGCTCTCCTCCCTCTCTGGTCTTCAGCACATCCTCCAGAACTGTAGCAGTGATCCAGCAGAAGACTGGGATGTGGCACATGATGTGGAGGCTTCGTGAGGTCTTGATGTGGGAGATGATCCTGCTGGCCTGCTTCTTATCTCTGAACCTCTTCCTGAAGTACTCCTCCTTCTGTGGGTCAGTGAACCCTCTGACCTCTGTCACCATGCCAACACACTCAGGAGGGATCTGATTGGCTGCTGCAGGTCGTGTGGTTATCCAGAGGCGAGCAGAGGGAAGCAGTTTCCCCCTGAAGAGGTTTGTCAGCAGCACATCCACTGAGGTGGACTCTGTAACATCAGTCAGGACCTCATGGTTGGTGAAGTCCAGAGGAAGTCGACACTCATCCAGACCGTCAAAGATGAACAGAACCAGGAACTCTTCAAACCTGCAGATTCCTGCTGCTTTGGTTTCACTGAAGAAGTGATGAACAAGTTCCACCAAGCTGAACTGTTTCTCTTTCAGCACATTCAGCTCTCTGAAGGTGAATGGAAATGTGAACTGTATGTCCTGGTGGTCTTTGTCTTCAGCCCAGTCCAGAGTGAACTTCTGTGTTAAGACTGTTTTCCCAATGCCAGCCACTCCCTTTGTCATCACTGTTCTGATTGGTTCCTCTCCTCCAGGTGAGGCTTTAAAGAGGTATTCTTGTCTGATGGGTGTTTCTGGTCTGTGTGGTTTCCTGGATGCTGTTTCAATCTGTCTGACCTCATGTTCAGCATTGACCCCTGCAGTCCCTCCCTCTGTGATGTAGAGCTCTGTGTACATCTGATTCAGAAGGGTTGGGTTTCCTGCTTTAGCGATCCCCTCAAACACACACTGGAACTTCTTCTTCAGGTTAGATTTGAGTTCACGCTGACAAACTGCAGCTAGAAGTCCTGAATGAACACAACAAAAAAGATCAATGAGTCAAAGAATAGATTTCAACATGTCATTTTCTCAAATAATGAGTCTATGAATACATGTTGGTCCATCTCTTGAGACGTTAGTAAACGTCACATTTATCCAGCATGTTGAATCTTTAGAGAAATCCTCTTACTGCTCTGCAGACAGTCAGCCAGCTCCTCCTGCTTCATTCTCCTCAGGAAGTTCATTGTGATCTTCACAAAGGCCTCTCTGCTGCTCCTCCTCTGCTCTTCATCCTCACCGTCCAGCACCTCCTCATCCTCCCTCTGACTCTCTAAGCATTCTGGGTAATCTGAACTCAGTCCCTTCTGGATCTTCTTCAGCTCGTTCTTCACAAAAGTGACGATGTTCTCCTCCAGCAGCTGGAACAGAATATTCTATGAATGACACAAACTAAAACCATGGAAGCAAACATCAGATCCATGTTGGACAGACTGACGATCCACTGGTCTACAGAGTGCAGCATGGAGATGATTGTGAACACAAGAGATGTAAAGTAGTTGTACATGTACAGACCATGAATATGGAGTCCAGGTGTGTTTGATGCTGCTGGGCAGACGGACCTCTGGGAACCTCTGAGCTCTCCTGGTCCTCTCTGTGGAGGAATCATGAACAATCAGCTCACGTTGTGTCCGTCCACACAGAGACCAAAACAAGGTAAAGGTCCATGAAGTGATATGTGGATGTGGATCAGATGAGTCCCTGTAGTGGTAAAGGTTTACTAGTCCTGCTGATCCCTCTGAGAATCAACAGCTCAGTCTTTCAGCTCACCTTTGATCAACAGAGTTGCGTCCATCTTTGAAGTTAAAAGGAAGAGGCATAGACCAGTCACTCTTCATGGACACACAGCTGGGTTCAGGTCCAGGTTTACGTTTGTGTTTAGTTTCAGGTCCAGGTCCAGGTCCAGGTCCAGGTTGTTCCAGCTTCCTCCTGATAGAAACACCAGATACATTCAGTGATGTAATAAACCTACTGTACTCAGTGTATTAGTATCCTGGTGGTTTTAGGAGACGTTTACTATGAAATCAATGTTTCATGTAGAAATGTTTCAGTGTTGATGTTGAAGCTGTATTCAGTGCAGCAAAGACAGGAAGTGATGCAGTGAGGTGACCATGATGGTTGAAGAGTAATGCTGTCCAATCAGGATGAAGAGAGGAACCATGTGGTGTAAAAGAGTTTTACCTGAGTGACCTTCTGACATCATCATCATCACCATCATCATCATCATCATCACCATCATCACCATCATCACCATCATCATCATCAGTTTGAAATCCTCACCTTTGATCAACAGAGTGGCGATCTTTGAATTCCATAGGAGGATCCATAGACCAGTCACTCTTCATGGACACACAGCTGGGTCCAGGTTCAGGTCCAGGTTCAGGTTCAGTTTCAGGTCCAGGTCCAGGTCCAGGTCCAGGACAGTGTGGTCCCTGATGGGTCCTGGTCACATGTGTAGAAACAGAGTCAGTGAATGAAAGACTTTGAGTCATGGACAGGTAGAGATGGTCATCTCACCTCTGAGCTTTGGTGTGGCTGGTTCTAGAGGGAGGGACTCCCTCCTCTCCGTCCTCACACTGATTCATAGCAGAGTCCACACCTTCACACAAACACAACAACATTATTTCTCTTCATCATGACAAACACACACAGCTCATTCACCTCAACACTAAAGACACTCATGGACAGTTTCCATGTTGTTGTCCCTCTGAGCTGCAGAGTCCTCTCTAAGAGATGACGTTCACAACGCTCTGTAGTCTGTTGGCTTGTTGGAAGACTAGAGGAAGACTCTTCATCTGGCTTTTTATTGGCCTTTCTTTGGGGATGACGTCACTTTTCACTTCTATTTGAGTGACTTTGAAAAGCTCTTCAACGTTTGAAATGTTCCTCTGTTTCCACTTCCATTCTCTCTCTGCTGCTCAGCTCCTCTTTCACTCAGAAAAGTCTGAAGAGAAAAGTTAAATAGAAAAAGTGTCTCAGACACTTGAGTTAAGAAAAGGTCGACTACAACCTGCTGATTAATGTGCATGCTTTAAAAAATAAATCTTTATAAAATGTTAAAAAGTCTGTCAGCAGAAATTCTCATTAAAATACAGTAACATTTAATATATTCTACAGCAATAAAATACCATTAAATACAGATATTAGCTGTAAATACTCTGTAACATTACAACAAAACTCTCGTACAAGTACATTTAGTTATTATTAGAAAACATGTGAAAGGTTTTAGAGAATACTGAATATTTAATTTAACTATTTTATAGAATTATTCATTTTATCTCCAACATCTGTTAAAGTTCAGATTTCTGTAATAAATCAAACTTCACTTTTCCTTCTTTTAAACCCCGTTAACAACGTGTCAAAAGACGTCATTTTAAACGCTCGTCCTATAAGTTTACAGTGTTTTACAAGTTAAATATTGCTCATCAACCTCCAGCAGATGGAGCTGAGCTGTTCCTCCTCATGATCTCCCTTCAGAGTCCAGAAGTCAGTCAGACACAGCAGAGTCACATGACATGTAGCTGTCCTCATAGAGAACACTGTGGGCACTGTGGGAACATGTGGAAGCTTTCATTTGATGGATTGTTCACTTCACCGTTTGATCAGTTAGTAAAAGGTCGACTACAACCTGGTGATCAACGAGAGAAAAAGTGAACACTAAAGGAAACACAAACACATTCAAACACTATCAAACATGGAGTAAATGTGTTGAAAAGCAGAAGAAGAAATGAAGATGAAGCTTTGTGGCCTTAAAGGACTGAGAGCAGCAGGTGAGACAAACAGAGAGTCTCTCAGGTGTGTTTCAGTGCAGGAACAAAGGCCCAGGTCAGCTCTCTGGTCCCTGCTGGGTCCTAGTGCTCCACAGCAGTAACAGTCCTGACAGACCCCAGATCAGCCTGAACTTCTCTTCTTCATCACAGCGTCATCATTCAAAGCAACACTTCATCTGGACTTCAACATCCAAACTAACAGCAGCTTCTCTCTGCCTGCTCACACAGGCGGCCATCTTGTTTCCCAGCTGACGTTTGTGTTTGAAAGCAGCTTTAAACAATCACACGTTCACAACAATCAATGACGTCATTCCAACCAATCACAGCTCCACTTACTGAACTTTCAGCATGAACTTCATCCGTGTGCAGCTCTCTTCTGTCCTCAGCAGGTCTGTGTAGAGAAGGAGCTTCGTGCTTCACTTCAACTTCCATCAGACGAAGTGAAGTGACGCAGCTTGTTGTGCTTCATCAGAGAGAGGGTGTCCTCACGTCACCATCACAGTATGCAGTCTGACTGGTTGGACTGAGTCTCAGGCTGAGCTGCGTTCACAGGATCAAATGTCATTGTGAACACAAACCTCCTCACAGCTCAAACAAGAGTCTTTCAGGATCAAACTCAGCATCTGTGGAGAAATCATTCCAACTTGTAAAGAGTTGCTTTGACCACAGACTGGATTGTGTTGTTTAGACCAGATAGTAGGACCACTAGTGATGCAACATGGACAGGTGCTGCTCTGAACCCTGTTGAAGTGTCCACTCCCAAAGGGGACACTGGGTGTTTTCTCTATGAGTGGATGAGAGAGTAAAGGTGATGATCTGTCCACATCAGAACAGACACTGCTGCCCTGTGCAGGGCCGGGGATCTGACCACCTCCTGTCTGTTGAGGTCCACCTCCACAGTGGTGTTGTCCCACCAGGACAGGACGGGCTTCCCCCTCAGCTGTGGAGTGAAATGGTTCAGCAGCTTCTGGACAGCAACAAGCTGCAGCAGGTTGATGTGACGGGAGGAGTCCGGCCACGTGCCTCCTACTCCCACTCGTCCATGAAAACCTGGAGGTGATGGAGGACTCACACCAGTCTTACACTACGACCACAATACAACAAAACATCAACAAGGATTTAAGTTAAAGCTCATCAAAAGCCACATTAAAGGACAGGTCTTCAGTTTATTTTGAAAACTTCAAAGGGAGTTTTCTGTTCTACGATCCAAGGGGAGAGAGTTCCACAGTTTAGGGCCATAACAACAGAAAGAACCTCACCAGAACTATTGTGGGAGTTCAGGACCTTCTAAAAGAACGGCAGTGGAAGATCTCAGAGTTCTTGTTGGGACGTAAAATGAAAGGCAGTCTCTGCTAAATGAAGGTGTTTGATCATGTGAGTCTTTGTAGATAAGTACAAGGACTTTGAAATCAACTGTCAGAGACACAGGGGAGCAGTGTAGTGATGCGAGCAGAGAGACCTACCGATCCCTCAAGTCCACTCATTCAAATGTCACGATCAACAGCATCAAATGCAGCGCTCAGGTCTAATGACAAGAGCACAGACACATTGTGTGAATCAGAAGAAACTCTCACGTCATTTACCACCTTAAATAAAGCGGTTCAGTGCTTTGGTTGGTCCGATAGCCAGACTGGAGTTGATCTAATATATCATAAGTATTCAGACCATCATGTAGCTGCTCAAAGGCAATCTCCTGATGAAGTGTACTCTGAGGAGGATGTGAGATCGGCCTGTAGGTATCAAGGTCACTAATGTCCCGACCTGATGTCAGTGCATCCTATAAACAGCTCATCATCACCAACATGTCCACCGGTCATCAGAACCAACGTTAGGCTTTAACACTGCAGTCAGTGGAGACACGGAGTACACATGACTCAAAGCATGAAAGGCATGTTTAATGCAACATGACATGTTCATGTCATTCATACGTCATCTGATGAGAACAGGCTTCTGAAGCAGAGGCTTCATCAAAGCTGCAGAGACACGTTGATTCTTCTTCTTGTGTTGTGAGAGCGGCTCAGGAAGCTGGAAGCTTTCATTGAAATAACTGGAACACACCAAAGTGCCAGAGTGCTGCTTTCACTGCTTTCATCGTGTTGGATGCTGATGGACAGTTATGGTATTTTATTTTCATTTCTACAGTACCTCATTTATTTTTATTCATTGTTGCATCAAATTAATCTTTATTGGTCCATAGAACACAGGTTCATAACAAACAGGTTCAAACCCAAAAATGTGAAGAAATAATCACACTAATCCCAAATACAGAAACTTGTATTCTGACAGATATTTGCCACAAATTGTGTTTCAGAGATACATGTCAGATTAACTTTTACTGAGACAGACACTGCTTTATAAAACCAGTCATCAGCTCAATGATAACTGGTACAAGTATAAAGTTATACCAGCACACCGGTTTTAATATCCCGTATGATATGACTTCTTCACACAATCATACCGGCAACAACTGCTGTCTGTCTTCAACAGGCAGCTGAATGTATTCTTTGCTGCTGTCAGCGCTAGTTGTCTAATATGTATTGAGAGGGAACTCTAGTCATGGTCATAACTTTATAACGCAACAATGAACAACCCACAACTACCGCTCTTTAACAGAGAACAACACCACAGCACACAACAGTCTGTGACACAAACAATTTGTAACATTAATAATTGTACATTTACAAAATTTCCCCGCCGAACTGCATGCTGGGTACGGCTCACTCGCAAGCCTGCTCGCACAACAGTCCGCTAACAGCTGGGAGAGGCTCCGTCCTCCAGTAACGTTACATGAAAGAACAGAACAGAGCGATGCAGGATGAAGGAAACAGGAAGAGAAGGAAGACGCGCCACACAAACAGCTGTTCACCGCTCGTCACCATCCTGCAGCAGGGGCGGACTGGGGGGAAAAAGTGTCCCGGGAGTTTACTGTCAGACCGGCCCACTCAATACACGGCGCGTTGCCCACTCAATGCATCGCACGTATCGACCAGTCAGTGGCCTACTTGGGAAAATACCCACACACTTAACATTATTTTGGATGATTACAAAGACATTTTCTACATTTGGATCCACCAATTTGCCTGGATGGACACATTGAATAAAAGAATACTCGCCATTGTAACACACAAGGTAGGTCTAGTTTGCTCGATGAATATGCTGAACTCGGCTAGTATCAGATGGTTATATGCAGTGGAGCTGGTGGAACATGTTCTCTGTAGGGCTGCGCCACATCCAATCAATTTCAGCAAACATGCCAGAATGATTTAATGCAAAACAATTAAGGTATCAAACATGTGTTACTACTTTGCAGTTAAATATTTAACTTTTATTCCAACATGAAAAAAGCAGTAAATAACACTTTCACAAACACGTCAGGACATCTTATTTGTGTCACCCACACAGAGAATTCAGTATAATATAATAATATATAAATCATATAATAATATGCTGTATAATATAATATAATATATATATATCATATAATGATATATATATATATCATATAATAATATTCACTATAATATAAAACACACACAAGCACAAAAAAATAAATAAATAATGTCACAACTGACAGGTTCAGTAAGGAGGCTGGTATAAATACTGGATGTAATGAGGAAATGAAGTGCAGGTGTGGAGATGAACAGGGACGCTCAGGTGAAGGGGATTTTTATTTGATTCTAATTCCACCAGTTTCCTCCATTCTTCTTGGGAGTGGCTGCATGCGTCCTGATGGTGGACTCCCTCCTGCTTTTGTTCACTTTCACATGCAGGTGAATTTGCATTGAGGCAGGTGGCTCAATGCAAAGTGCCACCTGCCATCAGGACTAACCAACATTCATACAACATTCTCACACCGCACAAATATACAATCTACAATCAAACAAATGAGCAGGTAGCAACAAATACGTGATATGGATAATAAATGAGAATAAATCTTATGAAACAACACTTGTCACAGTCATTCTGGGTCCATTGTCTGCATGGTGTAAAGTACCTGCAGTTCTATGTTTCGTCTTTCTGTGCACAGCTCATGTCATGATCTGTTTTTAATAATTTGATCTCATGATAGAGACATGTGAGTCACTAAAAAACAGTTTGTGTTGCTTTTCTTTCTGTGGATTTGGTTCATGAAATAGCTGCAGGCGTGTACAGATTCAGCTGTGAGGCAGTGTGAAGAAAAGAAAAAGGGTTGGACATTTTTCCACAGAAGCAATGAAGACAGTGATATGTTTAGCCTTTCTGTGCACAGCTCTATCAAATAGATTCAAAGTTGTCTCTGGCCAAATCCCAATGTCCCCCCTCACGGACTCACGGACTTTGAGGCGCGCTCCCGCGAAGTCCGTGAGGGTTTAGGGATGTCCCACTGCCAAATCGTCAAGTGTTTGAGGGCTCACTGGCAGACATTTTGAGCCCTTTATGAACCCTTTCCGTAAGTCAGCATGGTATGCTGACTTAGCCTAAGGGAATTACCCACAAATCATTGCAATGTGATGTTAAACACGGGGTAACCAGTGGACGCATGGAGGCGTAAAAAAAAGGTAAACAAATAGGACGGATCACGTGTGTTCAGCCAGTAATAATACATTTACTCAGAAACATTAAGGGTTAAAGATGGAACAAAAAATAAACACGAAATCAGAAGATATTTATTCATTTATTCATCAAATATTTGATTTAGTCATTGAAGCTGTTTTGACAAAAACGAGTAAATAGATGATATGAAGTTAGATCTCATCTTGTGAGGAAAGAGCCTGAAGACGTTCACATCAGGGAGTACAAAGTATAAAATAAATACACACAATTATACATCATATTTTTTGTCGTTTTCATGGTAACGTGATATGTTGCAGTAAAGTGCTGTCCCGTTCCTATTTGCACCATTTCAAGCCCTCACAGTCTCTCACACTCAACCACTTACCAGGTGACGTCAGTAAGTCCTTGAGGGTTCAGAGTTTCAGGGTTTAGGGTTTGAGGGTTCAGGGTTTGAGGGTTTAGGGTTTGAGGGTTCAGAGTTTGAGGGTTTGAGGGTTTAGGGTTTGAGGGTTCAGAGTTTGAGGGTTTGAGGGTTTAGGGTTTGAGGGTTCAGGGTTTGAGGGTTCGAGGGTTTAGGGTTTGAGGGTTCAGAGTTTTAGGGTTTAGGGGGGACATTGGGATTTGGCCTCTGACTTTCAAATCACCTCGCCTGCACTGTGAACAATGCTGGAGAGCTGGTTTTGGCTCTTTGCACTTGACTTGCCCCGACAAGCTGTCATGTTTAACTGTTTGACAAATTTCCCCTTGGGGATGAATAAAGTATGTATCTAATCTCATCTGATCTCATCTAAAGAAGAACAGAGGAACAAGAAAGTATCACACAGAAAATACCAAACCTACGATTCACCAGCTTCTTTCCTGCTTGGCTTCTAAAGCGTCCTCCATCATTCCTGCACGTTTCAGAGTTATGATTTAAAGGTGCTGCTGTAGGGACAGTCCACCCTTAAATTAAAAATACAAATTAGTCCTCTCATCTGTAGCTATGTTGATCAATCTCTATTGTTTTGGTGTTAGTTGCAGTTAGTGTTGGAGACATTCACAGTAGAGATGTCTGACTTCTCTCTAATACAATAAAACTAGATGTCACTGGGCTTGTGATGCTCAAATCGCCAAAAAAATACAATTCCATTTTTTTTTTTTTTGAAAAACGTTTGAAAAATATTTTTTCAATAACAAAAATTATAAATTTTTACAAAAAAAAAGTTCTCTAAATTACTTTTTTCTCAGACTCTGGTCCAGAAATCTCCTCTTCAGCAGCTCTTACATATACCAAACTACTCTTTCATTGCTCTCTGTGTTCTGAAGGTTAACACAGAGGGGTTAGTTCACACAGCATTCACAGACTCATTTGTACACATTGTATTAATAAAAGCATGGAGAACATGTATTTATTCATCCAGGGAAAATCCAGGGAGGGTGAGGGTGGAATCCAGGCAGGAGGAGGCAGGGCAGGGCAGGCAGACTGGGGAACCGGGAGGATGAAAAAACTGCAGGAACAGAGAGACAGGGTTAGAGTACTGAAAAACACTTGGGAGAAAACTCTTAATTATCTTCAAACAGAGCGGCCAAGAACTACTCGCTACCACGTGAGCTGTAAACAACGACCTGGCGAAGAGTGGATGAAGAGCCGGGGTAGATATACTTGTAGTGGCCGTTTGTCGGCTAAATCAAACTTAAACAAATAATAATCAAACGCCACTGATGCACCGTGGTCGGTATCCTTACGCAGCCAGAAGAGAGTGAAATGTCCAAGCAGGATTCCGTTTTGTGTATTTATTAAATAAAGCAAATAAAACAAGCAAACATACGAACTAACAAAACTCCTGCCGTGCTGTCTCTCCTGTCCTGTGCACCGCTGCTGTGCAGCTGGTAAAAACTATACGCCCACCCCGGTGCATGCTGGTCCTATCTTTCTACTCTTTTAAATAGCAACAGGTGCCCACAGTAATTACCCAAAGAATTATATAACGAAACAAATTACTATGAAAGAGAAAAATAATCTTAATATATGAAACATCGACAATAATTAAGCAATACTACTTATAAATGAAATAACAAAATACAATATCAAATAAATAGCTCCAACAGATATATTAATTCAGTCACACAAAACAGCAGCGGTCGTGCAGACACACCTGGTGGATATCTGCTCTCTACTGAGTGCACCTTTCTGCCCGATCTCAATGTCCACTCAAGGACTCGCAGACTTTGAGGCCCGTGAACGCAAAGTCCACGAGGGCTTAGGTCTGTCCCGCTGTCACATCGTTGAGCGCTTGAGGGTTATCGCTCAAACATGTTAAGCCCTTCATGCACACTTTCCGTAAGTCTGCATGCATGCAGAATTTGCCTGAGGGAATTACCCACAATTCATAGTGTTGTGACATTAAACACGGGGTTAAAGGGGAATCCCGGAGGCATGGCATGTTAAATACACACAAACATTAACGTTAATGATTTAGGATGCTGCATAAAACCACATTCAACCAGAGGAATGCAGGCATAGGCTGCATTACACACCTGGTTTATTCATCAACCATTTCTTTCAGTTTTGCTTATTGAAGCTGTTTTGACAAAAACAAGTTCCTTGAAATGATTTGACAACTACCTCTCGTCTCATGAGGGAAATGCCTGGAAGATGTTAAAATCAGGCAGCAAAAAACGCAAAATAAAAGCAAAATAAAAGCCCACAATTGCACGTAAATCAAAACGTCATCAAACGTGATGTATCGCAGCGCTGTCCCATTCGTATTCATACCGTTCCAACCCCTTGCAGCTTCTCACACTCAAGCATTCACCAGGTGACATCACTTTAGTCCCTGAGGGTTCAGGCTTTAGGGCTTGAGGGGGGGCATTGGGAGGCCTGTAGTTCTGCTTGGGATGTTGTCGTAGATCAGCTGCTCAGCAGTTCAATCAGGGAAAGTGTGAACAGGTTTTCTCAATCATGTCCTCTGAGCAGGGAGGGGCTGGGCTCTGTTAAGATGAAGAGGAAGCCAATAGATGAACTGTGACGTCAGCAGTAACTGAGAAATCTTGCATTAATGGTATGTTCATAATTCTGTCCGAATGGGGACGCTTGTTTCAGTTTAGCTCACCCGTACGTATCTGGGCAGTTGGTAGGTTCCAATTAGGTGCAGCTGAATAGATAAAAGCCCATTCACTGCAGTGAGGAGGAGGAGGAGGAGGAGGAGGGGCAGAAATTGTCAGCTTGCTATGAGGCAACAGTGGTTTTTAATTTGATGTTCGGTTTCTTTTATTTTTCTGGTGCAGCGTGCGTTCAACAAATGCTTGGCCTGTGGTGCTGCTGCGTGTCGATTCCTTGAGACGTGCTCATAAAAGCAACTTAACTCAGCACTGCGCTTCCTTGGGTCCTCAGCAATACACCTGCTGTGACAGTTGCATCAGAAACCCCAGTGAAAAAACAGCTGACTTTACAGTTAGGCAAGGGAGGCTACCTGGACCTTTGGCCCCAAACTAAAAAGGCCCCAAAAAGCTGTGGATTAATATTGATGCTATGAAAAATATTGAACGATGTTTTCACTCATTTCACTCTGAAAAAGCCTCTAAGAATAAGCAACTCAACTACTTACTGTGTACTTCTACTTCACATGAGAGCTTTACAGTATTCATCGACCTGACAGAGAGAACGGTTACGTTGCAAATTCAGATTTTACTCTCAAAATATATAATAATTTAAATATGATGGGTTATTATTCATCAAACTATCCAGCTTTATCAAATGAAAAGATCCACCTTGAACAGACATTAAGTCAATTGAAGTACTTTGTGCTGATAATGCCTCTATTTCACTCTACTTGAAGTAAACATTTGGATACCGGACTTTAACTGTGTGGTATTAATAGTTTGACTTCAGGAAGAAAGAACAAACGCCTGTTTAAAAATGTGTGATTGTTTTTCGGAGATGTGAGAGTTGCTACAGAGTAGCTTGAAACCAGCCAGAACAACAGTTCTGCAGATGATTTGAATCAGTTTTGTATCCAGGTGTATCGTTGTCTTTGCCCACAAGGGTGAGAAGTGAAGAGACGCTGCATCTTTGTTGGTAAGACAAAGACACAGACAGACCTTGAAACCGGAACTGAATGTACCCATACTCCCCTTCCGACACATGTCTGAACCCTTTGTACGCGCACATGATGGTGAATGTTGCACTTTGTCGAGGCAGCACAGATGTGTTTTGTCACATTGAAACCAAAGATATCTGGTCCATGCAAAACTTTCACTGACGAGGACGACGGAGAAAAGATCGACGGAAAATGTACAAATTTGTGTTTTGAATAAAAAAAGTCTCAGACTCCCTTCATCAATAAGTCTTTATAACTGCAAGCCACACACATTAACGGTCAGTCTGCACATTCATATAGGTTCGCTGTCTTTTCCATTATTTATTCGTGGCAAAAATGAAATCGCCTGCATGTGGACACGACGGTAAATAGTCCACGTTTTCGATAGCTGACAGATGATAGCGGTCAATAAACACAAGGAGAACGCTGGGCTTTCTGTTTGAGAGATAAGCCCCCTCAGTGTAGGCATCACTTGAAGAAAAAAGAAACAAATGACAGTGAAGCTACAGAGAAAGGATTTTTTAAAAATGGCAAATAATAAGTACGGACATTATAATTGTTTTGTACGTGTGAGCAGATGCGTGTGTGTGCGTGCATGTGGCGGTGTGTTCTCCTGGCGGCGCCCTGTCCTCTCATGCACGATGGAGATGAGAGGACCCAGCACCACCTGCAGTGAAGAACACATCACAAAACATGTTCAGCAATGATGAAGAGGACTCAGTGCATCTGGTCCTTGTGCATAAATGTATGTTACAGGTCTCATGCCACTGTGATGTCCATATCAAATTTAAAAAGTAAAATGTATGATAATTGATCTGTTATCTGTTATTCATCGAGCACATTGCACTGCACCTTTACTGATTCTTTTTGCACTTCTGGTTAGATGCTAAAACTGCATTTCGTTGTCCTCGTACTTGTACTTTGTGCAATGACAACAAAGTTGAATCTGAATCTGAATTGTCCTTTTTACTGCATTGTTTGTATTATTTTGCACAACTTTGTTTTGGATAATTTGGTTAAATGTGATTTAATTTAGATTTTTTTTCATTGAGGAAATCAATCCATTGTGTATTATATCAAGTCAAAAACGATATGGGTTATTATAAGCATCCGGTTATTATAAGCATCCGTATAGCGCAGCTTAAATACACACAGCGAGGAGGTTATGAGAGCGTTGGTCTTAACACTGAGGCTCTCACATTGAATTGCAGTGGTTGAAGCAGACCGTGTGTTTTTGATTTGTTGTGCAACACAGCACATACGTGGGAGACGTCATGTGAGTTTGGGGCCTAAAAAACACGGAGCAGATAAACCGACGGCTGAACAGATTCCAGAGCAGACGACTGAGTTTGACTCCCGATGAAAACTGTTCCAACGAGCACGTCAAGAGGCATTCGCCGTGTTTGTCCCCCGGTTCTTCTAACCTGCTAGAGATGATCAATTCAAACATTTGTGGGACGGTAGAATAATAAAGACGTTAGCTGTGAGGACATGAGTTTGCTCATGACGGGTGTATAACCTGAGCTACATGCAGCTAAATATCTTGAAACATTTAAAACCTTCTTAAAAACATCTTACAATAACTGGGCGCACTGCACATGCCACTAATATTGCTCAAGAATGATACGATATGACTCAGGAGTTCTGTGTTGTGTCGTTTTTAACCCTTCATTACACAGGGTTGTGTGGTGGAATACAACACACACCAGATAGTATTCAGTGAGCGTACAAACACAACAACAGGGTCAACTCGGTGTCTTGTGGGCGGAATACAAACACACAGAGCTGTATATGAAAGTGTTTGAAGCGCTTTCGGCCGAGCGAGCATGTTCGTCGTGTCTGGTGATTGATGTGCGTCGGGTAAGGGCAGGAGGATTAGGAAGTTAAGTTATGATCTCACATTAATGACAGAAGCGTAAGTCACACAACGCGGATGAGGGAGATGTAATGACAGGATTAAACAAATGCATTCTACGGACTGAAATGATGCAACTGAAAGTCATCAACAGGTGGTCCATACTTGATGAATGGATTCACCTTTCCTGAGATGAGAAGTTGGGGATTTAAAATGTGACTTTGTGGTGTCACTTTGAAGTTAAATCGGTTTATAGTAGGAGACGAGTTTGATGATGTGTATGCTGTCCCATCTGTGTTACATTCATACAGTTTGAATTATGGTCATGCTCAAATGCTAACGTTCATGCTCCAGTTAGCACTTCTATGCAAGCTGAAGAGAAGTCATTGGTTGTCTTATGACTTGTAGACAGAAGGGCACAGACCTCAGTAACCTCAGTAAGCTCAGTAAGCACACATTGTGGGATGAAGCTGTGCGGTTAGGTGGGTAGTCATGATGGTCTCACCATCACGACTGCAGCTTTACAACCGCTGCGTATGGTTAAAGCACGCTACCTACCCCAACATCCATAACCACACAAGAAGCTGCTGTTTCCAGTCTCTCCAACGTCTACGGGTCAATCAGCAGGCGTTTCACAGCTTTGGCTGTTTCTGCATCCATCAGTGGAATTTCTTCTTCTTGTTCGATTGAACACGAACCACCGATCAACATTACACTTCAACTCAAGTGGCTTCTGGGGTGGTGAACACAAAAGAAGCGGTGACGGAAATGAATAGCACGAAGGAAGGAAAACGATTGGTTGTGTGCCGTAGTTTTCATTCATGCAGTTTTAAATATTTAGCAATCGGAAACTGAAATGTATCCCATCACTCAAAGAACGGTGTGCCAATTGTGAATCTGTTATATGTATGTTACATTAGGTCTCTACAGTCTACAGAACATCATATATGCAGACAAGAGCCCTGTCATCATAATGCATTCCTCCTGCAACTGTCTCATATCATTCAATAAAGATTTGATATTATCTGATTCATGGGGACTGGAATGCCAGAATACTGCACATAAAGACTCATTTTGGATGAGTGATTTCAGGTCGTGCCATTGTAAGGCGACAACGCCTTTATGTGCACAAACAAACAGACACAGATCAGACACAGCATCCCACTGTCTCCGTACCCGTGTCTGTCTGTTGTCTCTCTGTTGTGTGTCTCTGCTGTGTCTCTGTTGTGTCTCTCTGTTGTGTCTCTCTGTTGTCTCTCTGTTGTGTCTCTGTTGTGTCTCTGTTGTGTGTCTCTGCTGTGTCTCTGTTGTGTCTCTCTGTTGTGTGTCTCTGTTGTGTCTCTCTGTTGTCTCTCTGTTGTGTCTCTGTTGTGTCTCTGTTGTGTGTCTCTGCTGTGTCTCTGTTGTGTCTCTCTGTTGTGTCTCTCTGTTGTCTCTCTGTTGTGTCTCTGTTGTGTCTCTGTTGTGTGTCTCTGCTGTGTCTCTGTTGTGTCTCTGTTGTGTGTCTCTGCTGTGTCTCTGTTGTGTCTCTCTGTTGTCTCTCTGTTGTGTCTCTGTTGTGTGTCTCTGCTGTCTCTCTGTTGTGTCTCTCTGTTGTCTCTCTGTTGTGTGTCTCTGTTGTGTCTCTCTGTTGTGTGTCTCTGTTGTGTCTCTGTTGTGTGTCTCTGTTGTGTCTCTGTTGTGTCTCTGTTGTGTGTCTCTGTTGTGTCTCTGCTGTGTCTCTGTTGTGTCTCTGTTGTGTGTCTCTGTTGTGTCTCTCTGTTGTGTCTCTGCTGTGTCTCTGTTGTGTCTCTCTGTTGTGTGTCTCTGTTGTGTCTCTGTTGTGTCTCTGTTGTGTCTCTGTTGTGTCTCTCTGTTGTGTGTCTCTCTGTTGTGTGTCTCTGCTGTGTCTCTGTTGTGTCTCTCTGTTGTGTCTCTCTGTTGTCTCTCTGTTGTGTCTCTGCTGTGTCTCTGTTGTGTGTCTCTGTTGTGTCTCTCTGTTGTCTCTCTGTTGTGTCTCTGTTGTGTCTCTGTTGTGTGTCTCTGTTGTGTCTCTCTGCTGTGTCTCTGTTGTGTCTCTGTTGTGTCTCTCTGTTGTGTGTCTCTGTTGTGTCTCTCTGTTGTGTGTCTCTGTTGTGTCTCTCTGTTGTGTCTCTCTGTTGTGTGTCTCTGTTGTGTCTCTCTGTTGTGTCTCTGTTGTGTGTCTCTGTTGTGTCTCTCTGTTGTCTCTCTGTTGTGTCTCTGCTGTGTCTCTGTTGTGTGTCTCTGTTGTGTCTCTCTGTTGTGTGTCTCTGTTGTGTCTCTCTGTTGTGTGTCTCTGTTGTGTCTCTCTGTTGTGTGTCTCTGCTGTGTCTCTGTTGTGTCTCTGCTGTGTCTCTGTTGTGTCTCTCTGTTGTCTCTCTGTTGTGTCTCTGTTGTGTGTCTCTGCTGTCTCTCTGTTGTGTCTCTCTGTTGTCTCTCTGTTGTGTGTCTCTGTTGTGTCTCTCTGTTGTGTGTCTCTGTTGTGTCTCTGTTGTGTGTCTCTGTTGTGTCTCTGTTGTGTCTCTGTTGTGTGTCTCTGTTGTGTCTCTGCTGTGTCTCTGTTGTGTCTCTGTTGTGTGTCTCTGTTGTGTCTCTCTGTTGTGTCTCTGCTGTGTCTCTGTTGTGTCTCTCTGTTGTGTGTCTCTGTTGTGTCTCTGTTGTGTCTCTGTTGTGTCTCTGTTGTGTCTCTCTGTTGTGTGTCTCTCTGTTGTGTGTCTCTGCTGTGTCTCTGTTGTGTCTCTCTGTTGTGTCTCTCTGTTGTCTCTCTGTTGTGTCTCTGCTGTGTCTCTGTTGTGTGTCTCTGTTGTGTCTCTCTGTTGTCTCTCTGTTGTGTCTCTGTTGTGTCTCTGTTGTGTGTCTCTGTTGTGTCTCTCTGCTGTGTCTCTGTTGTGTCTCTGTTGTGTCTCTCTGTTGTGTGTCTCTGTTGTGTCTCTCTGTTGTGTGTCTCTGTTGTGTCTCTCTGTTGTGTCTCTCTGTTGTGTGTCTCTGTTGTGTCTCTCTGTTGTGTCTCTGTTGTGTGTCTCTGTTGTGTCTCTCTGTTGTCTCTCTGTTGTGTCTCTGCTGTGTCTCTGTTGTGTGTCTCTGTTGTGTCTCTCTGTTGTGTGTCTCTGTTGTGTCTCTCTGTTGTGTCTCTGTTGTGTCTCTCTGTTGTGTGTCTCTGCTGTGTCTCTGTTGTGTGTCTCTGTTGTGTCTCTCTGTTGTCTCTCTGTTGTGTCTCTGCTGTGTCTCTGTTGTGTCTCTCTGTTGTCTCTCTGTTGTGTCTCTGTTGTGTCTCTCTGTTGTGTGTCTCTGTTGTGTCTCTCTGTTGTGTGTCTCTGTTGTGTCTCTGTTGTGTGTCTCTGTTGTGTCTCTGTTGTGTGTCTCTGTTGTGTCTCTCTCTGTTGTGTGTCTCTCTGTTGTGTGTCTCTGTTGTGTCTCTGCTGTGTCTCTGTTGTGTCTCTCTGTTGTGTCTCTGTTGTGTCTCTGCTGTGTCTCTGTTGTGTCTCTGTTGTGTCTCTGTTGTGTCTCTCTGTTGTCTCTCTGTTGTGTCTCTGTTGTGTCTCTGTTGTGTCTCTGTTGTGTGTCTCTGTTGTGTCTCTGTTGTGTCTCTCTGTTGTGTCTCTGTTGTGTGTCTCTGCTGTGTCTCTGTTGTGTCTCTGTTGTGTCTCTCTGTTGTGTCTCTGTTGTGTGTCTCTGCTGTGTCTCTGTTGTGTCTCTCTGTTGTGTCTCTGTTGTGTCTCTCTGTTGTGTCTCTGTTGTGTGTCTCTGTTGTGTCTCTCTGTTGTCTCTCTGTTGTGTCTCTGTTGTGTCTCTCTGTTGTGTCTCTGTTGTGTCTCTCTGTTGTGTCTCTGTTGTGTCTCTGTTGTGTCTCTCTCTGTTGTGTGTCTCTCTGTTGTGTGTCTCTCTGTTGTGTCTCTGTTGTGTCTCTGTTGTGTCTCTCTGTTGTGTCTCTGTTGTGTCTCTCTGTTGTGTCTCTCTGTTGTGTCTCTGTTGTGTCTCTGTTGTGTCTCTCTGCTGTGTCTCTGTTGTGTCTCTATTGTGTCTCTGTTGTGTCTCTCTCTGTTGTGTGTCTCTCTGTTGTGTGTCTCTCTGTTGTGTCTCTGTTGTGTCTCTGTTGTGTCTCTCTGTTGTGTCTCTGTTGTGTCTCTATTGTGTCTCTGTTGTGTCTCTCTCTGTTGTGTGTCTCTCTGTTGTGTGTCTCTCTGTTGTGTCTCTGTTGTGTCTCTCTGTTGTGTCTCTGTTGTGTCTCTATTGTGTCTCTGTTGTGTCTCTCTCTGTTGTGTGTCTCTCTGTTGTGTGTCTCTCTGTTGTGTCTCTGTTGTGTCTCTGTTGTGTCTCTCTGTTGTGTCTCTGTTGTGTGTCTCTGTTGTGTCTCTCTGTTGTGTCTCTGTTGTGTCTCTGTTGTGTGTCTCTGCTGTGTCTCTCTGTTGTGTCTCTCTGTTGTGTCTCTGTTGTGTCTCTCTGTTGTGTCTCTGTTGTGTCTCTCTGTTGTGTCTCTCTGTTGTGTCTCTGTTGTCTCTCTGTTGTGTCTCTGCTGTCTCTCTGTTGTGTCTCTCTGTTGTGTCTCTGTTGTGTCTCTCTGTTGTGTCTCTCTGTTGTGTCTCTGTTGTGTCTCTCTGTTGTGTCTCTCTGTTGTGTCTCTGTTGTGTCTCTGTTGTGTCTCTCTGTTGTGTCTCTCTGTTGTGTGTGTCTCTGTTGTGTCTCTTGAAGCTCTCGGCATTAATGCGGATGGTGGCACCCGTCCCTCCACCGCTCCCGCTCATCAGTGAAGACGATCCTTAAAGCCTAGAAATATACGAACCAATGTTGACATTGTGAATTGTTTTGTTTGCTTTTGTATTCAGTGCATTGCTACATCTGCTTGATGAATGATCACAATGACTCATGGGTCGGAATGGCCATTGTCTAACAGAATCCTATTTGCACTGCATACTAAACTACACGTGGAACCTAATTCTACATATTCATTCATTCAAATCACACCGTACAAATATTTCAGTATCAGACGTATTGAAAGTGTATACACTCCTATAATTCAAACATGATTATTCAGAATTGTTCAATGATGTAAATTGGCAATACTGTTCATATAAAAGAGGAAAAATGGTTCAAGAGTCAGTAAAGAGAATAATTCTTAAATGTGCAGTAACTACAAACGTCCACTAGATGTCAGTATGTGATTTGTTGGGACTGCGTTCAACTAGGACCTTGTTTGCCCGCAGTACTGCCTTTATGTTATGCAAGGTCATAACTACTACTAGTGTTCAGTGTAAGCCCAAGAAGCCGTATAAACTACAGCCCCACATTGAGTTGGTTTAGCAGCTCATAGAGGTCGTATTTACACAGTTTCCTTCAAATTCTGACACCGGAGAACACTTTTACAGTTGAGGTTAAGTTCAGAGAGTTAACAGTAGAAGCTTACTGTTCCCTCTTTGAACTCAACATCAAGACTAACAGGATATTGTTGCATTGGGGTAGCCAACCACAACTCTTGCTAACGTTAGCTGACGTAAGCACGATAAGACTCTTTGACTGATGGATGTGTGGTGGCTTTTATCTGTACCCTGTGAGGGTCATCACTACTCGAGTAGCGAGTATCTGGATCGAAGCGCTCTACGTCCTTCGTGAGGGACTCTATGTGATCGGTGCGCAGGCCCTGTGCTCGGAGAGGGCCTGAACCGTCTGATTCGCCATAATCATTAAAGTCAAGGGGAGGGTGGTCTACCTCTCCCCGTGTGGGAAAGGGCGTTCGTTCTAGGCGTACGCTTGACATATGCGGAATGTCTCGCTCGCCTGTGGAAGTGGGTTCGGACCCACTTAGGTCACTCTGGACCTGGGAGTACTCCCCCCTTCTCCTGTCATCAGAGAGGGAGAGTTTGAGGAGACCAGCAGCTGCATCTTGTACAGGGTCGAGTGGCTCAAGACGACGGCTCCACAACCGCTGAGAGTTCTGGGAGAGGATGTGGACATGGTGGAGGAGGACAAGTACCTGGTGTCTCCATCGACAGCAGACTGAACTGGAAGAACAACATCAACGCTGTGTACAGGAAGGGGAGGAGTCGACTCTTCTTCTTGAGGAAACTTGGATCCTTCAACGTGTGCAGCAGGATGTTGGAGATGTTCTACAGTCTGTTGTGGTCAGTGCACTGTACTTCTGTAGTCTGCTGGGGGAGCAGCATTGGAGCCGGAGACACCAACAGACTTAATGAACTGGTTAAGAAGGCCGGCTCCATCATTGGCTGCAAACAAGACTATCTGGAAGAGGTGGTGGAGAGGAGGACACTGAAGAAACTATTGTCCATGTTGGATAACCAGGACCACCCTCTGCACCACCTCCTGCAGGGACAGACTGATCCAGATACAGGAGAACATTCTGCTGTAAGACTCTATAGTAAATCACCTCTGAACAGATCAATCACACAACTATAACTCTGTTACTCTGTTGTTGTTTAAATCTTTGCACTACTGTTTAGTTAGTTAATTTAATATTATTCTATTTCATGGTATATATTGTGCATTTGATATTTAATACTTTATATTTACCTGTATCATAATTGCTGATGTAGTACAAAAATGTCCCCTTGATGGATTAATAAAGTATCTATCATATCAATCATTGAGTGCTGTCAGCCTCTCAGGAGAAGAACTCTCTGACCTCATGGAGACTACGCAGACTCCCTCAGAGACCAGCAGCACTGCACTTTGGTTGGAATGTACAAAATACAAACCAGTTTTATTTGGTTTATACAATAAAAACATTAAAGGTTACACAAACAGATGATGTGAAAAGTAAAGAAGATAAAATGTCAAAAACCTCAAAGGTTCAGATCACCAATAAGCCTCGTCACACATCACACATGAACACATGAATGAAGATCAGTGGAACATGATCATCATTAAATGAACACATGATCAGTAAGAATACAAACCAAAGAATGAAAAGTTACATGGTGACACATTCTGCATTATAATATATCTTCATTGAATAAACAGCTGAGCTGGTTCTTGATCAGTAGTTTGGTTCAAACTTCTTTTGTCTCTTTTGATTTGTTTCTATGAGTTTCATCAAACTAGCACACAGTCAGTGATGAATGAAGTCAAAGTGAACAAGACCACGTGAAGAACCAAGCTGCATTCAACTGATCCTTCATGTGAGACAGTGTTCTGGTGGATTTGGACGTTTCTGCTTTGACGTGATGTTTATGTGCTTTATTGTCTAGAATCGTCCAAAACTTTGATTTCTTTTGATCTCAACATAACTTCTCAGAGTTTCTTCATTTGTTACACGATGATCAAAGAAGATGAATTTAGTTTGTTCAAATCAAAACAACTCTTCACAACTTGTGCTTCTTGTTCCACAGATGCTGCATTTGATCCAGAAAGACTCTTATTTGACATTCGGAGGTTTTTCTGAACACAAACAAATGTTTCAAGACAACAAAGTTCAGTTTTCTACACAAAGTCAAAGATGTTTCACAGCTTCTCTAAGACAACACATCGTTCCAGGTCATTACATGGACCTCGCTCAGCTCTTTCACACATCCATCTGCAACACCACAAGTCCCAGAGAGCTCTCAACCCCCCAGAGTCCAGACCAGCTCAGGTACCCCTCACCTGCTCCAACTGCATCTACAACCACTGAGAGATCAGGTTGGTACCAACTCACATCAGCTGTGTGTGATCCTGTACACACTGAACCATCTGGTCAGCAGAGAGGAGGTTCCTCTGCAGGAGGAGACTCTCCCTCCTCCAGAGAAAACAGAGACATTGAGGACCCAGGACTGTACCTGGACCCAAACCCAAAGCCAGGATAAAGAGGTTCAGTGAATGTGGTGTTGAAGGTGTGGATGTGGATCAGTGTGTCAGAGGAGACTCTGTAGAAGGACAGAGAGCCAGCAGGACAGTCCACATACACTGCTACTCTACCAGAGAAGAAGAAGGAGGAGGAGGAGATGGCTGTTATCATCTTATTGTGACAGACATAGTAACCATCACCATCATCATCATCATCATCATCACACCACAGACTCCAGGACTGATCATTCTCTCCAAACATACAGTCTTTACTGCGTCCTTTCCTCCTGATTCCTCTGTAACTCACTGATATATAAACACTTTCTCTCCACTCGACCTCCCAGTAACAGCGACCAGTCAGACCAGTTCTACACAGCAGCTGATAGGCATCAAACCTGTCTGGATGATCAGGATATGACTGAACCTCCTTCACACGTGTCACCTCCCTGTTGTTGTCAGACAGTTTGAGTTTTCTGTTCACTGTGTTTGTGTCGAGTGTGAGTTCACAGGAATCTGATGGAGAGAACAAGACACAACACAGCTGCAGTTATTAATCTATCATGTGTTTGATGATGACATCAGAGATGTGAATGAGTGATGTCACCGTTTGAAGATGCTTTGTTTCCATGAATCAAACTCAAAGCACACTTACACTTCCTCAGACCTGGTCTGGACCATCGGACTCCAGCAGGCTCCACCCTGAAAGGAGGAGGGGGGTCAGAGCAGCATGAGACATGGACATGACATCGCTCTCACACACAGAGCTTTGTTATTCATCTTCACATGAGCACTTATTATTCATCAGCTCATACTCTGTGACTTCACTGGAGCTTCTTCTGATTGGCCCATGACGACAGCTCATTATCTTCACTTATTCATGATGTATTATTATCAGTGTTATATTGACCATCATCATCCATTTCACACTCAGTTTCCTCTCCAGTCAGTCAGTGAGTCACATGTTTAAACCTGCATCTATTCATTTCTTTGTCCACTTGTGGTTCAGTGAGAACAAGCTGTGAACACAACATGTGACATCTTATCAGCTTATAAAGTAGTTGTGTCTCACATGATATCAACAGCTGCTTCCACATCCAGCAGTTACACATCAACATGATGACTCATCAGAGTCTTTGTGTTTGTGTCTCCTGATGAATGGAAGTCCACTACTCTCTCTCTTAGCTCTGTGTTTGGTCTCCACCACCTCCTGAGGGAAACATCTGTCTCTGTAGCTGCTAAATGCTCCACGATGTTCACCAGCTCGTCTCTAACTGAGTCTGTCTGCTGTTTGCTGCTGAGCAGGTAGTGAACAGTGGCTTCATCACAGCTTGTTGGATGGAAACAGCTGCTGCTGGAAACACTGAGACTCAACCAAACAGGAAATGTGCTGCAGAACCAAAACTAGGAGCTAAAAGAGGCTAAAAAGCTGTGTAGAGCTGCAGAGATGGAGACAGTTCTCTGTGGGTTCATCACCACTACTTCTGTCTGTGTTGATGGTCTGATGTGGGACACAAACAGTCTGATGAGTCTCTGGTAGTTTGAGGTCAGCTTGGTGCATCAGGGTCATATTAACCAGGCTGACAGTGTGACAGAGAACAAGTCTCCAGCTCGACCTCCTCCATCAGACTGAGTGTCTGTGGCTGCAGCAGGCCTCTTCATACCTGAGAGTTTCCAGTCTCCAGTGAGGATCCTTCTGTCCATCAGACAGCATCTTCACTCCTGAGTCTCCTGGATGATTGTAGCTCAGGTCCAGCACTCTCAGATGGGAGGGGTTGGAGCTCAGAGCTGAGACCAGAGAAGCACAGCCTTCCTCTGTGATCAGACAGCCTGACAGGCTGCAAACACACAAAACAACACACATGTCACATGATCTGAGGGAACTGTGAGGGCTGGAAGGTTTATGTTTATGACTGTCATCACCAATCTGTTTGTGTGTAAACTTTAAACTTAGTCCAAGATAAGTAATTCACAGGGTCACCTGAGAGTCTCCAGTGTACAATGTGGACTCTTTAGTCCTCCAGACAGCATCTTCACTCCTGAATCCTGCAGGTCGTTGTTACTCAGGTCCATCTCTCTCAGACTAGAGGACTGGGAGCTGAGAACTGAGGACAGAGCTTCACAGCTTCTCCCTGAGAGGTTACAGCCACTCAGTCTGAAGAGACAATGATGAAGAAGAATAAACAATAAGTAGAAAAGATAGCAGCGTATTTAAGTTATGATCTATGAATCTAACTCTCTCTGTACTTACAGAGCTTTGTTGGAGGCTTTGACCACTGGCAGCAGCCTCAGAAGAGCCTCCTCTGAAGCAGAGTATTTCTTCAGGTCAAACACGTCCAGATCTTCTTCTGATGACAGTAAGATGAAGACCAGAGCTGACCACTGAGCAGGAGACAGTTCATCTCTGGAGAGACGTCCTGACCTCAGGGACTGTTGGATCTCCTCCACTAGAGAACGATCATTCAGTTCATTCAGACAGTGGAACAGATTGATGCTTTTCTCTGGAGACACATCCTCACTGATCTTCTTCTTGATGTACTGGACTGTTTCCTGATTGGTCTGTGAGCTACTTCCTGTCTGTGTCAGCAGACCTCGTAGGAGACTCTGATTGGTCTCCAGAGAAAGACCCAGGAGGAAGCGGAGGAACAAGTCCAGGTGTCCATTTGGACTCTGTAAGGCCTTGTCCACAGCACTCTGGTAGAGATGTGTTAGTTCAGGTTTGTCTCTAGAGACTTCAGACAGCGGGGAGGTTGTTGGTTCTTCTGACAGCAGATTGACTCCAGAGTTGATGAAGGCCAGATGGACATGAAGAGCAGCCAGAAACTCCTGAACACTCAGATGGACGAAGCAGAAGACCTTGTCCTGGTACAGTCCTCTCTCCTCTCTAAAGACCTGTGTGAACACTCCTGAGTACACTGAGGCTTCTCTGATGTCGATGCCACACTCCGTCAGGTCGGATTCATAGAAGATCAGGTTCCCTTTCTGCAGCTGATCAAAAGCCAGTTTTCCCAGAGACTCAGTCATCTTCCTGCTCTCTGGACTCCAGTGTGGATCTGTCTCAGCTCCTCCATCATACTTGACCTTCTTCAGTTTGGACTGAACCACTAGGAAGTGGATGTACATCTCAGTCAGGGTCTTGGGCAGCTCTCCTCCCTCTCTGGTCTTCAACACCTCCTCCAGAACTGTAGCAGTGATCCAGCAGAAGACTGGGATGTGGCACATGATGTGGAGGCTTCGTGAGGTCTTGATGTGGGAGATGATCCTGCTGGCCTGCTCCTTATCTCTGAACCTCTTCCTGAAGTACTCCTCCTTCTGTGGGTCAGTGAACCCTCTGACCTCTGTCACCATGCCAACACACTCAGGAGGGATCTGATTGGCTGCTGCAGGTCGTGTGGTTATCCAGAGGCGAGCAGAGGGAAGCAGTTTCCCCCTGAAGAGGTTTGTCAGCAGCACATCCACTGAGGTGGACTCTGTAACATCAGTCAGGACCTCATTGTTGGTGAAGTCCAGAGGAAGTCGACACTCATCCAGACCGTCAAAGATGAACAGAACCAGGAACTCTTCAAACCTGCAGATTCCTGCTGCTTTGGTTTCACTGAAGAAGTGATGAACAAGTTCCACCAAGCTGAACTGTTTCTCTTTCAGCACATTCAGCTCTCTGAAGGTGAATGGAAATGTGAACAGTATGTTCTGGTGGTCTTTGTCTTCAGCCCAGTCCAGAGTGAACTTCTGTGTTAAGACTGTTTTCCCAATGCCAGCCACTCCCTTTGTCATCACTGTTCTGATTGGTTCCTCTCCTCCAGGTGAGGCTTTAAAGAGGTCTTCTTGTCTGATGGTTGTTTCTGGTCTGTGTGGTTTCCTGGATGCTGTTTCAATCTGTCTGACCTCATGTTCAGCATTGACCCCTGCAGTCCCTCCCTCTGTGATGTAGAGCTCTGTGTACATCTGATTCAGAAGGGTTGGGTTTCCTGCTTTAGCGATCCCCTCAAACACACTCTGGAACTTCTTCTTCAGGTTAGATTTAAGTTCACGTTGACAAACTGGAGCAGGAACTCCTGAATGACTTCCTGAATAAAAACAAAGAACATCAATGAATAAATTATTATACAAATATGTCAACATATCTGAATACATGTTGGTCCATCTCTTGAGACGTTAGTAAACGTCACATTTATCCAGCATGTTGAATCTTTAGAGAAATCCTCTTACTGCTCTGCAGACAGTCAGCCAGCTCCTCCTGCTTCATTCTCCTCAGGAAGTTCATTGTGATCTTCACAAAGGCCTCTCTGCTGCTCCTCCTCTGCTCTTCATCCTCACCGTCCAGCACCTCCTCATCCTCCCTCTGACTCTCTAAGCATTCTGGGTAATCTGAACTCAGTCCCTTCTGGATCTTCTTCAGCTCGTTCTTCACAAAAGTGACGATGTTCTCCTCCAGCAGCTGGAACAGAATATTCTATGAATGACACAAACTAAAACCATGGAAGCAAACATCAGATCCATGTTGGACAGACTGACGATCCACTGGTCTACAGAGTGCAGCATGGAGATGATTGTGAACACAAGAGATGTAAAGTAGTTGTACATGTACAGACCATGAATATGGAGTCCAGGTGTGTTTGATGCTGCTGGGCAGACGGACCTCTGGGAACCTCTGAGCTCTCCTGGTCCTCTCTGTGGAGGAATCATGAACAATCAGCTCACGTTGTGTCCGTCCACACAGAGACCAACACAAGGTAAAGGTCCATGAAGTGATATGTGGATGTGGATCAGATGAGTCCCTGTAGTGGTAAAGGTTTACTCGTCCTGCTGATCCCTCTGAGAATCAACAGCTCAGTCTTTCAGCTCACCTTTGATCAACAGAGTGGCGTCCATCTTTGAAGTTCATAGGAAGAGGCATAGACCAGTCACTCTTCATGGACACACAGCTGGGTCCAGGTCCAGGTTTACATTTACGTTTACGTTTACGTTTAGGTCCAGGTCCAGGTTGTTCCTGCTTCCTCCTGATAGAAACACCAGATACATTCAGTGATGTAATAAACCTACTGTACTCTGTGTATTAGTATCATGGTGGTTTTAGGAGACGTTTAGTATGAAATCAATGTTTCATGTAGAAATGTTTCAGTGTTGATGTTGAAGCTGTATTCAGTGCAGCAAAGACAGGAAGTGATGCAGTGAGGTGACCATGATGGTTGAAGAGTAATGCTGTCCAATCAGGATGAAGAGAGGAACCATGTGGTGGAAAAGAGTTTTACCTGAGTGACCTTCTGACTTCATCATCATCATCATCATCAGTTTGAAATATTTGAGCAACAGAGTGGCGTCCATCTTTGAAGTTAATAGAACGATCCATAGACCGGTCCCTCTTCATGGACACACAGCTGGGTCCAGGTTCAGGTCCAGGTCCAGGTCCAGGTCCAGGTCCAGGTCCAGGACAGTGTGGTTCCTGATGGGTCCTGGTCACATGTGTAGAAACAGAGTCAGTGAATGAAAGACTTTGAGTCATGGACAGGTAGAGATGGTCATCTCACCTCTGGGCTTTGGTGTGGCTGGTTTTAGAGGGAGGGAGAACCATCGCCTGTACAAATAAAGTGATTAGTTTTCATTGATAATATTCATATTAATATTAACTTCCACTGTTACTGTAAAGCTGTTAGAATTGTGGCCCATCTTCTATTTGCAATTAATATGCATTCAATCCAGTTCAATTATTTAAATGAAAATGATAATCTACTCTGGCTGAGGTTGCTTATCAAGAGTAAAATAATAGCTGTGATCTATACACACCTCTGCATTAGCAACCCGCTGAAATGAAGGTACAGGCACCTTAACCCTCTCATTACTTCAGGGTTCTTGAGAGCAACGTGGGCCTGTTAGTCCACTTACTGTGGTCATCACAGTGAACAGTGTGATGAGAGGACATGTGAGCCCTTGTTGCTGTAGTTCATCTCCTTGGAGCAGAGGCTGCATTTAGCATACCCTGCCTTATCAATGCATTTAAAACACTGTGACAGCGGGAAGCTGTACTCACGTCTGTTTAGACCTCCACCTTTATCCAGGCTCAGCTCCACCTTTATCCAGGCTCAGCTCCACCTTTATCCAGGCTCAGCTCCACCTTTATCCAGGCCCAGCTCCACCTTTATCCAGGCCCAGCTCCACCTTTATCCAGGCTCAGCTCCACCTTTATCCAGGCCCAGCTCCACCTTTATCCAGGCCCAGCTCCACCTTTATCCAGGCTCAGCTCCACCTTTATCCAGGCCCAGCTCCACCTTTATCCAGGCCCAGCTCCACTCACAGCTCAGCCCTGCGTCAAGCTGCGCTACAGATGTTGAAGAAAATCACCATATAACTTTGAATTGAACTTGGATTGAACTGAACACATTTGGGCTCGCAAGCAACAGTTATATAACGTGTTATGTAACACACATGGGGGGGGGGGGGGGTTGCATGTTTCATCACGTTACGTTTTTTCCTTCTAAATCGCGATTGTGACGAACGCCAACAGTCAACAAAGTTCCGCGTGCAGCGGACGTTAACTTAACCCAGCAAGTCTGAACTGTAACGGAACACAACGTAACTTAAACTTTAACGGAGCTGATTGGCCAAGACTCGACACATCAAAGATGTTCTATTGCGAAGATCACGGCATCGCATTTTCTCCTCGTCTCACTCCAATCTGAGAAACGCTGGCTGGCCAGTTGACCCCCCCCCCCCCCCCCCGAAAGACTAGAAGAAGACTCTTCATCTGGCTTTTTATTGTCCTCTTTGGGGATGACGTCACTTTTCACTTCTATTTGAGTGACTTTGAAAAGCTCTTCAACATTTTAAATGTTCCTCTGTTTCCACTGGCACCTTGAACTGACTCATTTCACCGTTTACCGTAAAACACCATCATTCTTTGTTGGGTTGATGTTCTTATAAAACGGTTTAACATCATCTTCCATGTTGTTGTCCCTCTGAGCTGCAGAGTCCTCTCTAAGAGATGACGTTCACAACGCTCTTTAGTCTGTTGGCTTGTTGGAAGACTAGAGGAAGACTCTTCATCTGGCTTTTTATTGGCCTCTTTGGGGATGACGTCACTTTTCACTTCTATTTGAGTGACTTTGAAAAGCTCTTCAACATTTTAAATGTTCCTCTGTTTCCACGTCTACTACATCCAGTCAGAGCAGGAAGCAGCTCGTCCAATAATCCAGAATCAGTCATGTGACCTTGTTAGCTGCTGCTGAATTCACATCACTTTGTAGCTTCATGTGTCGAGGAACCAGTGAGAGCAGAGCTGAAAGCATCCGTCCAATCATTGATCAGCACATCAGCACTCATCAACGTCCTGATTCTCTGAGATGGAGTCACACTGATGTCTCCTCTCAATGAGGCTGTTAGTGGAGCTGTCGCCCTCTGGTGGCTCACAGGGAAACTGCACCTTGAACCGACTCATTTCACCGTTTACCGTAAAACACCATCATTCTTTGTTGGGTTGATGTTCTTATAAAACGGTTTAACATCAGCTGAACAGCTTCTTTATGCAGACGGACGCTTACACACGTAACATGAGTTTCTGTCTAAACGTCACTGAGCAGTAAAAGCTTCATTTATTTGAGGGTCATCACGTTTGTGCGAGGAAGCTGCTTCCTTCAGATCGTCACTAATTATTTTAGAACAGTCAAATCAAACTGAATTCACCTTTTTCAATAATCAGAGTCGCTTACCAACCTTTAGAAGCAGAGAAAAAGAAGCTGCGACATCACGAGCTCCAGAAGTGAAAGTAAAGAGGAACCAGGAAGGGAGGGGCAGTGTTGCCAACTCCTCAGTAAGGAAAGTAGCTATTGGCTGTCCTAAAAGTCGCTAGAAGTCGCTAAATGACGTCATCGCCTAATCTGCATAATTGTAATGAGCGCCGTAGGAGAGAGGCGGGAACAGCGGCGGCTTTGCGCATGCGCAATTCATTTGCAGTCTGGACACGGAGAGTGTGGGTCTCCTCTTTCTGCAGCTGGGACTGCTGCGCGAGGGGCTTTCACGTCAGAGTCAAAACACCAGAAAAGTCTCCAACAACGCCAGAAAAAGTAGCTCGATTTTTCTCGCTCGTAGCTTTTGACAAAAAAAGTCGCCATGAGGGTTTGGAAAGTCGCCAAGTTGGCAACACTGGGGAGGGGCCGTCACGAGGACATAGTTCCATAGTTGTGTTGAAGTTCACATCGAACAATATCCACCTTATCGAGGGGGGGGGGGATATGAAATGATGTGTAGAAATATAGAAATACAATCTCTCACATTTTATTATTTGAAATGTTTTATGAAGCAAACGAAGGAGAGATTATAATCATTGTTTTGATACTTTGTTCTATCATTTTAAACGGAAATTCAGTTTTCCGTGAAACCAAAAACGATAAAACGAGAGAACCAAAGTCAAATAAATCCCTCATCCCTTTATGTCCCTGGTCTCTGTCCCTGATCTCTGTCCCTGATCTCTGTCCCTGGTCTCTGTCTCTGTCTCTGTCCCTGATCCTCTGTCCCTGGTCTCTGTCCCTGGTGGACTTATTGAGTCCAGCATCCATACCTGTGTCCCACCACCAGGTGGCAGCAGTCCCACTACAGTAAATTGCAAATGACCCATCAACATCAAATACTTAATGATGCGATTGTGTTTTCCTCTGTCTGGGAATAAAGTTCGATTTTTCTTGTATTGTTAAACCATTATTATTTTTTTCTGAACTAATATAGTTCAATATATATATATATATATATATATATATATATATATATATATATATATATATATATATATATATATATATATATATATATATATATACAGTGGCGGCTGGTGGAACATTTTCTAGGTAGGGCCATCCTATCAATTTCAGCAAACATCCCAGTATGATTTCATGCAAAACATTTTTTGTATCAAACACGCATTATTACTTGGCAGTTAAATATTTAACATTTATTCCAACATGAAAAAAAGCAGTAAATAACACTTATATAATATAATACAATATAATATAACATGTTTATTTATTGAGATGTCCCTATGGACCTTGTTATAGGAGGTAAAGATCAGGAGAAGTAAACATGAAGTGTAATTATGAATACTGATGTTAAATTAAGCTATGATGAGTTTTCACTGTTAATGTAACATCTGTAGGAGCCAAATTCAATGTGCTGTTAAATATTCACTTGTATTTACATGTTTAACTGTAATCACTTCTGTTTCTACTGTGAATGTTACAAGGATGTCGTTATAATTAGTTATGGTAATAAATACATGTAAGTGACAGACAACTGTCACTTTAAGGACACTGACAGTTACTGACAGTGGTGAGTAATATCTGAGGCAGGATGGAGCCGCACAGTTTTCCACCGTGTCAGGAAATGTGTTATGGAACGTGTTAAATGGAACGATCTACGTGGATTAAGTTGTGGATGACCTGTGGATACGTATGGTATGTCCAAGTAATCAGCGTACTTTTAGGAAGAAAGGAAGTTGATTGACTGACTTGTACGAAGTAGTGAAGCTTCGCATGGCTGTGACAGAAGTGCAGTAACACTGTGAAACACAATGTTAGATGAGCATTTTTCTGTTGCTATGAGTGGAGTTAATGTGAAGGTGTTATGTGAGAATAACGCGTATTTGTACAGGACATGTCAAAGCGAGCAGCAAAGTGTTTCAGAAGCAAAACGAAGTCTGAATGTTCTTTCCGGAATGCCCGCATTGTGTTGTCACTGTCAAGTGATTGGCAGAATAACGCCACGGTCACTGACGTCATTGACACGCCCACTTATTTTCACAGGATAAAATGCTGTGTATTCCACGCACGAATCGCTTTCTAGTTTCTACTAGAAGGTTCACTGTTCTGTGATCAGAAGACCACTGGATCACATCTTCAAGACCCGAAAGGACTCTACGAAGTCTGATCTCCAAGCGACTTTTTTTCTCTGCGAAGGTGAGTTTTCTGTGTTTGAGTTCTGTGATGTTACGTAACTTTGCATCGCGTCTGTAGCAGCGTTGCGTTCTTGTGTCGGCCGAGGTTGCGGTTTCACGAGAACTTTGTTATGAAGTAACATTTGTACAACAGTCTGGTTAGCTAAGATGTTTTTAATAGTGTAACGGACTGAGTGACATATAATGTTAACCTGTTATGGTGTTTACAGAAAGTGTTCTAAGATGTTCTCTAAGATTGGTTCTTGCGTTTACGGAGGTCAGTGAAGGCCTCATGCCACGTGGGATGTTGTTGTTGTGTGCGCTGTAACTGAGAGAGTGAGTGTGACCGGGAGCAGGTGGTTGAGGATGTTACAGAACGTTAACTGTTTTTTTGCGTAGGCTACGGCCCACATTAGCCTATGTACTTAAAGATAAATGACCACAAGTAAAATAACGTGTGCTGGGCAATTTAACGCGTTAACACAAGAGAACCAGGCAGCAAGCGGTGGACAGCTGTGGCGTCACTTCCTTCTTCCCCCCTCGGTTCTTTTTTTTATTTAACTGATATCAAATCTACAGTTTCCACAAATACATGCATGGTTTACGAGTATACAAACATAAGAACACAATGACAAATACCAGAACCCCTCCTACACCGTTCTGTCTGTCTGTGAGTATCAAACGTGACTGTTGTGGAGCTTCGAGTGAGGAACAAGACATGTCTTGTTTGAAAGGAACACTTTACTGTCTGAACTGCAGTGTTGCAGTGAACAGAACGCACTCTTGCACCCGACATGTGGTTTTCTAAGTATCAACACTGTTAGCGTCAAGAACACCAATCTACTTCCTGTCTCTTCAAAGTAAAAGCACTTCCGTTTTCTTCACAATAAAAGTAAATCATGCAATCAAACCAGTGACAATATTAAAATACATATTTTAGTTTGTAAAGTGTTTTTGTTTGTAATATGTATAATAAACATAATTTGGGTATCTCTTCTGAGAGTTTAACAAACATAAAAACATGTAGATAGGTTTGCAGTTTTCAAGATGTATATTTGAATTGCATCTATTACACACATGAAGATAAAGTTATGAACAACAGCTGAATATCTATGATCAGAATCATAACTGCTACTATGTAAAGGGAATACTGCTGCTAACAAGAACCTGATGTGTTTAGTGTTTAAACCAAATGTTATTGACCGTTTGTTCATACAGCAGTACTTTCAAGATAAAAGCTGCTGACCATAGTTGTAGCAAGTGTAATTGATAGTCTATCACGGTCGCAGAATATTAACCAGGCATGCATGGTATATGATGTAAAATATATGATGTATATAATATATATATGGCTCGAGTGTGCAGTGCCAGGTTCCCACACAAGGGCGCGCTGTAGAAGTACAGATCAGAAGTGACAACATTAGTGTTTATAGTTCTATAGTGCCCTCTTGTGGCAGGTGTAACATACTGCAGACTCATACGTGTGAGTAAGAGCATAGTTGTGATAAAGTTTGTTATTGTACTGACTTGCACGGTCGTTGATGTTATAATCATGGATGTATGAGAAATAAGCTTTCCTAGCATGTGGCATTTTGTAATGCTGAACAGCAACATCTTGTGATGTCATGACTAATCAATGAACTAATATACTTTCAGATGCCTCGTGGACGATCTTACCGCCGATCTCAGGCAGCCAAGAGGATTGCAGAGATGCGTCGTCCCTGGGAAATGAACCCTCAAAGACCCTCCGTTTCTTCTGGTCTGTTGGCAACTGCTTTTCTTAATTGCTGTTCTATGTGTAAGCGGTATTCTCTTTTTACATGTCTGGAATGTGCACTGTTGTGTTTCAATGGATTATGTAGTATTATGTTTCATAGTGTTTATTTAGTTTTCCTTGTCTATTCAATAGTTGATGGAACGGGATTTCGCGATCCAGCGACGAAGTGGCCAACTTCCACCGTGACCGGGAAGCAACACAAGTTGGTCTTTATAGAGCACTCTCCAGACAATAAGGTATATTTGCGTTGACAAATTATCAAGAACGTTGTGGATTTCTGTAAGATTATTTGTTTGTCATTCTAAAAATGCCATTTTGTGTTTAGTTTGTCCTTCTTGTAGGCGACTCACATCTGCGAGGCATTGCAGATGGTTTTGTGGAGATGCCAGCAGCATTTTCTTATGGTGTGACGTCGACGCCGGGGGCTGCTGCAAAGGACTTGCGGGCTGAGGTGCTGAATGCTGCGTTGGATCGTACTCGGCGCATAGGATGATTGAAAAATACAAATGTGTATTATAAAGATGTAGAATTGAATGAAGATTGGGAGAATGAGTTCTGTAGGGAAGAGAGTGATGATGTTATAGAGACTGCCACCGACTCAAATCCCCAAAGTAATGAAGCTTCTCCAGATGCTGCTGAAGATGAGCTGTTACATGATAGGCAACAGCATTGCATGTTTCAGGACACGTGTCTGATGCCTGTCGATATTGGTCAGGAAGTGTTAGATCAGCATTTCGAGAGTACATTGAATCTGGCTCCAGCAGAAGGAAATAGTCCTGTAAAGCTATTAACAGATATTTCTAATGAAGCCAAGAGCTTTCCTGTGTTGTTTCCACATGGATGCGGTACTTACCATGATGCTAGGCAGCAAAGGTTAACATTAGCTCGTTATTTAAATGTGAGACTTTTAAGTGCAGACTGCAGGTTTGCGCAAAATGTAGAATACATCTTTCATGGACAGTATTGTTCAGAGGTGCAACAAGTAGTGTCAAGTGTTTCTATTGCATTACGAAAAGGGAAAGCAGGTTTTACATCTCAAAGACTTGATGGTAATGTACTGAAAGATCAGGAATCTTTAAAGAAGTTGTTGCAGTTTGATGATGGGTTCCGTTTCCTTAAACCTATTGGAGGTACCCCAGCTTTTTGGCAGGGAGCACAGCATGACCTCATGGCTTGTATGCGTCAGCTTGGTATCCCTACGTTTGGTTCGTGTTCTTCTGCAGATTTGCGTTGGACAAACCTTCTCAACAGCATTTTAAAACTGGAAGGTAGAACGGAGAATGCCGAAGATTTAGATTGGGCAGATCGGTGTGAACTGTTGCGCCGTAATCCTGTCACTGCGGCAAGGATGTTTGATTTTAGATGGCGTTGTTATTTGAGAGATGTACTTATGTCGCCATCAGAACCAATTGGAAAGATATTTGACTATTTTTATCGTGTAGAATTTCAACAGCGCGGTTCGCCTCATGTGCATTGTCTATTCTGGATTGACAATGCACCTAAACTTGATAAAAATACAGATGAAGAGGTAATTGCATTTATTGATAAATATGTCTCATGTGAATTACCATCAGACGACGACCCCTTAAGGGTCATTGTGACATCTGTACAACAACATTCTAAAAGACATTCCAAAACATGTAAGCAAAAACACACCGTTTGTCGGTTTGGCTTTCCCAGGCCAGCGTCCACTCGTACCTTCATATGTCGTAGCGCCGACGAGTGTGAAAATAAATGTACATGTAATTTGACACCTTGTGGATGTGAAAAGCAAGAACCGAGTTTAGCTGATAAAGTGATGAAGAAGGCACAGGCAACGAAGAGTATGCAAGCTATTAAATTGGCTCTGTCAGATGAGACTGATGGTTTTAGTAGTGTGGAGCAATTGTTTGATAGTTTAGGGATCGATCAAACTCTCGTTGAGGCTGCATACAGCTGTATTGGCAGAAATACATGTTGTATTAAAGAGAGCGATTGAGGAAGTATGGATTAATCAATATAGCAGGCCTTTGTTGAAATGCTGGAATGCCAACATGGACCTTCAGTATGTAGTTAATCCATATGCTTGCATTGTGTATATTATTTCATACATTTCAAAGTCAGAAAAGGTGATGGGATTATCGTTAGGGAACGCACATAGAGAAGCATCCAAACAGGGCAATGTCGATGCAAAGGATGCAATGAAAACATTAGGAGCTGTTTTCTTACACAACAGAGATGTTTGTGCTCAAGAGGCTGCGTTTAGATTGGCAAATATGCGCCAAAAGGAATTTTCACGGAAGGTTCAGTTTGTGCCAACAGGGGACTATACTGTGAAAATCACTTTGCCTTTACGTGTGTTACAGGAAAAGGCAAAGTCCAAAACTCTCGCCTCAGAGGACGTATGGTCGCCTGGGTGGGTGGACCGTTATAGGAATAGGCCCAATGACGCTGATTTTAATGATTTGTGTTTGACAATGTTTGCATCACTATATCGCGTTTTGTCAAAAAGTGAACAGACAAAGAATAGCATTAAGCTAAAGACTGGTTTAGGTTGTGTTGGAAAGAGAACGTGAACACAACCTGCAGTTGTGCGTTATGCTCAGTTTTCGAAGACAAAATGTCCCGAGGAGTTTTATCAAAGTCTTTTGCAGTTGTTTTTGCCGTATTGAACCTGTGAATTGAATTTATAGTAGGTCTTGAAATGATCAGGAATATTCCCTTCACCTCAAAGTATCTTATAAATGAAAACACAAGTTTGTGTAATAGTGATGTCATAAATAGTGGAGCAGATTAGAAGTGTGACTCTGATCGGGTTGTGTTGAGGAGAAAACTCGGATGCACAGACTGAGGTCGAGGCGTTTAGCTCAATTCAAGCAATAAGGTTTATTTGTAACAGAAGTATTATGCCCAGCAGTTTTACGTGCACGGGCCTAAGAATGTCCGCGCTTAAACAGAGTGCGCATCATATTTAATAGGTTCTTCGTATGGAAGCCTATTGGTGGAATACAAAGTAGCAGGCGGCTCTGTTGGTAGCGGTCAGAGGGCCTGGTTGGAGCACTGAACATCTCCGCCCACACTGGCTCGCGATGGATCCTCCTTCGCTGCATCATCAGTGTGTGTGCATGTTGTTAGCACTCGAGGCGCCGAAAGGGTGCGATTCTAAGCTACTGCCGGAGTCTCTGCTAGACTAGATAAGCGAGGAATGCCCTTGTTATGGCGGTTTAAGAAAGAGTCTCCTTCCAGGGCCACAGTATGTTTCTATCGTACGAGCAGGCGCCAGAATGCCCCGCTCGGAGTATTTGACCTACTTACTGTGACCTCACAACTCCGCAATATAAGCATACAAGTAAAGTGCATATTATTTTACACAACAGTTGCGATCCTAGCAAAACGTTTCTGGAGGACCAACATTTTTTGCAGAGTAGGAAAAGTACTAATCCAAACTATATTACAATATGAAAGATGGGGATAAATGATACTGTAATAAAGAATAATGAGACAGTCTGCATGAGACAAGATGTCTAACCCTCCTTATTATTCCAATAGATTTGTTTATTTTTCTACTAACAGTCAATATGTTTACTCCACCTTAAACTCTCATCAATAATAATTCCGAGGAATTTTGTAGATGACACTTGAGGCATCTCAACAGATTCAATTTTAATTTTAGATAAATCCTTAGAGTACAGTTTTTTTTTTTGTCACGAAAAATAATACAATTAGATTTTTTGAGATTCAAAGAATCTGAACCATGTAGCATAGGCAGTTAAACCAGCATTAGCCTCCATAATCAGGGAAGTGAAATTTGAATGAGAGCGAACCAGGGTTGTGTCATCTGCAAACATTATCGGAAAAAGGCTTTTTGACACATTAGACAAATCATTAAGGAATAATAATGGTCCAAGAATGGACCCCTGTGGAACCCCACATATTAGTCTGGCGGTGTTTGAATGACAACCTTTAACGCAAACAAACTGTCTTCTGTTGGAGACATCATTCTTTAGCCATTTGTATGAAATGTCATGGAAACTATATTTATGCAGCTTTTCCAATAATATATTATGGTTTACTGTATCGAAGGCTTTGGAAAGGTCTATAAAAATACTGCAAGTAAATTCATTATTGTCAAGTGCAGAGAGAACTTTATCAACAAGGTAAAGTAAAGCCATATAAGTTGACTGATTTTTACGGAAACCATACTGGTGTTTGTAGAGAATTGAATTAGACTCTACATGAAACATAATCCTTTTGTGTATAATGTTTTCTAGTATTTTTAAAAAACAAGGCAATATAGATATGGGTCTATAGTTGTTAAAACAAAGTGGGTTTTCTGCTTTGAACAAAGGAATAACTTTGGCAATTTTTAAATCCACTGGCACAACACCTGTTTTCAAAGACAAGGTGAAAATGTGAACAAGTGGCTGCAATATTGACTGTTTCACCTGTTTGACAGGAAATGCAGAAATGTTGTCATGGCCAGCCGAAGATGTTTTGAGATCATCAATTATATCACTTATTTCTTGAATATTTGGGGGCATAAAATTAGAGCTAATAGGGACATTTGTTGGAATAAAATCCAGTGGATTCCCATGACAAGCCGGAATATTGTTAGCTAATTCATGACCAATATTTACAAAGACATTTTTATTTTATAATATTTACATTTTTGAGCGCTATCAAATGGCTTGTCAAGAGAATTGTCACCATCCAAAAAGACTGAAGGAAGCTCTGGGGTCGTCTTTTCTCTTTGTAGCACTTGATTTATTACTTTCCATGTGTTTTTTTATATCTTTTGAGCACTTCATAAATGTTTCAATGTAATATTTATTTTTTATAGATCTAATGATATGGGTATAATTATTTCTACAGGATGTGTAAGCCCCATGAGGCATGGGATTTGAAACATATTTTCTGTAGAGTTTATTTTCTTTTCCTCAGCAACTTCAGTAAATGTATTGTGAACCAGGGCTTACTAACTTGACTGCTTTTCTTGGTGGAACTATAATCTATCTTACTCCGCTTCCTCCGTTCATGTGTGCTGATGTTGGGTTAGATTAGATTAAGCCCGGTCCACACTGACTGTGTGAGCTGCTGAACTGAACTGCTGGGTTTCTCACGTGAGTGGTGTCCACACAGACAGCTTTGCTGCTGCTGCTGCTGCCAGCCCTTCTGCCGACATAGAGTTTGCCTTTCGTAATGATCAGTTTAATTCATTATAAATGTTTTTATATTTATTTTAGACAGAAACAGGCGAAGAAGAGTGTGCTTAAACGTAAATAATACAAATAAACAATTAAAAGCCGGTACTTTATTAATTCATGAAGCTGTACAACCCAATAATACTGTCCTGCAAATATTTCAGAATAAAAGCCTGGTGTTAACAAATGAAGGGATTCTGTCTATAGACTCAGAGAGATGCTAAATGGCTCTTATTTTAAAATAGAAACAGTGTTGAATGAATACAAATATTTACTTTAAAAACAAATTAATTGCAAATTTTTCATACATTTTATTTTTGGGTTGTAAAAGAATTTACTGAAAAAGCAAAACAGAAAAAAGGTAAATAATTAAGTGCTGTTATTGTCTTGTAAAATATATTTAGACATAAAACAAAAGTACATTTATTTTTAGATTGACATGGAAATTGCTGCAACCAATGAGGAATGACCTTCATATACTTCCATAATTAGTCTAATAACATTACAAATAAGATAATCCTTTATAAGTACCCAACTAAACATACATGACGTCAGGTACTGTATCTCATGGAGCCTCTTCCATCATTCTTTCAGGCACAGGGCCTGGCGTCAGGCAGAGGTTCACAGGGATCCACCACAGACTGGACTTCCATAACTTGGACGCGTTTGTAGGTCCCAGAGATGGACGTCGATGTGGTCGTCCCGTTGCTGTAGGTGCGGCTGAGGCGTGCAGTGTAAGGGATGTCTGCCTCGCGCTTATACCCCACCATACTGACAGTGCAGGAGTGCTTTGGTGGGACTTTGCTCTCAACAGCAACATTGTGCTCTTTTGACTCAGTACGAGTTGTCCCCTTGGTGAACTGGAGGGTTGCCGATGTGCTAAATTCAATATCTGCGGAGCCAATTAAGGGGATTCCAGCAGTGATGCTAGCATTGACTCCTAATGTGAGGGAAGAGCTGGTGTCCCACCTTTCCTCCACTTGGATTGTCTTTGAGAGGGTAGCTGTCTGTGTCACTGTCTGGCAGCTGTTGTTGACGAGGGTAGTCTTGGTCATGGTCTCTGGAGGATGCTTAACGATGTCAACCCCATCAGTCTTGTACTTGACATCAGAGATGTGCTCGCTGGATATATCGCTGTTAAAGGTCAGGACCTCGTAGGTCTTGTACCAATACTCTTTACCCTTCCAGGGAAGGAAGAAGACCTGATGCACCTTCCCAAGACCATACTTGTTCTTCCCAACATAAACGTTGTTATTGGCGACGACGGTCTTGACTGAATTCTGAGGCACTGAACCTTTGGAGCCTTTCTTCCATTCCAGAAACTCAAAGTTGTCTTTGTTCACCAGGATCTCAAATGGGGAGCCCAGATGCTCTTTCTGTCCACAGGGGTAGTGGCAGTAAGGACCCATGGCAGGGTTGTAGAAGCCAGCCTCGCACCCGTACCTGGACACGTATTCGGTGCGTTTAGCATATCCGTTGAAGATTGAAACTGCTCCGTTGGGGAGAGAGCCATCAAAGGTTTGCCATTCCAAGTTGGTTTGATCAAAGCTTAACGAGGGAGACAGGCACAGGTTGGGATCATCAAAGCTTAACGGGCGACGCCGGCCCCGCATGGGTTTTTTGAACGAGGGAGACGGGCACAGGTTGGGTTCATCAATGCTTAACGAGGGAGACGGACACAGGTTGGGTTCATCAAAGCTTAACGGGGGAGACCAGCCCGGTTTTTCCGTTACAGCTCTCTTGGGTGTAGCTGTATATGCCGATTCTTCATCTGTGATATCAGGAACAATGTCCTCCAGACTTGGGTTTAGGACTGCATAAAAGAAAAGGATAACAGCACAGATTGGAAAAAAGTTTAAGTAAATCAAATGCAAAAAAAGTCATCAATTGATGTATTCCTGATGTTTTAAGATTAATTTATAATAAATGCTTTATAGGGCAAAATTAAAACTAGCTAATGCAGAGCGTAGGATAAGGGTCCTGCACCCTTGTGTTACATGAGGACTGTGTTGGAGGGCAGTGACTGACAGGCTGCTGTCTTGAATTTGAGAAGTTCAGCCAAACGGACAAATTGCTGAACCCCTAACCCAGGGGTGGCCAACCAGTCAGAGACTAAGAGCCACATTTTTTACTGTGTTACCGCAAAGAGCCACATCATACACATGAACATCACCCCATCACTCGCACACACACACACACACACTTCTGCTCAGCCAGATTTATTGTAAATGTCACACACCAACATGATAATGACAGAAATTGACTCCTACAGTACTAAGACCACAGGCCAGCCATTTTCAACAATGAACATGGTGTGCACTGTCTCTCACACACACACAAACTCTCAGTTCAACCAAGTCCACAAACAAAAATATAAACTCTCCCACTCTGTTAAAAACATCCTGTGTTCATCTTCATATTTTCGTTTTGCTGTGCATTTTTTCCCTGCCATTTTGAGAGTGAACTGGACATAAATTGTTTACTCAAATGATCTTGCCCCTACTAGAGGATGTAGAGGCCAATGCATAATATTATGTGAGCAAAACATATCCACGTGATGCATCAGGTCAGTGTTTAGAGAAAGGACGCCTGCCTTGTAAACGCCTATGGGCCTGATTTGAACACAGGTTTTGCTCAAGCTGAATCTGCAATTGGGCGACTGCTACCATCATAACTCCATCTGATCATCAACAACATGACTCAAATATCAAAACATGACCAATACTAAAGCAGCACCGAAAGTAACAACCCAGTCATTACTTGAAACTGAAACATGTTCATCTTCAAAAGAAGTTGGTTTTCAAAATTGGGAGAATTCCGTCTCTCTCTTCTTGGGCTGAAAACTCGTCCTGCGATGCTAAACAGCCTTTCACAGCCGCTGAGGCAGGTAGGTGTGTTCAGCGTCAGACAGCTGCGAAGGATTTCCCTAATGCTAACGCTAACGCTAACGCTGCGCTCTCTCGGCTCCCGTCAATCCTATGGTGTGGTGGCTAGCTATAGCTAACGTTAGCCAACTAGTGCTGCACAACCATCAACACTTCCTCAGCTCACTAACTCGCTAGCGATCCACGGGTGTTGGTCTTCGTCACCACCGTCGTTTGTGTCGGGAGTAGCAGGTGCTTCCATTTCTGCTTCCATCATGAAATCAGTCATCGTAGAGTGGAATTATACTCAGGTAGTCGCCCGCTAGCTTATAGCATGTAGCATCCTGGGCATCACTGGGAATCAAAACACCGCGGCTTTGAGTGCACTTGTTGGCAATTGTGCATTAACGTGACGAACCAATGATTCAACTTGCTGCTCGGACCACTGATTCACCAAACCTGCTGCTTGCAGTCTGTGTTCCACCACAGTCCCGACGCTGCTCTCATGATTCATTTTGTTTCTAAAGATAGATTTGATTTTGTATCGAGTAACGAAGGTTTCAGGGGAAATGTATCGGAGTCAAAGTATCAGTTTTCTTTGCAAAATGTAGTGAAGTAAAAGTCAACAGAAATATAAAAGTACAGATACCCAAAAAAACTACTTAAGTACAGTAACGAAGTATTTCTACTTCGTTACTATACACCACTGGGTCTGTGTGCTTTTCCTACACTACACTAAGTGGCTTAGTGATTGAACAAACTACTATGCTGAACCTACCAAAATAAGAGGAAAAAGAAAAGTTGTTTGGTCATTGAGTGAAATCCGATTAGAAATCCTTCGGGTACACTCATCAATCCTTCTCAAGTGAGGAAAGTGCACATGTTAACAACATAACTTGACTGTGCCAGCCTTTGGTCCCAGACCTGTTGAAGTGAATGCGGCATAGCAAGTCCCACTATAACCAGTCGTTTCAATTAAAACATTTAAATAAAAAAAAACACATTACTCGGTCTTTGCAATATTAACATTTTTTCTCCCCAGATGAACGTGGGTCGTCTCAGAGGTATTGCTGGCTCACGTTAGCGAAACAAAGTGCGAAGTCTAAACTTATAGAGGCAATACATTATACAATGTGGAGATGGCGCCACCCACGCTGTTGCTTTGTTAGAAAATCGATCACGGTCTGTAGATTATTGCACGAGCAGTTTGTGTTCTCAAATGTGATTCAGCGACGCTTTACACCACAGGTTTAATCACTACTTAGATCTTAAATCGTCAGCACGTCAAACGAAACCAGTCGCATGTCTTGGCTCTACAGAGGTGAGTTGGTGAACTGACCTTCAAAACATAATTTAAAAATGATTCTCATATAAAAATGAGCAATTTAAGTGATGCTTAGAGGACAAAAGAAACGGCAACATGGATATTGTAAACTGTATCGGTAGTCTCAGTTTACCTGCCAGAGCTGGACGGGCCATCATCAGCAACACTCACAACTTCAGCTGCAGATAAAACAAATGACAAAGTCACTGGTTTCAGAATCAGTCCAATTATGTAACAACAATAATTATAATATGGAAGTGTGAATGGTCAGTGCAGACATAGCAGGAAGGTGAGAGACAGTTTATTAAACATGAATAATTTCATGAATGAAGATAAAGTAAAACATAATGTAACATTTGAGAGTAAATCTGTTATCACTGATTTGTGCAGACGTGTGTGTGAGGCCAACACCGTCTCACAGCAGTTTGTGAAACAGTCTAAAATGCAATAAGATAAGATAATCCTTTATTAGTCCCTCAGTGGGGAAATTACAGGATTACAGCAGCATCGCTCACAAGTAATAAAATGAAGTGAAGATAAAAAAAACCAAGTAGTATAATAAACTAAACAGTAATAAAAAAAGACAGTAAAGAAGAATACAACATATACCAGTATATACCGACTGAGTAAAAATGTGAGATAATACTTAAACGTATTGGATATTGCACGGGATTGACAGTAAAGAAGAATATTAAATATACCAGTATATACAGACTGAGTAAAATGTAAGGTAAATACTTCCTTCAATATCTGCTCTGTTATTGTACTGTATATATTGTGCATTGTAATTTCCTGTACCATATTGGAATTCTAACATGTTATATTCAGGCAACAAAATAAATGTTAGGTTTAGACCAGGGATTCCCAAAGTGTGTTACTATATACACACACACACACACACACACACACACACACACACACACGGTGTGCAGTGAGGTTCTGGCTAACAGCTGTCTGAAGCTCTTATTTACGTCGCCACCTGAACACCAAGCATGCCAGTGCAAGTCAAAAGCCCCTTACATGTTTTAAATCGAAATTGGAGGAGTTACAAAACAGCCCAAAACAACTGCAGTCTCATTCATGTGTTGGTCTATAAATGACGCACTGCGGGCTTCATATCTGGTCAGTTACCGCACACAATCACTGAAGACGTGAGCTCGCCAGCTGCCAGAGAGATGGTGGAATGTATGATTGGAGAGAAAGAAGCAAACAAGTTGGACGTGATCCCGGTGTCCAACAACACTGTGTCGCGCCGCATTGATGCTTTGTCCGAAGACATCCTGGCTACATTAGTCGTCATTAATTGTAAATTAAATGTGATAATCTGCCTCTGAGCCTGTGCGTGTGTGCTCGCATCCGTATTGCTCTTTAAAAGTGACGCCTTGTGTAACTGAAAGTTATTGAAACTTGTTGCAGTGTTTCAGGGCGTTTTCACACCTTCAGTTCCTTTGCTTTGTTCTGATTCAGGGATTAATATGATACAATGTTGCAGTTGCCCCTTTGTTCGGTTTGTGTTCACACTGCAACATTTAACAGCGGACTAAATCTTGTAAACAAACGCCACGCGCGAGCAAACTCTTCTCTCATTGATCCGATTTTTAGGCTCTGCTGCTTTTTGTTAAGGGGGGGGTGCGCGAACCCGGTCGGGATGTAGAAGGGGGTGCGCGGCCTAAAAAGTTTGGGAACCGCTGGTTTAGACAAAACATCACGTCGGCTTTAAATAACTAGGTACAGTTAGGTTAAGGCAACATGTTAGGTGTAGGCAACAAAACCACTTAGTTAGGTTTAAGGAAAAACATCATGGTTGGGGTTAAAATAACTACGTACGGTTCGAGCAAAATAAATTCAGTGGGGAAGTTGCCAAGACTTACCTTAACAAGAGTCAAAAGTCCAGTGATCCAGCAGAGGGTCAGGCAGGTAGGCAGCAGGTGACAAGAGTTCCAGAAAACAGGCAACAGATGCTAGAAAGCAAAGACGTGAGGCGGATGAACACTACGCCAATCTGTCAGTGGCTGTGGTAAAGATGCTGGTATAAGTACTGCGAACTTCTGTTTTCACCATTCATGTCAAGGGAAGGAACCACACACACAAAAGCAGGTGGAATCAGTTCAGTGGATTGAAAACAAACTTACAGTCACAATGTCCAAAAGTCCAGGGATCCGTCAGGCAGTCAGCGAGGCAACAGTTGGTTCAAGCTGACAGAAGACGTGAGTAATGTCACAACTGACGGTTTCAGGAACGAGGCTGGTATAAATACTGAGGAAATGAAGCGCAGGTGTGGCGATGAACAGGGACGCTCAGGTGACTCTTTCAAATCCCCTCCCCTGCACTGTGAACAATGGAGAGCTTGTTTTGGCTCTTTGTACTCTCCTTGCCCAGACAAGCTGACTTCTCTCTAATAAAGTAAAACTAGATGCCAGAGTACTGCTTCCTGATTTCGTTGGCTTGTTCCCGAAAACACAACGTACTTTGCTGTTAAAACATATTTAGGAATGTGCTGTGTACCAATAACGAGCCAACCTGTTTTCTGCTGAGTTTGCAACTGTAAGAAATAGGTGAAGTAGTAAGATGTAGTAATAATAATAATAATAATAATGATGAGAAGACGATAAAGAACAATAGCTGGAAAAATGGGAATGAGTTAATTATGTATGACTGTCATTGAACACTGGAATTATACAAATAATGTATAAAATCTGTGGAATGTCTTAAGTATGTTAATTATTGAAAAGCTGATGCTACACTGCATTACTGGCTTTAAACGTTGAGTAATACCAATAATGTATAAAAGATGGAAATTATTTTGAAGTTTGAATGGAGTATGAAGTTTTAAGTAAACATTTAAAATGCATGAAAACCCGCTGAAGCAGGACAGAGTTGAAAAAGTGGGAAAGGGATGAAAGATGCAAAATGTAGCGAAAGCAATGAAAGCAGTTCAAATGGGAAATTGAAAGCAATTTAAAAACGTCAGCTCAGGTCTAAGCTCTGAGGTTCAAAAGTGGTTCAGAATTAAAAGTCTTTTCACCGACTATTCGAAGCCGTTGATTGAACATTCACGTTTAGACCATATTTCACAGGGAATTGCAATATTGTCTTCTAATTGAGTGGTTTCTTAGCTAGGCTCTAAATGATGACATGCTATTATTAGCACAATGTAGAGGATGACAATTTCAACTTTGGCAAATTCTGGTGAACAATTGTCTAAATGTGAACGCTCAATCAACGTCTTCAAATTTTGGTGAAAACACTTTTGTTTTTGTGTCTTCCAGAATGTATCATGTGCATTCAACAGAAATGTAAGACTCCAGGGCTCACAGAGAACAGTGACCCAATTATGTTTTCCTCTTTTCGTCTGCCCTTGATCCAAAGGGGCAAAAAACACACATCGTAAAGGACAAAATCCAAAGATAAGAAGCATCAGTGATGCCAAACAATCATAACAGAACATGAAGTTGACTTTTTCCTTTCTTAAATTAAGGCCAGGCAACAATAAATGTGAGGAATTATTAACCTATGAACGAAAACAGAAAGATAAGGCCTGAAGAAAAAGAAAGTAGAGCTCTGTTCTTTCATTGTAGCAATAACGAGCCGACCTGTTTTCTGCTGAGTTTGCAACTGTCACACTTTTGCTAATGAATGTATAGTACAAAACAGTGTACCATTTTGGCCGCCATTAGTAACAAACACTCGTAAATATTTTATTTAGATATGTTTATAATGCGAATCTTGGAACGTCACAACTGACAGGCTCAGTAAGGAGGCTGGTATAAATACTGGATGTAATGAGGAAATGAAGTGCAGGTGTGGAGATGAACAGGGACGCTCAGGTGAAGGGGATTTTTATTTCACTTTAATTCCACCAGTTTCCTCCATTCTTCTTGGGAGTGGCTGCATGCGTCCTGATGGTGGACTCCCTCCTGATTTTGTTCACTTTCACATTCATACATGATGGCAGGTGGCACCCTGCTATCAGGACTAACTAACACTCTCACATCATAGGCCCAGCTACGGTATCAGATAGAAGAGGGAGGCCGTGCCACTGCCACTCATAAACACACCGTGTCAGCTGATACCAATGCCAATATCAACATTGTCTGTCAACTGCATGATAATCATGCAAACAAGCTGTTCAAATTGATGTTTTTATTTTAAACATAAATGTGGAAACGAAAAATGAGTGATGGCCTTTATTATTATTATTTCTTTAATTGTCTAATCAACCAAACATTTCGCGGACCCCCTGTTGAAGACCTCTGATTGATACCTGGCAATACAGGTGAGAGGAAGAATATGCTTTTTTAAAACACAACATACTTTGCTGTTAAAACATATTTAGAAATGTGCTTTGTCAACAGTTATTGTTATTATATGCAAATGTCAGCAAAATTCCTTTTTTCAAAAGGAACCTTCCAACATTTCGTCCTTTTCATATCCTAAGATATGACTGTAGAACTAATTTCAGGACACGTGAAATCAAGTCAGCATTAAGCGACTACAACGTTTGTTTCGTACTTTACTGACGTCAGAGTGAACCTACGTGAAAGTTTCCCTTCAAAAGAGGCTGTATGTAATAAGCAGAAGCTGAAACTCCGTCCCTGACACGAGCGAAGGAGAACCTTCAGCGTCATAGTTCAGGCTGTTCCCGTACAGCGCTCGTTTCGATACACAGACGAAAATCGGTGGGCCGTAATTCTTAACCCTGGTTTATACTCCACAGCCTCCACAGATGATGCAAGAGCTCCGAGCACACACGGAGGCGTTTGTACTCAATGTGCTGTTACATTATTCTCCCAAACCTCAGGGGGCGTACAAACAAAATGATCAAAGAATCAAGCAAGAAGACAACGAGTGTAACCCACACACTGCCCAGCAGGGAGTGTGTGTACTAGCCCCAACAGCAGATTTGGTTCTCTGGTTTTAAATAGGATTCTTGATGGACAAACACCTGGTGAAAAAGAGAGAGAAACAACATCGCTCTACTCTGATGGCTCTGGACCAGTTACTGTTTACTGTTCAATGTCAGAGCCAAGTCAAAGTGTGTGTGCAGTGTTTGTTCAATGACTCAGCCGTGAAGACGCCTTTAGAAGCAATAATATAATAATAATATTGAATATGATGCAGGCAGACACCTGTAATCTGTAGTTTACATGAATAAAAACAAACTACAACAAATATAATTATAGCTTTATAAAATAAAGATGAATATCCAGACAGACATTAACATAAGAACCTTTTGTTTTTGTTAACATCCGATTGATTTCTACTTCTATCCCAATATTTAATGGTCAAAGTCAAAGCCCAGGCAAAGTGCGAGTGCATGTTTGTTTTTGATGAGCGGGAAGGCGGTTACAGAAGCCTGGACAGGTTGGACTGGTTTTACATCTGATGGTGAGTGCTTCTCACATACTCCAACCACTTTAAACACTTGTTGTTCTGTAGTTGTCCTTTTTTTAGAAGGTTAGTCGTCAAAAAGTGAATTCATGCAAGAGATTTACAACCACTCACTTAATTAAAAAGCAATTATTTCCACACAGCTGGAAATGAGAATGTTCATGAACAGGCAAGAGACAGATGCTCCTCTTTCACTTGATCAAAGTCTTGTTGTTCTGTGCGCATTCTCTTTAAAACGGTTTCTTTCTTCACATGTGATGTTCTGTTGTTCTCACACAGGCTGGATATTAAAGTTGGTCTGATGGTACAAACTGGTGGCAGGTAACAGTGATCCTGTTCTGTGTTTCACCTGCAGATGAAGCCGTCAGTGTTGCTGCTGTTGGTGCTGCCGGCTCTGTACGCTGAGTCAGGTAAACGGAACCATTCGTTTGAATCTTCCATGTTCCAAGTGTCCTCGTTTAAGTGAGGCCTAAAGTTGGATCAGGATAGAACGTACTTTACACTAAATGTAGAGGGACAAAGAAACGAGAGAGCGACTGCAAAAGAGGAATTCACTTCAATATTATGAGGAAACACAAAACTAACTGGAAATGATATGATTTAAACTGATTTAAGCTCCTCGTGTGACAGCTGTGCTGTTTCTTTTTTTAAGGGTCAGTTTACTGAAATCACGTCTGTGGAGCCGCGACATGCAAATACTTTGGTGCTTTGTAGATTAAATATGTGGTGCATGAAGTATAACATTCAGAAACTTAGCAGCATGTTTTTGCATTAAAATCCATTTTCTGACTCAAGACATATGAAATGATGTCTGTGGAACAGTCAGAATAGGTCTGATTAGTCAAACAGATTCTTTAATGCTGTGTTTCACAATGTGTAAAATGTCTGTCTTATGGAACTAGTTGCACCTAATTTGCACAGCACAGTGACTCGACAATTGACTTGAGACTCGACTCGAACAAACGACTTGGGTCGATCTTGTGTACGAACTTTATTCTATTTTTTTTGTTTTTGTTTGGTGCAAAAACATTCATAAAAATGTCTGACAAACTGAATGTGATTCCCCTTATTATCTTGTGTAGCCTTGCGCATCTGGTGGGCATGTCACTGCATCAACACCACCAGGGCCAGCACAGCTCTGCGGTGCTATTTGTCGTAACCTTTGGCGATAATAACATAAGGCCCAGACGAAAGAAGTACTTGATGCAAAATGAAGGGCACTGGATCGGACACATCAAACTTCATCAGGCACCTAAAAACTCGCACCGGGGTACGAGGGTCACTTCATATGTGAACCTACACGTTAGCACCTATGGATGGTTAGCAAACGTGTTTAGCTTAGCATCAGGGATATAACGTTAGCTTGCTACGAGCTAGGGAGGTAAACTTGATCTGCGTTGGCTTGTTTGCTCACTATGAAATCTTTATTCCAAATGTGTCTGCTTTCAACAGGCAGGAGGGATAAACAACTGTTTACTGATGTTATTTAGTTTCTACTTAAACTTTCTTTCCTGCCTTTTCACAGTCCTGTTCCTGGACCCAGGTCTGGGGGACAGGGTTCCCAATATCACTGCTAACGGATCGACAAGTCAAGCTCTTCCAACTCCTGTGGAGATGAAGACCAAGCTGGACCGGTATTCATCGTTCAACATTTATCAAACCAACCTGGAATGGCAAATCTTTAACCGCTCTCTCCCAAAAGGAGCAATCTCAATCCACAACCAATATGTTGGACGCGTCGACTATGTTTGCCAATTCTTGTGCAACGCCGGCTTCTACAGCCCTGGCATCGACCCTTACTGCCACTACTCCTATAAAGGGAAAGAGTACAATAGCTTTTTATGGCCATTTCAAATCCTGGTGAACAAAGACAACTTTGAGATTATGGAATGGAAGGACGGCTCCTACGGATCAGTGCCTCAGAATTCAGTCAGCACCTGCTCCAAAGGAGTATATGTTGGGATGGACGAGTATGGTCTTGGAAAAGTGGATGTTAAAGATAAGGTCTTCTACCTTCCCTGGGAAGGTTCTGAGTATTGGTACAATACCTACCAGGTCCTGACCTTTAGCAAAGATATTTACAGTGAGCACTTGTCTGATGTCAAGTATACGATGGATGGCGTCAAACCCATTGAGTATCCTCCAGAGACCATGCGCAAGTCTTCCGTCACCAACTACCAGTGCCAGACAGTGACAGCGACAGCAACGATCTCAAAGACATACCAAGTGGAGCAAAGGTGGGACACCAGCTTCTCTATCACGGTGGGCGTCCAGACTAGCATCACTGCTGGAATCCCCGTTATTGGCTCCGCAGGTATTGAGTTTAGCGAGGAGACGACCCTCCAGTTCACCACGGGGACAACTTATATTGAGTCGACCACCCACACTGTTGCTGTTGAGTGCAAAGTCCCATCAAACTACTCCTGTGGTGTCAATATGGTGGGGTATAAGTACGGGGCAGACATCCCTTACACTGCACGCCTCACCCGCACCTACAGCAACGGGGACACCACATGGACGTCCATCTCTGGGACCTACAAAGGCGTCCAAATGGGAGAAGTCCGGGCTGTGGTGGATCCCTGTGAACCTGTACCTGATCCCACACCCTGTCCCTGAAAGAATGATGGAGGCTCGATGAGATTCAACACCTGACAAATTGTATGTTGGATACACGTAACAATGTAATGACAAGAAAAAAGTAAGTCTCCTGTTATGTTTTATATGCCTTGATATATTTCACAAGACAATAAAAGTACTTGGCTTTTAACTATTTGTTTCTGCTTTTATTTAACTAATTGTTTTCCAGGCAACAAATGGAATTCGTGAAAAATTAGATATGAAATATTCAATCAAGTAGAGCGTGTCATCCCCTAATCAGATGATCCGTGGTTCGATCCCCGGCTCGTCCGCATGTCAAAGTGTCCGAGATACCGAACCTCATATTGCTCCCGAAGGCTGTGCCGTTGGTGTGCAAGCTTCCTTGAATGTACATTAGTTTACATCCTGATGGGCAGAGTTGAAATATGTTGCACAGTCACAGGTTACTGTTAAAGTTTTTCGTTTGGGGGACTCTGCTGCTGTCTCAGCCAGGACGGCCTCGGAAAAGAGATTTTAAATCCCAATTGGACTTTCCTGGATCGATACATGTTGAGAGAATAATCATTCTTCACATCGGGGAAAAGTGTCAAAAGTCAACTTTTTGTAGTTGAATCTTGATCCCTAAATTCTACTTCTTTGTTCTGACAATGAATGATCTGTGGAGATACTTAGTGGAGACCCGTTACATTGGCAGGCAGCAGAGGGCAGCAACACACTGAGCGAGGAATGAAGCTTGAAGCTCCACGAGCAGCTTTGGTTCTCACGTGTTGGATTCAGTCTTTTCACCGGTCAGTCTTTTTGAGGATGAATCCTTTATAACTGTTTGTATTGTTTTCTGTAATGGTCACAGGGTAGAGTTTTGTTGTTAGTTTTTATGAATGATCATTTTAATTGAAATAAATAAATGTCAATGAATGATTCAATCATGGTGGTTTTATGTGATGAGTAAGCAGGTTATTGATTCGTTACGGGATTTGAATGGTGTTGCACTAAAGCACAACATTGTTGGTGTCGGAGATTGAATGCGTGTGTCGGCCATGTTGGAGGGAACATAGTAAGGTTAACGGGACGCTCTGCTGGTCCAGTGAGCTCTCAATGGCACTTAACCAGAGATGAATAAAACATAGACTCCCATCTTTCTCTCTTTCCATCTATCTATACCTCCCTGTCTCTTTGTGTCACACACATTCAGTAAACACCTTCTAACACAACTGCTCTCTCTCTCTCTCTCTCTCTCCTTCTCTCTCTCTCTCTCTCTCTCTCTCTCTCTCTCTCTCTCTCTCTCTCTCTCTCTCTCTCCGGTTCCTTCATCAGTACGACGTGTTAATAATCTGAGCGGGATGAGTCGATAATAATACAACACATCAGAGGTGGAATGACACTCAGTACATTTACTCAAGTACTGTACACAAGTACAAAGTCAAGGTACATGTACTTTACTTGCTACTTTCTACTTCTCCACTACATCTCATCTACTTTATACTGTACTACATCACAGAGGTACATGTTGTACTTTATACTGTACCACATCTCAGAGGTACATGTTGTACTTTATACTGTACTACATCTCAGAGGTACATGTTGTACTTTATACTGTACCACATCTCAGAGGTACATGTTGTACTTTATACTGTACCACATCTCAGAGGTACATGTTGTACTTTATACTGTACCACATCTCAGAGGTACATGTTGTACTTTATACTGTACTACATCTCAGAGGTACATGTTGTACTTTATACTGTACCACATCTCAGAGGTACATGTTGTACTTTATACTGTACCACATCTCAGAGGTACATGTTGTACTTTATACTGTACCACATCTCAGAGGTACATGTTGTACTTTATACTGTACTACATCTCAGAGGTACATGTTGTACTTTATACTGTACCACATCTCAGAGGTACATGTTGTACTTTATACTGTACCACATCTCAGAGGTACATGTTGTACTTTATACTGTACTACATCTCAGAGGTACATGTTGTACTTTATACTGTACCACATCTCAGAGGTACATGTTGTACTTTATACTGTACTACATCTCAGAGGTACATGTTGTACTTTATACTGTACCACATCTCAGAGGTACATGTTGTACTTTATACTGTACTACATCTCAGAGGTACATGTTGTACTTTATACTGTACCACATCTCAGAGGTACATGTTGTACTTTATACTGTACTACATCTCAGAGGTACATGTTGTACTTTATACTGTACCACATCTCAGAGGTACATGTTGTACTTTATACTGTACTACATCTCAGAGGTACATGTTGTAGTTTTTACTGTACTACATCTCAGAGGTACATGTTGTACTTTATACTGTACTACATCTCAGAGGTACATGTTGTAGTTTTTACTGTACTACATCTCAGAGGTACATGTTGTAGTTTTTACTGTACTACATCTCAGAGGTACATGTTGTAGTTTTTACTGTACTCTGTGCAGAGCGGTCAGAGGGACGGAGGTTTAGGCCAGCCTGCACTTTGCTGTGCTCTTGAAGGTCCCGTCGGCTTAATTTCGGCTGAGTCAGCTGTTCCGTTCCTGGGGTGGACGGACGGCTGTGCTCCAGGGCGACAGCGATCGGGGCTCACTGCTCATTAAAGGCAGCTGGACTACACGGCCGTGCGTGTTTTAATGAGGTACCACAGTAACGAGGAGCTCCGCGCCTGAAGCTCACTGAGGTTAACTTCGTATCTGTGACTCACGCAGATATAAAGTGCTACATGGTTTGTATGTTTGCATGTGTACATACTTCAAGCTCTTCCAATAGATTAATGATATGATGCAGTGTGGAATGTGTGGTCTTAATATGCTTCAGTACATGTTTCTGTGTTTGTCTGTTTCGTCTTTCTTTACGGCAGCTGTAATGACAATATGTCACGTGTCTAAGACAATAAAGTACATCATATCCTATTTCATGTCTTCAACAATGTTTTAAATGCCAGTGATGGCAGTAAAAACATTCTCTTTAGGTCTGTACATGTTTAGAGCTATTTTATTCTATCTTTAGTCTCAATGTTTTTGACCATATTAGGAGTTAACTGCACACCTGACTACCTGAGCTGTTTTATTATCGAGCCCAATAAGACACAAAGACACACCGCTGCCGTCTGCCCGCCATCTTTAGATGCCGAGTGAGGCTCTGCATGTTGTACGACTCAACCTTTTTTTGCAAAGTTGTGCACGAAAATTTGAGATAATTAGGACTATGACCTGCTGCATGCAGTAGCAATCCAGCAACGACAAAAGAAATCAACATTAATGTCGATATCTTTATTTTCAAGTGATGTAACACAATGAATCCCCTTCTGCATAACAAGTGCATCATGTTTCCTGCGGTGCGGAGCTGAATCGGTTCCAGCGAGCGAGGTGCGGATTGCATTAGCGCCCGTGGTCGCACGCCCGGCTGAGCGCACGGGACGATAAGCGCTCGTTGTCATATCAGAGCAGCGAAGCTGCCGTGTTCGTAATGAAAGATGCATGGGCTTCATCTCGGAACTGCATTTGCATTCCGGAGCCTCATCTCACGGCAGCATGACGGCATCGGCTGGAGGGTCACAAGCACTTTCCACTTATCAACCAATGAGTCCATTAGGTGCCATCAGTCCTGTCTAAGTGATGGAAAGACGGACCTTTCCCTTTCTTTAACTTTCTGGTTTTGTTCTGCACACAGCTCTGGATTGGTTGAAGGTAAGTTCACATGGCCTCTGTCCGTTCAGCAGAACATTGGGAAGATCTGGAGATCGAGCTTTAACTAGAAATCAGTGGGAACTACCGAATGACTGTAGTTTAATGAAAAGAATACCGTTACTCTCAAAGTCTAGCGAGCCTCCTCCTGCTGCTCCTCGGTCAAAGTATGTTCCACTGAGGAACTGAGTGAGGATGCTGGCCACTCTCACAGATGGAGCGCCATTAGCCAGCTTAGTTTTGCTCATGTGACATATTTGAGACACTCTTTGGCAGACGGAAACCAGTTCAAACCTCCAGTTCTGCCGAGTGAAGCCGATGCTTCACATGTTAAAGCTGCATTATCTCTAGTGACCACCAGGGGGCGACTCCTCTGGTTGTATAGAAGTCTATAGAAAATGACTCTACTTCTCTCTTGATTTATTCCCTCAGTAAACATTGTAAACATGAGTTTATGTCTCAATCTCTAGTTTCAAGTCTTCTTCAATACAGCATGATGTTCATTTAGTACATGATGGTCCATTTAGAGTCACACAGACCATAAAGCAGGGGATGCTTTAGGGCGGGGCTACACGCTGATTGACAGGTCTCTACCAGAGACGTAGACGGCGTCTTTACCACGGCGCCATTCGAGGAGGTTGCCGTCTGGTCCAATCTGCTGCAACAAGAGTGAATAAAAAGTAATTATCTTGTCAACACAAAACAAGAAAGATACCATTTTGGGACATTGCATTCGCGCTTCATACATTTCGAGCAGATGGCTAAAGCTAAAGCTGTTGTGGGTCGTCTCCTTTGCTCCCTGTTAGGCGTTCTGTGTCTTCTGTGACTCGTCTTTCTTGAAGGTAATGAATGCTGACCCGCTGTCCCCTCCGGGCCTCGATCTGCCCACCGGTTCCCTGCGTGCCCTCTGATTCATCCGCTCCCCTCACGCTGATGTTTGTGTCACTGGCTATGCTAATATCCTGAACAATATGCTAATAAAGGCCCCATGAATATTCATTGACCGATTGGAATACATTCAGGATGACAGTTGGGGAGCTGAGACTCGATGTCATTGCAGGAAAAAAGGTAGGACGAAACTTTGTTCCAGCTCGGCCTGAAGTTCCCCTCAGGATGACTCAGCAGGTGGATAACGAGGTTGCTGGTTTGATTTCCAGAGAGAGTTGGCAGAAAGACCTCTGACCATTAACAAGCAAACTCAAGACTCAAAGGATTCATATTAATACCACCTGTAAGTAAATGGACTGTACTTGTGTAGCGCTTTTCTTGTTCTCCGACCACTCAGAGCCCTTTAACTCTACATGTTCATTCTTCCATCACACCATTCACACACTGATGGCTACCAGACCCGTACATCTACATAACACTCATACTCAGACAGGAACAGCCTGCGGGGGCAAAGGACACGGACACGTCGCGCGACAACGTTGATTTATTCATCACGTAACTCTTCTGTGGTTACTTTGACCCAAACGACGATCTTTTCCGAAACCTAACTAACTATATCGCGATCTATTTCTAAACCTGACTGAGTAGTTTCCTGTGGAGACGGACGTTTATTTTGAAAAGACTGTGCATGTAGCAAGTTGAAATTTCAACGTCTTTCAAAGGAAAACGCGTGAAGAATGAGTAACTCTTCGTATGATTTCATACGAAACATTGGCCGGTTTGAGAAAGGCCCGTTAACTGAACGTGAAACAGAGTTTGCTGTTCAGAAAGTCTCAGTTGTTTCTTTGACCTTCACTTTGTTAAAGTGATCGGAGGATTCATTTCCTCTTTTTTTACCTGGAACCTCATCTGCATATCTTAATATCCTGACCTTAACTGTGGCAAAGCTTTTAACCTTCATCTGTTCACAGAACACATGGTGGGAGCGTCCCAGGACAGCCTGTCTGCTCCTGCTGGTCTGTGTGGAGCTGAAGGAGTGCCTGGCTAAAGGGCACAGCGATAGTGTTCACTTTCCACGCGTTTCCCCAGCAGGTCAGAATATATTGACCTCGACTGGAAACGGATGGAAGTTTCTCAGGATATTAAAAAAGTTTACGTTTACTGTCATCAGCTCACAGACCAAGAGGGCGAAAAGAAACCACTTTGCAGGTCATATATATATATATTACTATATATATATATATATATATATATATATATATATATTACTATATATATATACTTAAGTCTTTAAGTTCAACATAGAAATACTGCATCTATAATCACATCGAAGACATACAAAACTAGATTCACTCAGAGCACAAACCTACGCCATGAGGCCGTTTCCATAACTGACAGAAATACTCCTCGTTTCCGCTCTGTGATTCGGATCCACTCCACAATCGAATGGGTTCTTCTTTGGCTCATGCTGCAACCTTCCACCAAGTTTCATGAAAATCGAGGCAGTAGTTCCTCTGCAGTCCTGCAGACAGACAGACAGACCAAACCGAAAACATAACCTCCTTGGTGGAGGTGACACGGTTTTTTTTGTGGACCTGCTAGTGTACCAGGTTACCACCATATTTACTTTTCTTCTGTTCTTTTGAGTTGTTGTTTGAATTAAACAATCAAAGTGCTCACAGCCGTAGAAACACACGAGCTGATGAGGCGTCATGAGTTGATTCTTTAGTGTGTCCTCACCTGTGCTCGTTACTCCTGCAGGTGCACATGATGACATCTATGCTTGTTGAGATGCTTTTCTAATCCTAATGAATAAATAAAATGCATCAGAGCAAAGTTCGGTTTATCCTGTCAGATTGTTGATAACATGGCAGCTCATCATCTTTTTACCACCACCACCTTTTCTCCAAAAACAAATGAACCTGAAGAGACTCGGTTGGCGCAGAAGAAGCCATCGTCCCGGCCTCTGGTACCTGAATGTGTCTCCAGCAGCGTTTGGCGGGACGGAGACGGCTGAGACGTCTTCGGGAGATGGAGGACGGACGGTCAGGCGCTCTCACGTCCAATAAAAGCCTCTTCGAACAGAGATGCTCTCCGCTCGCTTCAGTGGAGACGAGCGAGAACGTTCTTTAAAAAGCCTATTTTCCTTTTCTCAAAGTGGGGTCAGAGCGGCAGAGAGAGGACCAAAGCATCAAATAGAGATCTTTGTGGTTCATTATTAATAACGCTGTTGGCACTGCAGGAGGGGTTTGTGATATGTTGCTCTGGCCTGGACGGAGAGAATTACACGACACGTGATGTTCCTGTGACACTTCCAGTAAAGAGAAAAATGACTCATAGATATCACCATGAAGCTTCACCAGTTCATTACTGACGTTAAGATGATTATTTATTGTATTACAAGTTGTCTGAAATGTTATGTTTAAATGTATGCAACATGAGGCTTTATGTAACGGGAACTTCTGGTGGATTAAGAGAAATCTACAGACGCAAAGAGACAAAGTAATAAAATTAAAGTTTTCTTTCCACAAGTCTGAAAGAAGACGAGTTATGGAGGCAAAATAGGGTGAGTCTTCATGAGTCTTTTTAAAATCACATGACACACATGACACACATTAAACCACTGGAGACAAACTCAAACAAAGTAAGAACAGAAGCTTGTGTCTGAAGAGGAGAACAGGTCCGTTCCTGTGTTCTGTCTGCAGACCAGGGCCTGTTTGTGCAGCGATTGGGATCAGGATCAGGTTTGAATGGATCCAGACTGAGACCTCTGCTGCGCGGCCGATGACGCAAAGAGACATCGCGGGTCGGTAACACGAGGATGACTCTCCATGTTTTATAAACATTGGGGTTTCGGTGGGAGGTATTTCTCCTCACCCCGCAGCGCGTTAAGGAGATCCAGCTCAGCCTCGTAGCTCACCACAACACCGAGGGCCTTCACGCCGTCCGGGAGTCTGGCCTTTCACTGGCAACCTGCCGGCTGATGAAAGGATAACAAAGCTGCCTCCCTCTCACGCTGGAATCCCTAGACTAAATAAGAGGTGAAACAGTAGACACCTGTAAGCTGACAGCCTGCTCTGACGTGCACACAGCTGCACGAGACACTCGGAGAAGTTCAGACGACATCTGCGCCCGCAGAGAGCTGCTGCATCACTTTGTCCAATCTGGACTTCAGCAGCTTCCCGATATCGACTCCAGACTGAGGCGTTAACCCTCCGAACCTTCTTCTGAGGGTTCGTTTTTCACTGCGATATAAAGGTCCTGCACCTCGAACCACGAACCATAATGTGAAAACTAAAGAGAAAAAACACTTTACCGGAATAATAAAGACGGGTTTCTGTCACAGCTTCACTGAGGATCCAACAGGACTTTGTGCATGATTTACAGGGACAGACCGTGTAGCAGTGATTCAGTGCGGCAGGACTGAATCACTGAGACTCCATGAGAAGCTGGAGAAGTCGTCTCTGCTAAAGTCAGTTTTAATCAGTTTTAATGAGACTGTTGTACTTCATGCTTCATGTCTCTGTGAGTCACCGCATTTCAAAACATTTGTTGTCGCGTTTTCATCTATTTCTGAACGGATTCTGAGCGTCTTGTATAGAAACGTATCTTCTCAACAAATAGTAACTGAACAGAGAAAGAGCTGAAGCTTCGTTAGTAAAATGACTTTATCACAGTGATCGCTGCGCTTTGTCTTAAAAATCTACATTTGAGTGAATATTTTGCAGCCAAATCAAATAGTTTACAGGATATTTAACATTTGTTTCTTTGTTGTGTAAAGGGCAAAAGTAGTCCATGAATATGAGACATCAGTTTACAGATTATTACAATCCCTCCTTGTCATTGTGGAGGTCGGTTTATGGTGTTTTGCAGGTTCTACGGTTCCACTCGCGTCTTTTTGGTTCTTCACAGTTCGTCTTGTTTGTACTTCCTGTTAGCTGAATTATTCTCTGAAACACCAGAGTATAAACAAAGCTTTAGGCTTTCATTATGATGCTTTAATCAGCCCTGATCTTTTCTTCTTCTTACTACATATGTGTGACAATATTTCAGCTTGATATCATGTGATTGTGTAATGATCTCATTGTTATCTTGGGGAAACTAATCGATGCCTTTTGGAGTCTTAAGCTGCAGCTGCGTCTGAAAATGATCCGATGAACGTGAACTCTTCATTGGAATCACAGTAAACTTCAGTAAAATACACAAACAGGCCGAGTGAAGGGGAGGGGAGTTTAGGTTCCAGCAGTGATGCTCTTTATGTGTTTGGAGTCTGGCAGCTCATCAGCTTCTGAATCTCTCTGATTGAAGTGAAGTCTCCTCAAAGAGTTTTATGGCTCCCCAGCGTCCAGGACTTCAGCCCTGCAGCGGCCCGAATCAATAGAGTTTAGTGTTCTATCAAAGCGTATCGAGCCGCAGTTTCTATCCTCGACTATCTCTTCTGATGGATCGAGCACAAACGGTTATTGCTGTAATTACGGGAGAGAACCCCGTCTCTGCGGCGGTGCCTCCCTGCAGCAACAGACACATTTAACCGACAAAATATCGGTCTCATATGAGAAGAGTTTTCCTAAAAACAAATAACTTCCCACCGTCCAAGTGTTGATCTTCCAATACAATCTGATTTGGGAAATTGTCACAAAATGCAATCTATTGGTTTCATGTACAGGGACACCAATTGTCCATATCTTTTGTTTCGCTCGGAGCAACGTTTTGTTTCAGGATGACATTACGTCAAAACAAAAGTTAGGTTCAGAAAAAAAGATCATGGTTGGGCTCAAAATAACTACTAACACTTATGTTTAGTAACAAAACCAATAACCAGCAGTTAGGTCGAGGCAACGAGACCGACAGTTAGGTCGAGGCAACGAGACCGACAGTTAGGTCGAGGAAACGAGACCGACAGTTAGGTCGAGGCAACTAAACCGACAGTTAGGTCGAGGCAACGAGACCGACAGTTAGGTCGAGGAAACGAGACCGACAGTTAGGTCGAGGCAACTAAACCGACAGTTAGGTCGAGGCAACGAGACCGACAGTTAGGTCGAGGAAACGAGACCGACAGTTAGGTCGAGGCAACTAAACCGACAGTTAGGTCGAGGCAACTAGACCGACAGTTAGGTCGAGGCAACTAGACCGACAGTTAGGTCGAGGCAACTAGACCGACAGTTAGGTCGAGGCAACTAGACCGACAGTTAGGTCGAGGAAACTAGACCGACAGTTAGGTCGAGGCAACTAGACCGACAGTTAGGTCGAGGCAACTAGACCGACAGTTAGGTCGAGGCAACTAGACCGACAGTTAGGTCGAGGCAACTAGACCGACAGTTAGGTCGAGGAAACTAGACCGACAGTTAGGTCGAGGCAACTAGACCGACAGTTAGGTCGAGGCAACGAGACCGACAGTTAGGTCGAGGCAACTAAACCGACAGTTAGGTCGAGGCAACGAGACCGACAGTTAGGTCGAGGCAACGAGACCGACAGTTAGGTCGAGGCAACTAAACCGACAGTTAGGTCGAGGCAACGAGACCGACAGTTAGGTCGAGGCAACTAAACCGACAGTTAGGTTGAGGCAACTAAAACAACAGTTTCGTCCTCAGCGACACAGAACACAACTCAGAATTGTGTCCCTGTACACCAAACCAGTTCAATCAGGAGAGACAAGTCAGATGAGAAAAAGATAATGGTTTATTATTCACAGATGATATGTGATGATAAAGTCTTGACAGAGTCTTTGGCGCTTGGACTCTACAGGGAGATTTGTAATGGAGCGGCATCTGCCCTGAGCAGCAGCAAGATAAACACCCCCCCCCCCCCCCGTGGAGTCCACACACTGGTGGTGGCTGATAGAATGATAAGTTGATGGATCTGATGGATCTGTGAAGATTGGCCAACGATGTCATCGTTTTATTGTGCTATTGGATAGAAGAGACCAGCTGATCTAAACAGCTGATATCATGATTGACGGCCTCCAACAACGAGAGCAATGAAATAATGAGTGTGCATGTGTGAGGAGTGACTGGCAGATGTATCAGAAATAATCTACAAGCATACAAGAGTATATTCTACCTGACTGAAGCTACGCTGCAGCTTCATCAGACGGCATTACTTGACTATTCCACGAACAGTCAGCAGCACATCAGACTTTGACAGCAACACCAGCTGTCAGTCAGCCGTTGTCATGGCGATCAGGGCTTAGACAAATATAGCATCCAAAAACTGAATCATCCTCTTACTTGTGAGGAGGATTTAAAGTTTACAATACTTCAAGTATGAGGATTTATTGTAATATTTAGTACTACTGTACTGCTTTATCCAGGTTAAACTCTTACCTTATTAACCACTGTTGAGCTTTCGTCTGGCAAAGCACTTTGTAAACTCTGTTTTTAAATGTGCTATAAATAAAGTTATTATTATCATATAACTGTAAATATCCTCTTTTTATTCTTTCCTTTTGTTTTGCTTGTTTGAATAAAGGTATAGAAACCCTAACAATTAAAACTTTACATTTCCCACTGTCTCATGATAGGTCAGGTTTCTCGCGTGTGTAAATGTTTCAGTGATGCTTCAGCTTGTTGTGCTGGCGCTGCAGCTGTAAACAGCCGGAGGACGGTGGGAACATCCCGTCGGCCCGCCGGCGGCCGTGTTCTGCTTGATGTTCTGACAGAGAACAAGAGCTGAGATCAGTCAGAGCGAGGCGCTGAACACGGGGCTCGTCAGGACGTGAGCGATACACAAGGAGGAACGATGGCATCTGCTGGGTATCATGACGACGTGTCACATTCAGGATTCTGCGGCTCCTCGGTGCCAGTCAGGCTGATGAAGCGGAGCGGAACAAATGCTGGAGGATGCGGATCCTCGTCTGCTTGAGAGGGAAGAGGAAGCAAAGCAGAAAGGAAAGGAGACTAAAGAGGAGAAGAAACCCTGGTGCTGCTGAAACTGACCTCCAACGGTTCAGAATAAATTGGGCCTCGTTCTGCTCCGACTGATGAATTCAGTTTTGATTCAAACCCCTGTTAATCTAAACCCAGACTTTATTCAAGTATCTGCTTTTTCCAGCAGACTACAGCTTTTTAATTTGAACAGATCTTCACAGTTAACAGAGCAGTAGTTCAGCCCAGCGTCATGGCAGGTCGTGAAATAGTCTATAGACTCTCCTTCAGTTTCTGTTGGAGAAGAGTGTGGTTCATTTAAGAGCTGTTGTCGCTCCTCGCTGTCATCGTCTGCCAGTGAAGGCATCGTCTGCCGGTGAAGGCATCGTCTGACGGTGAAGGCATCGTCTGACGGTGAAGGCATCGTCTGCCTGTGAAGGCATCGTCTGCCGGTGAAGGCATCGTCTGACGGTGAAGGCATCGTCTGACGGTGAAGGCATCGTCTGCCGGTGAAGGCATCGTCTGACGGTGAAGGCATCGTCTGACGGTGAAGGCATCGTCTGACGGTGAAGGCATCGTCTGACGGTGAAGGCATCGTCTGACGGTGAAGGCATCGTCTGACGGTGAAGGCATCGTCTGACGGTGAAGGCATCGTCTGACGGTGAAGGCATCGTCTGACGGTGAAGGCATCGTCTGCCGGTGAAGGCATCGTCTGACGGTGAAGGCATCGTCTGCCTGTGAAGGCATCGTCTGACGGTGAAGGCATCGTCTGCCGGTGAAGGCATCGTCTGCCTGTGAAGGCATCGTCTGCCGGTGAAGGCATCGTCTGCCGGTGAAGGCATCGTCTGCCGGTGAAGGCATCGTCTGCCGGTGAAGGCATCGTCTGACGGTGAAGGCATCGTCTGACGGTGAAGGCATCGTCTGCCTGTGAAGGCATCGTCTGCCTGTGAAGGCATCGTCTGACGGTGAAGGCATCGTCTGACGGTGAAGGCATCGTCTGCCGGTGAAGGCACCGTGCTGACCTGTTATCTGACCTTGCCAGGTGTCGGCCTGAAGTGGGAATCAATGCTCAGTGGATGACTTACACTGAGACCCTGTTTGTCTCATTGAGCGATGTCATTGGACGGGCAGAGAGAGGAAGAGGAGGAGGAGGAGGAGGAGGAGGAGGGTGATGAAGAGAACACAGAGCTGCTGATTCATCTGTATATCCATTTATCACTTGAAGAATACGCAAACCACAGCCTCCACTCGTTGAACTTACATTTAAAATGAAACGGTCTTGATTTTATTATTTGAGATGAAAAGTTTGAAATCATATCATATCCCAGAATATCCCATGTATCTGGTTCTGCTGCGTCGGTTTTTGATACTTTTTAAAATAAATGAAGCAGTTCATCATGAGTGTGACAGGTTACAGGAGGTGGATTTCTCTTTTAACAGCTGGAGGACCACAGCTGCTCTTCGTCCGATATTGTCTGTTCCAGACTTCTGTCAGACCTGCGGAGCGAGGTGAACTTCCTCCAGCAGTGAAGCTCACTCTTATCTTCTCGCTAAGATCGAATTAAAGTCGCAGCGTTCAAACGTTTCGGTGAAGTTCTGCTGTTTTGACCTAAAATATATCTGCTTTTTGCAACTCGGAGCAGCAGCTTGGCGTGGGAGCGGCTGGATGGCAAAGAGCTGAAGCGTAGCAGGAAAAAAAGAAAGAGGAGAAATAACCTCTAACGTCTCCTCTCATTAATATTACACGCTCCTGTCGGTACAATACGCTGGAATCTCAGCCTGCTCCTTTAAATTATTCACTCAGTAAAATCTTTTCTTTCTCGGCCTCCCTTTAAACGTTTCTCTTTTCTGAGTTCTGCTCAAAGTGGAGCGGCGGAGGAGACCGAGGGACTCAACAGCCAGCACTCAGTTCATTGATTCAGAGTTTGCCCAGTCAGACGTCTCTTCTTAACACCAGATACAGAAAAAGAAAGTCTGACGTGAAATATTCCACGATTTAATTCAAATTCCTCACATTTAAACTTGTGTCTGTGATGCATTAAATAGGAACATGTTGCACGACAGAGGCCTGAGCTTTGATCAGCAGTAACCTCCAGCTTTTCATTACGACAAATATAGTTTGCTGTTTGCCTTTGGGAAGCCAGTGAGGGATCATGCGCCTGCTTCAGTGCACTAGCAATGTGTTCTGGCCGAATTTAGCCTCGTTAATTTCCATAAACGTGAAAAACGGTCCATAAATTGAGAATTTCTTTCAGTGTAGTCAAACGTTTTTTTAGCTTTTACCACTGAAAACCAGATTGATGCCGCCATCAGCACTCTGTCTCTTTGTTCAATGAAAGGGTCAAACTGAAAGCATTTGAAGCGACCTGGTTGCATCCTCTTTTTTTGCAGCGCGCGCTGCTGTGACGCACGGTCACATCCACTCGGGTCAGCATCGGAAATGAACGCGCTGCAACACACACAGGATGAGACCGGATCCGGTGTGAACATATATCTGACAATTAATTAGAAGCGGACCAGAGCTTTCCCCTCATGCGCAAACCCGGTGTGTCTGTTGATCGTCTGTTTGCTCATTTCAACGTTTTGTTGGGACCAAAGCCAAAAAAGAACCCGAGGACCAGGACGGGAAATATTTCAGGATTTTGTGTTTTAATGATTTGGACTGGTCTGCAATGCGCTCTGAATCAGACGGCTGATGGAAGATGAATAGAGGAAGCAAAGAAGGAAACAGTTCCTCATTCAGATTCTCTCAACAACAAACCCGCTGCACTTCAAACGTCTCGCGCTGTGGAACAAAGCGCAGCTTGTGAAATCCCAGAAGACATGTGGAGATAACTCTGCCTCTCAGGACGCACCGAGACAAGTCACTGCTGCTCGTTCTCACAGGTCGGATGTGTGTGTGGATGTAAAACGCTGCTGTCAGCAGAGAGCCCTGCCCCCCCCCCCCCACTTCCCCGGCTGTAACTCAAACCTCCGACCCGTCACCTCTGCCCGCAAACCGGGGCGCCCCGAGCCGGAGGTGCCGCGGAGGACGCCATGGGACGATCCAAACGCTAATGTGATGGGTAAGACAGTCAGCTGTTTGTGTGGAAGTGTCCGTGGTTGAGAAGCAAAGTGGGTGTAACTTTACAAAGTGCCAGAAATCGGGTCGTTCAGAGGTTTGTTCCATGGAACAACCTGGAACGCGCTGGAGGCTCTGCGCAAAGTCCGCACAAAAGAGTCTTTCAACCACTCGAGAGATGTTTAAAGTAAATGTCTGAATATTGTAGAGTATGTTGTATTTGTCAGACTGATTGTTGCGGTTTCCTTAATGTGTAGGTAATTCTGTCTGTAGTCAAAACCGATTTTACGCGCAAATCCAGAATCTCAGAATTGAATCGCTGATAGAAATGCATAATTTAGACTGGTGTTGCAATAACAGTCGTGCACTTAAATGTGTGTGTGTGTGTGTGTGTGTGTGTGTGTGTGTGTGTGTGTGTGTGTGTGTGTGTGTGTGTGTGTGTGTGTGTGTGTGTGAAACCTGCGGGAATTGGAGGCTGAAGGAATTTATTGAACACAAAGAATAAACCTGATCAGTTTCAAACAGCAACATGTGGCGTCAAAGTCGCACCACACTCCACTGTAAATGCACGCTTATGACCAGATTGCAAACACAAATCTATTGATGTTTTACAGTAATGACATCACATCTGTAATCCTGCTCATGGGTTAGAGAAAATGTATTAATGTGTAATTTACTCATTACAAAGCTTTGTTTAGGATTTTAGAAATACAGAGTACGTGAGTCTACCAAGTTCTTTGAACTCTCAAAATGTTGGCATTGCGCGAAATGAAAGGTCTCATTTGTGATTAATTAATTGACTGTTCATTTAGATTGTCTGTATTTCCCCATATGGCGGGTTAAAGTTGTCTCCACATTGTCAGCAATACAACTCTGGTGAAGACATACTCGTTTAACTATTTCTTGACCTTCAAGTAGCCATATTATTCCAATTTGACAACTTTCATTTGACCTCGTTTTCTTAATGGCTGCTCTGGCCCTGACTCAATATAGAGTTTATAGTCGGCTCATATATAATATCATACTCCGGTGACTGAGGACGTTTGGAGTGATATACTGCCACAGGTTTTGGATAAGAGGCGTTAGGGCTGCAAGTATTAGAGGACAAAACGTATTCATCTAGATAACAATGTCATGAAATACATGAATGCATGACATGCATGCATTCATGGTCAGTGGATGGATAGATGTATCATGGATGGATGGATTTTGGATGGATGATGGACACATGCTCGATGTACGGATGGAAGATGATGGTTTGATGGATGCATGGTTGATGGATGGATGGTCGATGGACGACAGATGATAATGAATAGATGGATGGATTAACTGATAATGGATGAATGGTGGATGGATGGATCATGCATGATGACGGCTGGATGGATACATGGTCGATGGATGGTGGATGAATGTATAATGGATGGATAGATGGATTGACTGATAATGGATGAATGGTGGATGGATGAATGATGGATGGTGGATGAATGTATAATGGATGAATGGTGGATGGATGAATGATGGATGGTGGATGAATGTATAATGGATGGTGGATGGATGAGTGGGTGGATTTTGGATGGAGGGATGAATGATGGTTGGATGCTGACCTTTGAGTGAGTGTGTGTGTGGTGCTGACTGGCGGTGTCGGTGTAATCGACTCTCCGACCTTCGAGGTTGCTGATGCCCAGGGCTCCGTCTCTATGGAAACCCATTGCAATAGCCAGTGATGAGTTGACCGCCGGGGTGCTGATGAGAGGGCCGGCTCGAGTTCAGGTGGATCATTGTGACTGAACGTGATTTCTAATATGTCATTCAGCTCTGTGGAGGTTTTCTTTGACTTCAGTCTGGCTTCAGGCTGTGTGGAGCCAATGAGAAGGACCATATGCAACCATATAAATGTGTTATTATATATATATATATATATATATATATATATATATATATATAATAAATATGCATGTTTTTATGCAAATAATTACTATATGATATAACAAAGTAAAAGGATAACATTGAAGATTTTGAACAGCAAACACTAACTTTAAGTTATTGTTCAGGACGGTGGTGAATAGATATAATATAAGTAATTATATTTATATATATTGGGTGTGTGTATTGGCAAACACCTAACGATGCGATACGTATCGCGATGTGTTTAAAGTGTTATTGCACTTTTGTTACAGCACTACTTTAAAATAAAAGTGCACAATACACTACTTTAAATTCATTATTGAACTTTGCGTGTAACAATGCGATTAATCGCAATTAAAAATTGTAATCGTTACCCAGCACTAATATATATATATATATATATATATATATATATATATATATATATATATATATATATATATATATATATATACTTAAAAAAAATAATGGGACTTTGGTTACAACACTTTGGATTTGTACTGATTGAACATACGAGATCCGACATGTTGATCAGTGAGCTTTAGGTGCTGTGCAGAGCCAGGCTAGCTGTTTCCTCCCGTTTCTAGTCTTTGTGCTAAGCTAAGCTAAGCTACCTGCCTCCTGGCTGTAGCTTTATATTTACCGCACGCACAAGGAGTGGTATCGATCTTCACATCGAACTCTCAGCTAGAAAGTCAAATAGCGGATTTTTCCAGGCAACACATTCAGTTCTTCAACCATCAGCAACATGTTTCGTGCTGCTGACGCCACACACGTGGTCATTACTGAGAGTATCACTCACATTCTCCTCCATCACAGTCTGACCTGCTAATATTTGCACTTGGCCGACTGTAACTTCATTCCTGTGACTCGGCTTGATTTACCGTAATAAAAGTCCATCAGCAGTATTCTCAGTAATTGCTGCTGGCAACAGAAAACTGTTTCAACAGTTTGGAGCTCATAAAATTTTATAGCAACATTATCATCTCTCCTCGCTTTTCCTCCACCTCCATCTTTCTCCACCTTTCATTTTCCTCTTTTCTCTTTCTTCTTGTTTCTTATCTTCTCCTCACATCCTTCCTCCTCTTGATCTACTCTCACCTCCTCACCAACTCTTCCTCTCTCTGTTCTCCTCTTCATCCTCTTCTCTCCTGGTCCCCTTTCCATCTGTACTTCCTCTTTGGTTTTCCCTCTTCTCTTCGATTTTCTCGTAACTGACCTATGCCTCGCACCCTCCTCCTCACTCCTTCTTTATTCTCCTTCTCATCCTCCTCTTAACTCCTCACTTGCTCCCTTGTTTTGTGTTCTCATTCCACCTTCCTCCTCTTTTCTTGTTCTTGTCCTTCTTGGTCCCTCTCCTCCTCTTCCTCCTCCCTGCAGGCTGTTGATGGAGAGGATTTCGAATGTCAGCCGGGACAGTGGTCATCGCAGGAGGAATTCTGGCTACAGTCATCTTACTGACCATCGTCGGTGTCCTGTGTTTATGTAGGTTACAGGTAGGACCGGTGTCATTGTTGCATTAATCGATGTTCTAAAAGACACCCGACTGAAACCTTAACAGGACTCAGAGTCTACAGTGATGCTACGTAGACCCAGCGGTGCTAAGAGCTAAATGCTAATGTGCTGATGTTAAGCATGTGTCATGTTACCCTCCGAGTTCACTGTGTTAGCATGCTAACATTTGGTAATTAGGCCTAAACACAAAGTAGAGCTGAGGCTGATGGGAATGTCGTCAGTTTTTTGGTTGAAAATCAAAGTATTGGACACATTCGAATGTGTGATCTGATGGTGGCACTAGAGTTAATACAGTTCATCCTGAACGTTCTGGTTAAACACGGGACACGAACACCAGTGTTCTGGGTGAAAGTCAATGTGTGCCATATTGCCAATATATTGCAAATACCCATAACATTAAGAAAAATGGGAACCATTAGTCTCTCTTCCTGTTATTTTACCGCTCCAGTACTACTGCTGTAAGAGGGAGGAGTCTGAGAAGGGGGAAGAGGAGGAACCAGAGCTGGACACCATGTCTCCGTCCCGGCCCCTGGCTCTGTCCGCTCCGCCCAGCCCTCCGACGCCGCAGCGCTACTTCGAGGAACCGGACAGCTACCCCCCCACCTTCCTCACCGAGGCCAACGGGCCTGCCAGCTACTCCTCCACGCCGCCGCCGCCGCCGCGCAGGTGCCAGCGCTCACACGCCTTCTGCCCGTCCTGCGCCCGCTGCTCGCTGCCCTTCTACCTGCAGCACCCGGAGAGGCTGTGCAACGGCGGCCGCAGGATCAGCTACAGGACTGTGCAGCAGCAGGACCTGGAGCTGCCCGTGGACCTGGCCAGCTTCTACGAGAAGCTCAACCTCATCCGCTCCGTCACCATGAAGCAGGTGGTCACCCACAGCATCAGCACCGACGTCTAGGAGCCGACAGGGTGGAGGGAAAGGTGCACTGCTGCACTCAATCAACATGCTGTGGGTGCAGCATTGATACTGTGTCCTGATGCACTAACACCCAGGGCTTGTGGGTAATGCAACACATCTTCTGGCAGCCATATTGGAGGTCTGCAGCTCAGGAGCTTTGGTTCTGACAGATTTGAACAGACTCTCTTTTGTCAGTTTTGACATAAAACGGATCATTTTGTCTGATTTTGTGTTTAGAAAAGTAGCGTATTATGTGCGTGTATCAAAGTATAAACAAGACAATTTACAATGTGTGATTATGTCAGTAAATTAAACAGATTTTGTTTGTTTGACTTCACCACAAAACGAGACACAAGTGGAGGTAAAAATCCCAAAAAGCTGAAATAAGTCTGCTTTCTTAAATGAGGCTGACGGCTGGTTGGGAAGCTGACTCTGGAATCTCTGTTGGAGGATGAGTCTGCTTCTGTTGTCAGTTAACCCCATGTGTTATTGACAGACATCTAACCAGTAATCACTGGATCATACAGCAGAGGACACGTCCGTCTCTTGAGTCAGGAGCTTCAGTTTAGGGACAGATTCATGTGGAGACTGTTCACATTGACTTCACCTCCAGCCACATTACTTTGTTCCTAGAGATCCAGTATTTGTGCACAAGCCACCCAACAGGTGGTCGTCTGCTCCAGTGCTGAACATACAGTGTATATGTCCTTTACTGTGTGCTTATAACACTACTTCACTGTGATTCATTTTTGCACGGACAAATGTCCAAGTGGATGTTCACGCGGACAATCTGCTTTATTTGTGTTCGTAGCAACAAGTGTACAGTGATATTCTGCTGAGCGTGCTGGAGCTTCACAGCTGTTTGCACTTGATGAGTCTGATTACTGAGTCCAGCTCCAATCTGCCAAACTCAATCACCTGTGACGGGTGAGCTGCTTTCAAGGTTTAACATCAATGCAGAGACTAAAGGATGCAACTTTTTACTTTTATCAACAATTCCCCTGGCAGGTGTCACGGGGTAAAGACTTGTTTGTGCACGTTAATTATCAATCTGAGAGCATCAATTATGAATTTGCACACAACAGCAAGATTTTAAAGAGGGATTCCTGCACTTAAAGTATCAGAGGGCACAGTATTGTAATATTTTTCACGTTAACTTTGTTTTTGCTGAGTTCTGTGCGAGAAGTTCAAATCAGGATTTACCTTCAATTGTTAAAATCTACAAATTGAAACTGCAAAATCAAGAATTATGGCTAAATGTCAATTGTTCAGAATTTAAACAACCGGAAGTTTGATTTTGAATCGGATACAATTTTATTATTGCTTTCATAAATAACATTTTTAATTAGTGACATTTAAAAAAGAACATTCTTGATGTGAAAATGACTTAATTAATCACCTTCACTTTTTAAATTACCTGATGAAAGCAGAGATTCCGCTCTTGAGCGAGACAAAGATCAAAGATTTATTTAATACCCAAAATTTTATTGAAAAAAGACTAAAAACTGAACCATTGCAGACGTTACGCGGAGCTCCTGTTGGTGTTCACGTGTGTAGATTTGTCAGCGCAGCGCTGTGTTTGTATCGTCTGTATTTGGTTGAAACAGCAGAGAGCAGCTGGTCGTACCGTCAGTGTGTTTCAGTGTGTGAGTTCCTGTTTGTCTGCGGTGCAGAGAACAAATCGCATTTCAAAAGGGCTTTTCTGAAGCATTCAATGATCCAATGACTGACCTCTGGAAGACGCTTACTTCCCGTTAAACACATGGTACTGTAGAGACGCACCAACATGACGTATCGAGCATTTCAAACTGATTCTGAAGCTTCTCATTGACAGCACAGTAGATGAGTGTTTGGTACTTCACCTCACATCAGTAGAGAAACAGCTGAAGCTGCACATCTTTCTTTTCTTTGTCTCAAAATAAACCTTCAGATGGAATAACACAAAGCAGATGTACACTGTACCATGAGGGCAACATGTGAGATGAAATAGTACGCTGCTAATAAAATAACGCTGTTTATTCTGGTAGGCTTCCCTCACAGAACGAGTCCGAGTGTGTTCTTTGTTGCTGTGTGATGTTGTCCAAGTTAAAGTTAAAGTGTTAACACATGATGGTCTTTTTACAGATTGTGAGTCTGGATTCAAGTGCAGAACCTGCAGAGCTTTAAAACACTGTTTGTTAGGATGAATGGGTGTTGGATGTGTATGTTTCTGCAAACGTTTCCATTGAATGACAACAGGAATGCCAAGGTCCTCCTTCCCCAGAGCCCGGCTGCCAACTGAGGATCCGTAAGGACGAGCCACACCGGCTCAGGTGAGGCTCGTTCAGCTGACGACCCTCCAATCAGCACCTGCAACACATCAGCAGCCACACTGGGACACCTGGTATATGGGAGGACGGTCGTCACAATATATATATATATATATATACACATATATATATATACACATATATATATATATATATACACATACACACACAAGTTGCTGTTGTAAATTACGTTGTATAATGACAAGTATAAGAAGCAAGAAAGTCCACAAAGAATGGGCGGGTCTCACTCACACAGGACTTTCATTCAGGAGACCGGTGTTTGTGTTCTGTGTTGACTTCATGTTTGTTGCATTACGTTATTTTACATTATGTTACATTGTAACATTACGTTGTTACAATGCTATATTACATTGTTACTGTTACCTTGTCTCATTACGTTGTCGCGTTACGTTGTCTCGTTACCTTGTCTCGTTACGGTGTCTCGTTACGGTGTCTCGTTACCTTGTCTCGTTACGTTGTCTCGCTACGGTGTCTCGTTACGGTGTCTCGTTACGTTGTCTCGTTACGGTGTCTCGTTACCTTGTCTCGCTACGTTGTCTCGTTACGGTGTCTCGTTACGGTGTCTCGTTACGTTGTCTCGTTACGGTGTCTCGTTACCTTGTCTCGTTACGGTGTCTCGTTACCTTGTCTCGTTACCTTGTCTCGTTACCTTGTCTCGTTACGTTATTATTAACCTGCAGAAGTTCGAATGATTTCAATTCTGTGTAATGTTCAAACACCACCCTCTTCCTCAGACTTCATAATATAAACCATGAATAATATTATCCTCCCACAATGAAAAGCAAATGGACTCGCTGCTCACGGCACATATTATAATTTCCTTTTAGTATAAAACGTTTTTCTCTGAACATACTGTCTGCAAAAACAGAATACTCTGGGATTAGTTTGAACTATTGAAGTTCAGTATAGCGGACTTTGAGTTACACTGTTGGGAGATAAATGGTGGAAGTAAAAAAATGTACTGCTTTCTATTTATGAACTGGGTAGAACTATTTAATGGAAATAAGCAGTGATTTAAAAAACAATATTTGAACATGTCAGCCTGGACTCACTAAAGGACGTTTGGCATTTACTCAAGTCACATCACGCATTACGCATCTTTTGCTTTTCCGCGTGTCATTTCACGCCACAGCAACATCAGACACTCAGAACAAGTGCTCGTGGTATAAAGAGAGACAATCCTCGTACGAAGGAGGTCGGGTTGGATGGACAGGTAAAACAAAAACACAGGACTTTAACCCAGGAGACCAGTGTTATTGTCCCGTGTGAAATAAATGACACGCAAAGCCACCTTAAAAAGTAGCGTGCTATTTATACGCCTTTCCATGAGATCACATTGAAGATGTCGCGTTCCTTCAATAGACAAGAGGTTTGTCTGACAGTCATAGTTGGGGTGAAAGACATGAATCCATTCTGGGTGTTTCGGGGGACGAAGCTGCAGGTTCTACACTTTATTTTTTGGTTCTTGAGGTTTCCTGAATTTTCTTTTTTTTTCTTTTGAGAAGACTGAAACTGTTTCCTCTCTGCTTCAGTAGTTGATGTTTCTATTAAACCCTGAAGTTCAGTAGATGAGAGGTTGGATGCTGACCAGCAGGGGGCATCAGCTGCTGTCAAACCTGTTTCTACTGCAGCTGCTTCATTTACAGTATTATTAAAATGATGCTTAACTGTTTGGCGTTAGTCTGATACCTCCTGGAAGGACAAGAGCAGCAGCGCACAGAGAGTTGTGCGCTGTGGTCGATGTGTTCGATGTGTTCGATGTGTTCGATGTGGTTCGATGTGTTCGATGTGGTTCGATGTGTTCGATGTGGTTCGATGTGGTTCGATGTGTTCGATGTGTTTCGATGTGTTCGATGTGTTCGATGTGTTCGATGTGGTTCGATGTGTTCGATGTGTTCGATGTGGTTCGATGTGTTCGATGTGGTTCGATGTGTTCGATGTGGTTCGATGTGTTCCGATGTGTTCGATGTGTTTCGATGTGTTCGATGTGGTTCGATGTGTTCGATGTGTTCGATGTGTTCGATGTGGTTCGATGTGTTCGATGTGGTTCGATGTGTTCGATGTGGTTCGATGTGGTTCGATGTGTTCGATGTGTTCGATGTGGTTCGATGTGTTCGATGTGTTCGATGTGTTCGATGTGTTTCGATGTGTTTCGATGTGTTCGATGTGTTCGATGTGGTTCGATGTGTTCGATGTGTTCGATGTGTTTCGATGTGTTCGATGTGTTCGATGTGTTCGATGTGGTTCGATGTGTTCGATGTGGTTCGATGTGTTCGATGTGTTCGATGTGTTCGATGTGGTTCGATGTGTTCGATGTGGTTCGATGTGTTCGATGTGGTTCGATGTGTTCGATGTGTTCGATGTGTTCGATGTGGTTCGATGTGTTCGATGTGGTTCGATGTGTTCGATGTGGTTCGATGTGGTTCGATGTGGTTCGATGTGTTCGATGTGTTCGATGTGGTTCGATGTGTTCGATGTGGTTCGATGTGTTCGATGTGTTTCGATGTGGTTCGATGTGTTCGATGTGTTCGATGTGTTCGATGTGGTTCGATGTGTTCGATGTGGTTCGATGTGTTCGATGTGGTTCGATGTGTTCGATGTGGTTCGATGTGTTCGATGTGGTTCGATGTGTTCCGATGTGTTCGATGTGTTTCGATGTGTTCGATGTGTTCGATGTGTTCGATGTGGTTCGATGTGGTTCGATGTGTTCGATGTGGTTCGATGTGTTCGATGTGGTTCGATGTGGTTCGATGTGTTCGATGTGGTTCGATGTGTTCGATGTGGTTCGATGTGTTCGATGTGGTTCGATGTGTTCGATGTGGTTCGATGTGTTCGATGTGTTTCGATGTGGTTCGATGTGTTCGATGTGGTTCGATGTGTTTCGATGTGTTCGATGTGTTCGATGTGGTTCGATGTGTTCGATGTGGTTCGATGTGGTTCGATGTGTTCGATGTGTTCGATGTGGTTCGATGTGTTCGATGTGTTTCGATGTGGTTCGATGTGTTCGATGTGGTTCGATGTGTTTCGATGTGTTCGATGTGTTCGATGTGGTTCGATGTGTTCGATGTGTTCGATGTGTTTCGATGTGGTTCGATGTGGTTCGATGTGGTTCGATGTGGTTCGATGTGGTTCGATGTGTTCGATGTGTTCGATGTGGTTCGATGTGGTTCGATGTGTTCGATGTGGTTCGATGTGTTCGATGTGTTCGATGTGGTTCGATGTGGTTCGATGTGTTCGATGTGTTTCGATGTGTTCGATGTGGTCGATGTGTTCGATGTGTTCGATGTGGTTCGATGTGTTCGATGTGGTTCGATGTGGTTCGATGTGTTCGATGTGGTTCGATGTGTTCGATGTGTTCGATGTGGTTCGATGTGTTCGATGTGTTCGATGTGGTTCGATGTGTTCGATGTGTTCGATGTGGTTCGATGTGGTTCGATGTGTTCGATGTGGTTCGATGTGTTCGATGTGTTCGATGTGTTCGATGTGTTCGATGTGGTTCGATGTGGTTCGATGTGTTCGATGTGGTTCGATGTGTTCGATGTGGTTCGATGTGGTTCGATGTGTTCGATGTGGTTCGATGTGTTCGATGTGGTTCGATGTGTTCGATGTGGTTCGATGTGTTCGATGTGGTTCGATGTGTTCGATGTGTTTCGATGTGGTTCGATGTGTTCGATGTGTTTCGATGTGTTCGATGTGTTCGATGTGGTTCGATGTGTTCGATGTGTTCGATGTGTTTCGATGTGGTTCGATGTGGTTCGATGTGTTTCGATGTGTTCGATGTGTTCGATGTGGTTCGATGTGGTTCGATGTGTTTCGATGTGTTCGATGTGTTCGATGTGGTTCGATGTGGTTCGATGTGGTTCGATGTGTTCGATGTGTTCGATGTGGTTCGATGTGGTTCGATGTGTTCGATGTGGTTCGATGTGGTTCGATGTGTTCGATGTGTTCGATGTGGTTCGATGTGGTTCGATGTGTTCGATGTGTTTCGATGTGTTCGATGTGGTCGATGTGTTCGATGTGTTCGATGTGGTTCGATGTGTTCGATGTGGTTCGATGTGGTTCGATGTGTTCGATGTGGTTCGATGTGTTCGATGTGGTTCGATGTGGTTCGATGTGTTCGATGTGTTCGATGTGGTTCGATGTGTTCGATGTGGTTCGATGTGGTTCCTTGAGGGAAAAAGAACATTGCCCCCGGATCTTTTCTCTCTCTCTCAAATTTGTGACTTAATCTCAGAGAATGTCCATGTTTTTATTCTGCTGAATTTACGACTTTAATCTTGGAAAGAGATTTTCCTTGAATATTATCCGCCCCTCTGGATACTGTAATTTATTTTAACCTACAACGGCCCAAATACATACACATCGTACATTTTAAAGAGTGTAACTGCATTCACGTGATTTATTTTCTGTTTTATCAGTGGTTCAGTTCCTTTTTTGCATTTCCTTCCATTTCTTCTTTTGATTATTTTTAGTTCTTCAGTGCAAAGTGTGAAGCGTTAGTTTGTGTACAATGACTGTGCTTCCACTTTGACAAGGACTCTCTTTTGACAAAGGGATTTAGATCAAACAGTCACGCAGAGCCAGATCTCCACAGCGCTGAAGAGGAAATACAGAAAGCTCTGGCTCCACACGTTACCCTCCTGGTACCGTGATGGCCCGTCTCCCCTGATTGGGCTCAGTCTGGCCAGCTCCAGGAAAAGTCTCTCCCAATGTGTTTTCTCTCTATATCAATACTGTTAAATATTATTACCAAAAAGGCCAAAAACTTCACCTGATACTTACAAAAGCAAAGTAACTAATTCTCCCTGACTCGCTCTTCCTCCTTATCCTCACTCAGATTCCGTGTCCTACCTGCTTGCTCATGCTTACATCACATCTAACTCTGATTCCTTTCCTCTCTTTGGACAATTAGCCTCCCACGCTGCATGATTCCTCCACATTCATTCACCAAACACAAACATACTGCACCCAGACGTCTACCAGTTCTGGCTTTTTCCTCAAATGTAAAAGTATGTGTGCCTTTCTCAATCATGTCCAATCAGTTGAATTGACCACAGGTGGACTCCAATCAAGGCGAAGACACATCTCAAAGATGATCAAGAGAAACGAGGCAGCTGAGCTGAATGACAAGCGTCAAAGCAAACAGTCAGAAGACTTGCGTCAATGTGATATTTCAGTGTTTAAATACATTTGCTAATATTTAGAATCCTGTGTTGGCTTTGTCATAATGGGGAGTTGAATTTAGATCGATGAGGGAAATAATGACTTTCAACGACAGAATGAATTTTCTGAATACTTTCTGAATGCTCTGTCTGTACGGGTAGTTTGTAAGTTTCACCCTTTTTTATTCCTTTTTTTCATTTGTTGATAAAGAGAACCATGCTCGGTGCCTGAGCAAAAATATCAAATTCACACAAAACTGACAAAGAGGCAAATATGTTCATATGAACTATTATTTAATTGAAATACAAGTCAGTACCATTAGGTTTTCAGTTTATTATCAACAGTACACAATGTCCATACTTACGTTTTGTACAAAGAGGTATCAGTTATATCAAAACACAGTACACAATAGTTAAAAATGAGACATACATTTACACGTCTGAATACATTTCAACCATACTTCAAGTGTCAGGAATCGTCTGTGTTTGCATTAACTCTCCTCTGTCACACACACGGACCAGAACTGGCATCAGGAGCGTCACGATAAATGAAAATGTGCTATGACTAATAAATACGCTTCCATATCCTGCAGGCGTGCCGGCGCGGCGCCAAGCGGGCAGTGGGGTGGAATGGAAATATAAACTTTTTACATGCCAGACACCAAACTGAAACATAATTAAATAATATCCCATAAACAGTATCTGTATTAAATATTCTAGTCATGCAGTATATTCAGTTGAGAAATAATTTAACAGATTTTTTTCAACAAGGTCGAGCTGCTAACTGGTGCTGGAGGTCTGTCCACGTGTTGTTAGAGGAAGACTTTCTACCAGAACTGATAAATAATCAATGACAGCTGATAAAAACTGGCTTTCTGGTTGAGATACAGTTAATGATGATAAGAATTGTGGTGATGATGAGGAGCATTAACTGTTATTTCTCTCAGTTCGTCACGTTGTACTGATGACATAATGTTGGAAAAGATTTATCGGGACAAGAGGAAACATTTATTTCTTAAACTAATCGTTTTGTATGTTTACACACTGTGCTGGTCAACATTCAGCCCAGTCACCATGAAAGAATGTTGGCATTTTATGTTTCAGCAATTTGGGCATTCGGTCAGAGTAAATTAGGTAATACAACGAGCGACCGTTATTGACATTGATAGAGTAACGAGTTCACCAAACGAGAAAGTCGACGAAGACTCTCACCCAGGAAACTGCCGTTCGTGTCGCACGTGAAACCAAAAGTAGACGCTGACTACGCCGGCTACATAACGTTGTTCTGAATGTTACGTAATGTTACGTAAGAAACTCAGCTAAAGGCAGTTATTTCATGAAGTTGTTACTTGTTACGTTGACACGTTACGTTCTCACATTACTTTGTTTCTTGTTACATTGTGACTGTTACTTTGTTTCTTGTTACATTGTTACTGTTACTTTGTTTCTTGTTACATTGTGACTGTTACTTTGTTTCTTGTTACATTGTGACTTACTTTGTTTCTTGTTACATTGTGACTGTTACTTTGTTTCTTGTTACATTGTGACTTACTTTGTTTCTTGTTACATTGTTACTGTTACTTTGTTTCTTGTTACATTGTTACTGTTACTTTGTTTCTTGTTACATTGTGACTGTTACTTTGTTTCTTGTTACATTGTGACTTACTTTGTTTCTTGTTACATTGTGACTGTTACTTTGTTTCTTGTTACATTGTGACTGTTACTTTGTTTCTTGTTACATTGTTACTGTTACTTTGTTTCTTGTTACATTGTGACTGTTACTTTGTTTCTTGTTACATTGTGACTGTTACTTTGTTTCTTGTTACATTGTGACTTACTTTGTTTCTTGTTACATTGTGACTGTTACTTTGTTTCTTGTTACATTGTTACTGTTACTTTGTTTCTTGTTACATTGTGACTGTTACTTTGTTTCTTGTTACATTGTGACTTACTTTGTTTCTTGTTACATTGTGACTGTTACTTTGTTTCTTGTTACATTGTGACTGTTACTTTGTTTCTTGTTACATTGTGACTTACTTTGTTTCTTGTTACATTGTTACTGTTACTTTGTTTCTTGTTACATTGTGACTTACTTTGTTTCTTGTTACATTGTTACTGTTACTTTGTTTCTTGTTACATTGTTACTGTTACTTTGTTTCTTGTTACATTGTGACTGTTACTTTGTTTCTTGTTACATTGTGACTTACTTTGTTTCTTGTTACATTGTGACTGTTACTTTGTTTCTTGTTACATTGTGACTGTTACTTTGTTTATTGCTACATTGTTACTGTTACTTTGTTTCTTGTTACATTGTGACTGTTACTTTGTTTCTTGTTACATTGTGACTTACTTTGTTTCTTGTTATATTGTGACTGTTACTTTGTTTCTTGTTACATTGTGACTGTTACTTTGTTTCTTGTTACATTGTGACTTACTTTGTTTCTTGTTATATTGTGACTGTTACTTTGTTTCTTGTTACATTGTGACTGTTACTTTGTTTCTTGTTACATTGTTACTGTTACTTTGTTTCTTGTTACATTGTTACTGTTACTTTGTTTCTTGTTACATTGTGACTGTTACTTTGTTTCATGTTACATTGTTACTGTTACTTTGTTTCTTGTTACATTGTGACTGTTACTTTGTTTCTTGTTACATTGTGACTGTTACTTTGTTTCATGTTACATTGTGACTGTTACTTTGTTTCTTGTTACATTGTGACTGTTACTTTGTTTCTTGTTACATTGTTACTGTTACTTTGTTTCTTGTTACATTGTGACTGTTACTTTGTTTCTTGTTACATTGTTACTTTTTAAATTGTTGCATGTTACGTTGTCATGTTACATTGTTTTCCTTTACATTGTTACTTGTTTACATTCGTAGTTGAACACAAATCATGATCTTTTTGCTAACTTCACAAAGTAGTTTTGTTGCCTAAACCTAACCAATCGTTTCACAACGATTTATTTTATGTATTTATATATTTAGCTCATTTACAACTGTAGTCCCAGGGCAGGGAACAGAGAATACTATTTATGTTAAGACAATTAACACTGTAGTAAAAAAACACAATTACAAGACATTACATATTGACTATATGATTACAACATCAGCAACAACACATTTGTCCATTTCTGCAAGCGTTATACAAGGCTGATATGAAATGCATTTATGAAGCAAATCTTTGCTTCGGAAACGTTGACATTCAATTAACATACGATGCCAACATCTTTTTCTGGCGCCTGGGTTGTAATATTTCCGTCTGTAATTATTACGTCTATTATCCTCTTCAAACAAAGAGTAACTGATTAAAACTTTGAGATGTGGAGAACTTTCCCACTTCGCCTTTTTTTGCCCAATTCTTTTGTATTTTTATTCCAAATAAAGAAGAAAAACACTCTGTATTTGGAAAAGAAATAAGAAAAAAGAGCAAATAGAGAATGATAGAGTTTTATGTGACAAAATCACAGTTGATGCAGCATCAACAAGATTGACAAAGTGTTTTTGTCTGATATCAAGATGACCAGATTTCATTTTAGATCATTTAAATTATCCAACTGACAAATTAACCCACGTAAATCCAAGTTATAGGAGGAAGCTCTGGACTTCCTGTCATTGTTCACAGTGACTGTAGTACCACGTTTGCATAAAGATACTCATTGGTATCCTTGTGCTGGCATTGGGGTGGAGAAGAGGCGGCGGTGTCCTGGACTAGGAGGTGGGAGGTCGTAGGGCGCGGCAGGAGTGGCAGCAGGCCTTGCTGTAGTACCAGTGGCTGCACAGGTTGACCTTTAGCGCCAGCAGGCAGTTAGTGGAGGGACGATCCTGGCAGCTCTCATCTGGGACACAAGTCACAAAACACATGAATCTAAACCCACAACCAGGTTGAGATGTCTTTGATGCCAAAACACTATCTTTCTAATATCTCTCATTAGAAATATTAACATGTTTTTAGAGCAAAACCCTTTTTCATTCATCAAAAAAAAGCCAACGTTCTAACATTTTAAGGCAAATTTCTGTTATTTTCTCTGTTCCAGTGGTGTTTTTCAGTTATGTGTCATTTGTGCTATAGTTGGGTTCACTTAGCGTAAACACTTAATGCTTCATGTCTATTTTATCTTATTTTGTATTATACTAGCTGTTGTATGTTTGGTTGTCAGAATCGATATTCCTACAGCGGACTTTCAGAGCAACAGGTGTTTCAGTTCAACAAGTGACCGTGTTAACTTGTCACCATCCGATACAATTGTGTTTTGTTTTGTTTACCATGACACTGCAATTTCACTGTAATTCTTTTTTTTCCCGCGACTTAACAGCATCTTTCATTGTTAACAACTGATTTGTTGCTGGAATAATCAGATTTTATTTTTATTTTTGTTAGATAAAAAATAGGAAGCAGTGTATGTGTGTCAGTGCTTGTACAGCTATCTAGGACCATTTAGAGTTTCAGACCTTCAGAGTGAGGACTTTCTTGGAAAGTGAGAACATTTTAGCTGGTCCTCAATTTGGGAAGGACCTTCAAAAGCCTGTTAGAGGGTTACGACTTAGTCTAAAGGTTCTGGTTAGAATAAGGTTCAGGTGAGGGTTGGGGTCGGGCATTTAGTTGTGATGGTTAAGGTTGGGGTTCGGGGCTCAGGCATGCATTATGTTATAGATTGTCCTCACAAAGTACAATGTTGATCGTGTGTGTGTAGTTGTTCTTGTCTTCCTGCATTTGTGGGGTCCAACGAATTTGTGGGGACCGAAAGGCTGGACCCACATAGTGAACCATTTAAATAACTTCCCGAGACTCCCCTGATGCCCCTGATGGTCTTATGAAAAACTGTTCTGCGTGTTTGTGTGTGGAAGCTTGTGCGAGCAGAGCGGCAGGTGTTACCTGGCGGCTCAGTGGGGCAGGGCTGCAGAGTGCAGGTCTGCTTGGCCACCGGTTTGGTGAGTGGGTCACAGCCTCGGACCAGCTCCCTGCCCTGGTAACACTTGACGTCCCTCATCCTCACACCCACACCACACGTCTTAGTGCACTGAGGACACACAGGACCAGAAACACAGGCGTTGAACAGTTCACCGCTGATGAGCTGGAGGACGTCAGTCGTCAGAGGTGAAGTGTGTGTGCTGTGCGGACCTCACCTCAGACCAAGGGGTGGTGTACCATTTAAAGCATGGCCTCTCAAAGCAGGTGTTTTCCTCTTCGGGCTTCTCGCTGCCTCCGCACGCCTCGTCGTCAAAGGTCTGGAACTTTCCGTCGCTGATGCCGACACACAGGATGAGCCTTCGCTTCACGCCGCGCCCGCAGGTTGTGTTGCACTACGGACAAAAACAGTTATTCATGTGCATATCTGACTCTGGCGATTCTCTTTCTGCATTTGATTTTCATCTCATGAAAGTTAAAACAAATTCAATTTCAGACCTTCATCCCTCAAAATAGATTTTCAATTCACTGTAATATAAAACAGACAAATTGAATCAAGCAGATCAATAAATTGACTAATTTGAACACTGTGTAATGAATATTAAATACACGTTCATATCCTGCAGGCGTACAGACGCGGCGTGGGGTGGAATAGAAATATAAACTTTTTACAACCCAGACACCAAACTGAAAAACAATTAAATAATTTCCCATGAACAGCATCTATATAAGAAGAGAGGCCCGAGGCCTGCAGACTCACAAGTGCATCCCTTTGCAGTTTAAGTGAATGGGGACGATATTGTTGATTGTCATAGTGTTCAACCAATCAGAGCTTTAGTTTGACATGTTGGGCGTATTCTTTGATGTGCCAGAGCTGCTAGCCGGCCTACACGTACGTCCGCATTAACACGCAGCTCAATTTTCAGGTGCAGCTCTGCAGTGAGGTGCAGCGTGCGCTGTGATTGGTCAGTGAGCGAGCACGTGACTATTGGAAAACGAAACTTAAGGTAGCCATCAGAGGCTTAGTCGGAGTAGTAAAGAGTTCAAATTAAAAGATGTGGAAGAAATGATGACATTTTTCTGGCTATTCTGGTTGAGATACAGTATTTTGACAATAAGAATTGTACAGTAATATTGAAGAGACAAAATTAAGCAAGCAGATCAATAAATTGCAAATTTCACCACAGTATTAAGTCCTCACCCTCTCCCAGTCTTGGCTCAGCCAGTGTGGAGCACAGTCTCTCTCCCCACAGGGGTGGATGGCCAGCGGCTTCTCCTCCGCCGAGCACTGGTTCTCGGGAACCACGCGGCCCTCCGGAGCCTTGCAGTACACGTGACGCACCGTCTTGCCCTGGCCGCACAGCCCCGAGCACTGCAACAGCGGAAGAGTCAGAGGTCAAAACCGGATCATTCATAATCAACAAAGAGTGCATTCCCGTTCTCATCGTTGACTCCTCCAGCCAAGTATCGTCACTAAAGCTCACAGTCACAACGCTGAAGTCAGATCAGGTCAAACTCAAATCATATCAATAACGCGTCAGAGGAAAGGAAGAATGAAATCATGTCACATTCATTTAGAATAACATCACAGGAGGTCTAATCATCCTAAAAGCCTCATGTTCTATGATTTATACAACGTGGTACGACCCCGTTTTGACTTATTTTTAGGCACGAAAATAACTACATGAGCAAACAGCTGGAGCACCTGGTCCAGTATTTATTAATGTTCAATAAAACACATCTAAGATAAGATGAAATAAGATGAATCCTTTATTGGTCCCACAGAGGTTTAAAACTTGTGGTTACCACAAACTTTAAAACCAAACCCAAAACCAAACCCAAACAACCTGAAGTGAGTAAAACAAATATGTTGTAAAGGACCTTATCCACCTTTTCTTTCACATGTTAAAAAAGGAGCATAATATGACAAACACTGATTTATTGCAGGGCTGTTATACGGACACAGACGGACGTCAACAAAAGGTAAATCAAAGTACGTTAACGATGCAAACGTACAATGATCTCACAGTTGGTAACTTTCTAAATAACAATATATATTTCTGACTTAATGTAGCTGTTGCATAAGAATACTATTTCACTTTGTGCAAAGGAACTTTCCAATCCATCCATGTCTGTGCCTGGTCGGACTCCACAGTTGTAAATAAGACCTGCAGGTTTCCAGACTGACTTTGAATGGAACACCGGGAACTACATTTGTCTGCGCAAAAACAATAAAAACCATAAATTCACACTGTGGCTCTGAAGTGAAAACAGCTGCGACAGCCGAGGTGTTTTTAGTTTTTTTGGAACAAATCTATCAAACTCCAAGGAAGAAAACGCCTTTTTGTAAAATACAAGAAAATAAAACCAGACAGGTTATAAAAATAAATCCTGAAAATGAAGTCACTGTAATGTCTCAAGGGAAAAGATGGAATTAGTGTGGATCTACAGGAACTAATTGTCGACACAGTGTTGAGCAGCCCCAGGTGATAACACGCTACTGTCTCTCGATGTCGTCTAAGTGAAGAATGAAACACTCACGGGGCCCCACTCGGACACGGTCCACTGGCGCTCGCAGGGCGGACCCGTGCAGTTTTTGACGTTTGGCAGTTTGGTCATCGGGTCACATGGTCGGCTCTCATCAGAGCAGCGGACATCCCGGGTCACCTGGGCTTTGCGGCCGCATTTAGCGGAACACTGGATCGTGGAGGGAAACACAGAGAGATTTAAATAAACACTCGCGTCATTAAAACAACAGCGTTCAGAAAAGTAATAGCAGCAACACTCAAATTCTGACTCATTTAGAAGCGGTTCGTACCTCTGTCCACTCGGCCACCTCCCACTGGGGACCGCAGGCGGGGCTCTTGCAGGGCCGCCTCTCCACGGGTCTCTCCAGGTCGTCCACGGAGCAGAGGTCGCTGTAGACCGAGCTGTCCAGGCCCGGCGACAGCATCTTCCAGCAGCGGACTTGACGAAACTGGAAACCCTCCCCGCAGGTCCTGGAGCACTCGCTCCAGCTGCTCGCCTCCCATCTGCAACACCACATCAGTCCCGTGTCAAAGGTTCTGTCGAGTCACAGTTTGAATGACGTCCGGCCTGGTTCAAATGTTCCACTGTACCTGGGCTGACATTCTCTCCCGATGCAGAAGTCGTGGACCGGCTCCGGTCTGGTCAGAGCGTCGCAGTACATGTCGTGCACCTCGATGCCGTCGTACCGGAGACACGTGACGAAGGACTTTGACACCCCTGGATTGTGAGCAAGAAACAATAAGCTGAAGGCAAAACGAGGCCAACGTATTCATGAAGCGCAATGTAAACACAAGGAAACTAAAGCTCAGCGCGCTTTAACCAAAGGAAGACAGATGTTTCCATTGAAGACATGAAGCAGAGCTGTTGGAAACGGGTCAAAGGTGAAGGCTTGAGGTGCTTCTAGGGGTTGGATTCTTTGGGCGTATTTGTCCTGTCTCGCTTCTTTTTTTTTTAAACAATAATGCTTTATCATGCTTCGCATCACTTAAAGGAATATTTCATCCTTAAAATGAGCAGTTGTTTATCAGTCACTCCCCTTGACTTCCTGTTGTTCTCTGATGCCTCCACGGTTAATGCAGCAGCAAACATCGGAGAGAATTCTCTTCATGAGTCGAAGTAAACGGTGCCGTATTTAACAACAGCAACATGATATCAACACATTCTGGAAACAGTCGCACACCCACGCTACTCTTCAGGACAAAATATTATTTTAAAGCTCTGTAACTTTTTAAAAAAACTGGTTATTAAACAGATCTTTACATGCACGAGACCATCAGAGAGAACATTGTCTGTCTCTGTTCAGTTAGGACCCGGGACGTATCAGAGGACGTATCAGAGGACGTATCAGAGGATGCATCAGAGGACGTATCAGAGGACGTATCAGAGGACGTATCAGAGGACGCATCAGAGGACGTATCACAGGACGTATCACAGGACGTATCAGAGGACGTATCAGAGGACGTATCACAGGACGTATCACAGGACGAATCAGAGGACGTATCACAGGACGTATCAGAGGACGTATCACAGGACGTATCACAGGACGAATCAGAGGACGTATCAGAGGACGTATCACAGGACGTATCACAGGACGTATCAGAGGACGTATCAGAGGACGTATCACAGGACGTATCAGAGGACGTATCAGAGGACGTATCACAGGACGTATCACAGGACGTATCAGAGGACGTATCACAGGACGTATCACAGGACGTATCAGAGGACGCATCAGAGGACGTATCACAGGACGTATCAGAGGACGTATCACAGGACGTATCAGAGGACGCATCAGAGGACGTATCACAGGACGTATCAGAGGACGTATCAGAGGACGTATCACAGGACGTATCACAGGACGTATCAGAGGACGTATCACAGGACGTATCACAGGACGTATCAGAGGACGTATCACAGGACGTATCACAGGACGTATCACAGGACGTATCAGAGGACGCATCAGAGGACGTATCACAGGACGTATCAGAGGACGTATCAGAGGACGTATCACAGGACGTATCACAGGACGTATCAGAGGACGTATCAGAGGACAAATCAGAGGACGTATCACAGGACGTATCACAGGACGTATCACAGGACGAATCAGAGGACGTATCACAGGACGTATCAGAGGACACATCAGAGGACGTATCACAGGACGTATCACAGGACGTATCAGAGGACGTATCAGAGGACAAATCAGAGGACGTATCACAGGACGTATCACAGGACGTATCAGAGGACGTATCAGAGGACGTATCAGACCCTGCTTAGAGGTTTTCTAAGGGGACTCTGGTGCTCGGGAACACTACCACTTTAGTCCACAAGGAACGCCAAAATCAAGACCTGAATTTATATTTATGATTTAACGTAACGCAGTCCATATTAATGTAATCGTTTACCAGCTGTGATCGATGTCAATGCACCAAATGTGCCCCTCACTCACCGAGTGTCAGAGCTTTCAGTGTCACAGCAACCTGATCTGATGTTTGAAGCTTTAATATCTAGCTGCCCATGTATCTTCAGTGTGTGTGTGTGTGTGTGTGTGTGTGTGTGTGTGTGTGTGTGTGTGTGTGTGTGTGTGTGTACCTATAGAGCAGGTCATGCTGCAGGGCTCCTGAGAGGACAGTTTCCAGCGGTACATGTCAGCGGCACTCAGCTTCAGGTTCTTCTGGTAGATCCTTTGATTCCCCCTGTCACCACACACACACACACACACACACACAGACACACACACAGACACACACACACACACACACACAGACACACACACACACACAGACACACACACACACAGACACACACACACACACAGACACACACACACACACACACAGACACACACACAGACACACACACACACACACACACACACACACACACAGACACACACACACACACACACACACACACAGACACACACACACACAGACACACACACAGACACACACACAGACACACACACACACACAGACACACACACACACACACAGACACACACACACACACACAGACACACACACAGACACATACACACACACACACACACACACACACACACACACACAGACACACACACACATACACACACACAGCCACAAACATATGAGGAAAGGAAAAACTTGCGTCATGCAAATTAGCCATATTTCTGCAGGACATCTGACTGGAACATGGTGTGAATGCAAAGATACATTTTCATAAAAATATATTTTTAGTGATATTTAAGGATCCACACATCTGATTCACAGCCTGCATCCCAACTTTGTTTTTTCATCTCATCAAGTAACCGCCATGTGCACATTCTTGTCATAACACCGGTCGCTCACTCCTCCTCCGCCAGACGTTTATTTGAGAATCACTTTGAGTTATTCCTCGCCGGCGTCGCTCCATGGAAGACACGCTGATTCCTGCACATTATCTCCTCCCCAGAGGTGAGTACAGGCTGACAGCACTCGTTCCTCCCTTTGCATCATTTCTTTCACTTATTTGTTTGTGAGTGAGGTTGTCCTCCTCCTCCTCCTCCTCCTCCTCCTCCTCCTCCTCCTGTCTCTGGGAGCAGAAGTCGTGTCGTCCACTGTTTTATAGCTGCTGGCTGCAGAACTGGTGAAGCCGTGTTTGGACACGAAGCAGCGAAGCCAACGTGAATAATAAATATGATGAATGGACAATGTGCCGGGTCTACCTGTCTGTCTGCCTTATAGTCTGTACATGTACCTGTCTGCCTGCCTTATAGTCTGTACATGTACCTGTCTGCCTTATAGTCTGTACATGTACCTGTCTGCCTGCCTTATAGTCTGTACATGTACCTGTCTGCCTTATAGTCTGTACATGTACCTGTCTGCCTGCCTTATAGTCTGTACATGTACCTGTCTGCCTTATAGTCTGTACATGTACCTGTCTGTCTGCCTTATAGTCTGTACATGTACCTGTCTGCCTTATAGTCTGTACATGTACCTGTCTGTCTGCCTTATAGTCTGTATCTGTAACTGGATCTCTGTTGCAGATCAACTAAAAACTTACTGAGATTTGATGTACTTGATGCTCTGTTTACCTGGTTCTGTTGGGTTCTGTTGTATTACCTGGTTCTGTTGGGTTTTGTTGGATTACCTGGTTCTGTTGGGTTCTGTTGGATTACCTGGTTCTGTTGGGTTCTGTTGGATTACCTGGTTCTGTTGGAGCGGCTGGAGGTCCTCCCACCGCTCTGCACTGTTTTATTCTGGAAGGAAGTGTCTCCGCTGTCGTTGCGTTTGCGACCGAGGGTAAACTCCAGCGTGTGATTGACGCCGAACGGTCCGTCCTGGTCCAGGCTGCTCAGGTCCACCTCCGCCGGTCCCACCTCTGACGAGAACAAGCTGTCTCCCTCCGTCAGCAGCTGATTGGTTGAGATGTTGACGAGCAGCTCGTCGGGGCCGATGCGGCCGTCCAGCAGGACCCTCCAGATGAGGTTTGGGGAGTCTGGCCCCGTGTCCAGGGGCCCACCAGCGGGGGCAGGGACGACAGTGCTGCCTGTATGGCTGCTGTTTCCTTCTGGAGGATCAAAGGGGGAAAATTCAGCGATGCATGGAGAGCAAATCAATATCTTATTCAAGTACAATCTGTTCTTTTGGTCATGTTGCAATAGAACGCTCATGTTTGTGACGCAGACGTTTTTTAGACGTTTTTTTATCATTGTTCACACTCTCACACACACACACTCTCACACACACACACACACACACACACACATACATACACACACACACACACACTCTCACACACACACACACTCTCACACACACACACACACACACATACATACACACACACACACTCACACTCTCACACACGCACACTCTCACACACACACACACACACACACATACATACACACACTCTCACACACACACACACACACTCTCACACACACACACACACTCACACACACACACATACATACACACACTCTCACACACGCACACACACACACACTCTCACACACACACATACACACTCACACACACACACACACACACTCTCACACACACACACACACACTCTCACACACACACACTCTCACACATACACACACACACACTCTCACACACACACACACTCTCACACACACTCTCACACTCTCACACATACACACACTCTCACACACACACACACACACACTCTCACACACACACACTCACACACACACACACACACACACACACACACGCACACAGAAAGAGAGAGCGGGATGTAAACTTTGACCTATTTGTCTGATCGGCCAATGGGCCACTATCCTCTATTCATTGGTCTCTCTCTTGGTTACATTTGCCTGTTCTATGCGGTATTGTCGCTCGATCGGGACGCATTAACATTCAGCTCTCAGCTCCGAGATCAGATCTTACTCGCATCGGGATCCGATCAGCCAGATCACATGCCGAGGTAGCCCGGCTCACAGAGAGGTCTGATTTATTAACGGCTGGTTAAGGATAACGCCAGTCGACTAATACCGCAGGGTGGAAGGACTTTTATTTATTATTATTTATCATTTTTATTCTCCCTTTAGAATTTAAAGGAAATGAAATGTGTTCATCCATCGTTTTACAGCCGCTTCTTTGACTACGAAATGTATCACATGAGGAAGGTTGCATTGAAGTGTCAAGATACGACCCACACGACCTCAGGTGTTACAGACGGTCCTTACCTGTAAACTTTGGGGCAGCCGCTGCGTCCTGGTCGCAGTCGATGGCCGCCGTCTCCTCGTACACCTCGTTGGTCTCTTGGCCCTTCTGCCCGTCGGCACCTCCCGGCTCCGGCTGGCTCTCGGGGGCCGCCTGGTCGTAAACACTGCTGTTAGGGGCCAGCGGACCCACCACCTCCACCGAAACCTCTCCGGCTGAGGTGTCAGATCCGGTGTAGACGGGAGGGGGCGGGACGGGTGGCAGGGAGTCTCGGAGGACGGTGTATTCGTACGTGATGTACGGCGTGCGGCCGTTCTGGTTCCACACCTGAGTGACGAGACAACAGCGAGTGAAGGCCGGCTCAGTTCATGCGGGTTTCAGACCAGCAACAAGGAGAGTCGGTCACAGAAAAGACGTTGCGGAGCGTTGCGGTGGTCACCAATCACTCATTGAACCGTGAGCTCCATGATGATGAAGAAGCAGCAGGTGAGCATGGAGGAAGAGTTGAAGCGAGAGAGGCGGGTGGAGGAAGGTTAGGTGTACCAGAATATTGATGGCCTGGTCGATGGGGCCTTTGGCGACGATGTACTCGATCCCGGTCTCGTACACATCCATGGGCCGGCGGTACTTGAAGACGGCGCCGGCTGCGTGGAAGTTCTGGGGACTGTCCACTTTGTAGGCCCCATTGAAGAAGAAGTTGCCCGCTTGGTCGGTAACAGCTGGGGGACACGATCAAAGAAAAAAACATGCTGCATTTTCTCCATCAGGTTCACATTATTACCAAAGAGCGTTGATTGTTGCCCACTTGTGTGTGTGTGTGTGTGTGTGTGTGTGTGTGTGTGTGTGTGTGTGTGTGTGTGTGTGTGTGTGTGTGTGTGTGTGTGTGTGTGTGTGTGAGGAGCAGGAGAAGAGGAAGTACCCACCGAGAACATCGGCCGACTTCTTCCTCTCGATGATCTGGATGTCCCATGATCCTTCAGGGATTTGAGTGATGAAAGAGTAACCTTGATGACAAGAAATAGAAAGTAGTCCACGTCACCTTACGCGTTTAAAAAATATTTTTATGTTGTTAATTTCACCAAGAAGTATGGAAGCCCGTTTCCGCCACTGTGAGGAAAAAGTAAAGGTCCTGTTATCTCGAGATTTCGACGAAATTTCGACGAAATCTCGAGATAACAGGACCTTTATTTTTTCCTCACAGTGGCGGAAACGGGCTTCCATAAAGAAGAGTATTCTGACCAATCTTGATGACTTTAATTCACTTCTCACTAAAATGTTGTGTGTATATCGGGGATAAAGAAAGTCTGGTGACGTATATGTATCTATGTATACATTTATACATGTATTGGGACGAGGCTCACCCAGAGTCGTGGCGCCGCGGCGGAAGTTTCCGGTGACTCTGCTGCAGCTGCTGCCGTCCCCCTGACAGACTCCACACTTATCCAAGGCGTTGGAGGAAAACAGCACTCCGTCACACCCGATAGGCTGAGCAGCGAAGCAGGAAGTGGAGGTGGAGAAGATAAAATGAAATAAAAATCTCCTATAAACCCTGAATTAATTAAATTATCAGAGACAAGATGGTAATGATGCAGATTATTTTGTAATGATAAAGAATGTGACATAAAATGAATCATGTTAAAGAATATTTCTGTCTGATAAATATAAATGCTATTGTTTTAATTCATGTTTTACTGTCTACTGTCATGTTTTAATGTTTAGATTTTCGGCCAGAGCATTTCATCAACATCAAAGGGAAAGTTCGCCACTTTTTTCGTGGATGTCCGATCAGTGCTGATGGTAAATGTAGTCGTTTGAAGCAATAAGTTCACAGCTTTCCCTTTAATGAGTTCCTCGTGTCACGTCGGCGGTATCTGCATTATTTACCGCCTCACAAATTTGAATTTGACAAAAATCAATAAAATGTTTGTAACACAGGGCAGAATATGAGATGATGGGTCAGTCAGACAGACAATGCACAGCTCAGTGATGTGATGCCAACAGAAGAGAAATAAACACATACCAGACAACACTTTCCAATATCAGAACAGCTAAGAACAAAGAAAGATGACGAATCTCTTGTGTGATTGGTGGCTGTTAAGTGATGGATTTATCGAACAAGAAATGCACCGAGGGAGAACAGAAGAGGCCATGCATCACAAATAACTCATTTTAAGGGCAGAATATTTATGAAAAGTCACAAAGAAAAGAAGCAGCTTTTTAATTCTGAATCTGACCGCCCTGGGGTAACGAGTTGTGGTCATTTCTTAGTTGGACTTTTGGAATCACTGTGTAACGCTCTCGAGGGTACAAAGTAAAAGAAGAAGCTGGACTCACCTCACACTTACCGTCCACGCAGACGCCGCGGTAGCTGCTGTATTTGCAGGACGTGCCGTCTCGCGCCGTCACCATCAGCTGCCGCTGGCCGTCGGTGGTGGTGCAGTGGAGGTCGCAGGGGTTACTGGAGATGTGCACGTAGTCGTCTGGAGAGGAACACAGGTCATCTTACAACCAATACCACTGCAACCATTTCTACTTGTACCTAAATCTTCCTACTCACTGCTGTGAAGCACTGCTAACTCTTCTCAATGTCGCTACTAAAAAACACTCGTACAGCTTCCTAGCTTTACCTACGAAAAATGAAAGAGCTGTAATTTATATATATATATTCCACGAAAGCAAATAGTAAGTTATCAATATAATCATAACCCAGGAAGTGTAAAGACGGCAAAAAGTCACTCAAACAGTAGACCGCTGTTCATGCCCCGTGTGAAAGAAGTAAATGTTGAGATATTTGTCAAATACCGTAGTTATTTTGACCCAAATCAGTCTTTTTCTAAACCTAACTAAGTATTTCACGAAGTAGTTTAGTTGCCTAAACCTAACTATGTTGATTCCCGTGTTGACAGAACTTTATTTTGAAACGACTGCGTGTATGTGACGAGCAGGACTTTGCTGGACTAAAATGAGGCTTAACTTTTCCTAAGCTATCACACAAACCGTTGTATCAGGTTACGTTGACAGAGAACCCGAACAATGGACTCCTGGGGGAAAGTCCTGTGTCTGTCTGACCCGTCCACCACATCTCCCCTCCAGCCTCAGAGGACTGTGACTCGTTATACTCGTTACTATAACTCGTAACTTTCAATAACGGCCGCTCATCGTGCCACGCCACTAACCAAATACAAAGACGGAGAGATGGAGTCGTTTGATCCCTCGTCACTCATCCAACCTCACCAACTCACCAACAAGGTATTTATTAGAAACAGGTTATAAAAGAACATCCTACGTTAAGAGCAGTTACAGTTTTAAAGAAGTGATTTGAAGGATGCTACTGTTTTGGATGCAGGGCATGTCGAAGCTCAGCAGCTCAGCAAAGACCTCTGCCACCTCTGGTCTGTTTAATAGGGTGACGAGAGTTGTCAAGGCGTTTTACGAGTGTTAATACCAGGATACAGAGGTTTCCACTGGTAGTTCCTCCCGTTGAAAAGCTGGGAGTTGAAGGACCAGCACTGCTCCTCTCTGAAGCTCCTCCCAGTGGCAGGACATTCCTGCAGTGAAGAGACAGCACAGACCATTCAAAACAGGTCTGTTTCACACTTGTTAAGACTCCGTTTTACAGTATGTTATACAAATAAATTATCTTTAAGCGTTTATTTGTGCGGGGATGGTTCCCTGAGAATGCACGATCGTGCTGCGGCCCGCCCGGCTTTACTTTAAAACAGCTACATACAGTCACGCCTGCAGGCCGCCGGCCACAACCGCAGTCCGCTAGTGTCAGAAGGACTGTTTGTTTTAATAAAGATGTGAAATGAAGTGATGAGAAAATGAACCGCAAGCCTTTGACTCACTTCAGCGTTGCAGAGGTGATATTTCTTAGCCGTTCCTGTACAGGTCATGTTGTCTTTCCCAGCTGCAACTTTCTTTCTTTGGACAGAAAACAAGCATTTGGAGAAATAACAGCAAATTTATTTTAAAGAAATGTGGTTGAGAAGTTGCGTTATGATCCGTCAGCTAAACTTAAAGTATACCAATCTACAAAATGAATCCAGAATTTTGTAAAATATTTGGCTGTCAAGTTCAATATATTTTTTAATCATTTTGGTTGCAATACAAAGTTATTAAATATTAAATCAACACACACACACACACACACACACACATAGTGTAACTGAGCGTGCTTGTGCATTTGTGTTTCCATGCATTCCTATTACTGCCAGTATAACTTTTAAGTGTGTGAACGAGCACACGTGTGTATCTGTGTGCATACACACATGTTTACAGTACATTGTGAGGACTCACCTCCATCGGAGGACAACAAGCTGCTCCCCACATTTTTTAACTTTAATTACAAGTTTTAAGACTTGGTTAATAGAACATTTGGAGAAAAATGTTTATTTTGCTCTCTTATCAAGAGTAAGATGAGAATATCGACGAGTGGTATCCATCTTATTTCTCAAAATGTGAAACTAGTCCTTTTCGAGGTTATGGTAAAGGGACTAGTAAATAAAACAATTTGGACTGAACCATGTTTCACTTATTACATTGTGTGTACAGTATGTGAAACACGCTGCAGGTCCTTGCTGTAGACTAGATGCTTTTCAAAAAGTTCCAATGAAAAGGAAACTTCATAGAGAGAACAAATAATTCCATCAGAAAAAAACTTTCTAAAATGTAAAGAATTACAAATATGTGTGTGTGTGTGTGTGTGTGTGTGCGTGTGTGTGCGTGTGTGTGTGTGTGTGTGCAGACTGACTGACCTCTGTTTGAGGCAGTGCCTCTCCTGTGACATCACTCCCCCTCCACAGGCCCGAGTGCAGGCCGTCCACTTGGCCCACTCGCCCCACCAGTACGTGGTCACCTCCAGCTCCTCCTCCAGACTGTTGGACGCCACGCCGTCATCCTGGAAACACACACACCACACAAACACACATGGGTTGTTGGTTATAGTCGTAGCATTACTCATTAATGTTAAAATTAAGTATTGAGACCCGTGGAGAGGCTGCTGTTTGTAGAAACATTTGAATCTGCCATCATTGTGCAACAAACCAAAATGTTTCGGCTCACATCGGGTATTTGTGAGCTGTAAACGAAATGATATACCGAATTTACAAAAACCTGGATCCATTCAAAGAGGGCTGCACGGCCATTGCCACAACCCAACCATGAGCTCTTATGCTGGGTTTTGCACAACTTAACCTTTCTGAGACAAGGCCTGTACATCTCAAAGATGATTGTCTGTGATTTGTTGCAGTTGGTAACTCTTTGGTCCAGAATCTCCATCCTGCCACAGTAATAAACCTTACATGTGGCTGGTTCCTTTTTGTTTTAACCTTTAGCTTTTTCGAGGGAACGTTTTGATCTGGGGCACTTTTGGCCCACAGCCAAGCTGCTACTGCCAACACGGACCAATGAGTTCATAAACCCAATCACATTCATATTTCCTATTTCATAAGTCACATAATGTGAACTCTACCTTTCAGTCCCATTACATCCTTTTTCAGTTTTTCGGTTAACGTATTTGTTATATCTTTACTGTTTGAGTACTTATTTCTTGTGCTTGTTTTTTGTTTTACTGATGCCTCTTGTTGCACTATCCCCTTTACTGCTGTAATACTGCAAATGTCCTCGCTGTGGTACTAATAAAGTATTGTTATCTGAAAATGGCAATCTGCCATAGTAACGCTAGTAGTAATAATAGTAATGCAGGTAATAGTTGTAAAAAAGCACATTCAATCAGGAGTTGTACCTAACTACAATTTTGAGGTATTTCCATGTTATGCTACTTTATACTCAAGTACATGTATTTTATAACTTTAGTTACAGATATTTTTGTACTAGCCGTTGTGGTAGTATTTGAAACACTAGTCTAGTATTCGTTGTAGTATACGTGGTGGTGTTAGGGACAGTAACAGCAGTTGCAGTACTTGTGATATTTGAAGTAGTACTCAGATGTACACAAATGATCGGACGGTCAGAACAGAGAGCGTCAGAACCAAATAGAGTCAGAATAAATGAGCGTCAGAGCGTTTTGTTCTGAGGCTGCAACGTGTGAAGACGGTCAGCACTCCACGCATTCCTGATGTGCAGGAGCAGCATTACTTCAGGCCGATGGCGGCGTCCCTTCATTCAGACAGATTCATCAGAGTGACCGCTGGAATGTGCACTGAGCTCCTTGTAAAGGTGTGAGACAGAGCAGCTGTGAAGAGAGGACGAGAGACACTGGACATACCAGACACAGAGCGTCAGTGAGAGACAGACAGAAGAGTGCAGAGAGAGTGAGACAGGAAAGAAAGAGAGAAGCGGATTGGCCGACTGGTGGATCAGTTTGACAGCGATTTATCCGAGTCCTCAGATTATTTTTTTAAAGTTGAGATTTATACTTTGCATGTTTTTTCTTTTTCTGTTTTAGACTTTAAATTCTTGGTTTAATTTTACTTTTTTTCAGATCTATTCTACAAATACTCCAATCAAACATTTGCATTTTTCAGTCCTGAAATTGTCTCTTTTTCACATGAGGATGTTAACATATCTGTCAATGTATTCGTGTAACTAGTGTAGTTAAGTTTGAAGTTTCAGGTGAAAGTAAATATGGAAGCAGCCTCAGGATACAGTACATACAGTACATGTAAATAACGTATGAAGAAACATGACTGCACCTGAAAGAGAAACCTGTAAAGTGGAGACAACATGCTACTGGTTAGAAAACAGGATTAATACTCAAGAATGATCATTAATGAAATAACTAATTATGTGTATGTGACTGACCCACTTAATTACAAACTGGCAGAGTTGGAAGAAGTACGCAGATCTCAAGTAGTAATACCACAGAGTAGACATACCTTCTAACAAATGAAAGTACTGCATTCAAATTTTTACTTTTGTACAATTATTACAATCAAAATATGCTTAAAATAAAGTATTCATAATGCTAAATTGCCAATTTCAGAATAATGTTGAAATAAATGTATTGATTACTTTGTGTTCATTACTTTTATGTTGCTGCTGGTAAATGTAGTTCATTTTAATTATTTTGTATACTTTATTTTCTGTGCAGGTTGTAAATCTCTCCTATGTGGATAAATTAAGTTTTATCTAAATCTATAATAACACATCATTTATTTATTGATTCTATTTTGTATTATTATTCTGCAAAGTAACATAAATTATCAAGTGAATGTGGTGAAATAAACGTCAATTAAAATCCAGGATGCAGTTTTGTTGTATGGGAACGTAGATTTTAGGAGAGCAGGCAGCTGAAAGGATGGAAATGTTACAGTCAGTCTTCTAGTCACAATCACAGAAGGTAGAGGAGGAAAACATCACTTTTCTATGAGCAGTGTTTTCCTGTGTGTTGTGTACCTGCAGCCCTCTGGTGGACGGGTTCCCCACAGACACGGCCAGCACCAGGAAGCCCAGCAGGACCACGCCCGTCCCTCCGCACTGTTCCCACGACCACACCCTCATCCTGGTCAATCAGAGACAGAGACAGAGAGACAGAAAGACGGGTTGACTATGTGGACAAAAAAGACAAACAGTTTCTGGTGACAGAAGAGACCTTTCTGGTACTAAAAGTTCCCAGGTCAACGCTTATCCTCATACAACGGTTTGTATGATATTAAATGAAAAGTTGTTCCTTATTGTTTGTGCGTTCTCCTATGAATGTCCAGCAACACAAGCAAACAGTGTGTCTGATCAAGCCCCTGCAGTGCAGAACTTGTTGTTTAGGCAACTCAAATACCTGTCAGGTTAAGGAAAGATTGTGGTTTAGGTAAAATAACTACATTTGTTACGTAACTATGTAGTTAAGTAGGTAAGTTGTGGAACAAAAGTCAATTAAAATAAACTTTTGGTTCAGCATGGCATGCTTGTGTCTCGTGTTTGTTTGTTTGACCCATCCATCCTTCCTACTCGTTTGTCGCTCGTCACCTGACTTCTGTAGAGGCAGTTCTGAACGTCCTGTCTCACGCTTTACGTGGGTTTTATACAAATTCGGTTTTTAGCCATCGCCATCTTGGTTTTTGGCCGACGCCATCTGGGTTTTTTTTCAACCAGAAGTGACGCGAGACATTGGAGCTAAGCACTACCAAATGCGGAATAAGTCATTTAAAGCGACCAAAAAGGTTACAAATAACTTTCATGAACTGAAAACACACTGAATGGGTTAAATACAAAAATAACGCCCAGACCGGACAGCGTCATGGTAGAGACCTGTCAATCAGCGTGTAGCCCCGCCCTAAAGCATCCCCTGTTTTATGGTCTGTGTGACTCTAAATGGACCATAATGTACTAAATGAACATCATGCTGTATTGAAGAAGACTTGAAACTAGACATTGAGACATAAACTCATGTTTACAATGTTTACTGAGGGAATATATCAAGAGAGAAGTAGAGTCATTTTCTATAGACTTCTATACAACCAGAGGAGTCGCCCCCTGGTGGCCACTAGAGAGAATGCAGCTTTAACACATGAAGCATTGGTTTCACTTTTCAGACCGGAAAGGTTGCGGCCTTGTACATTGTTACATCATTTCCTGCATGAAAAATAAGTAAAACATTTGTCTGTCTTGGGAAAATCCACATTTCTAATAAAATCAGGACCCTTGATTTTAAAACCATCAAGAGGACTTCAACACAGAGAGAAATGTCACACTTTATGGTTTCTGTCTAAATCTGCCTTGTGTTTTAAAGGAAAGACAATCATCTGCCAGGAATCAGAAACCTCTCAACACTCAGACCAACGTCATACATGGATGGTTTTCAGCCAACGTTATGACTGAGAAAGGGAATTTGGTCCAGAAAGCAGTCTGTGTTTCTGATGGAAGCACCCAGTGATGAGTCTTCAACAAAGGCTGAAGGGTATGACGGGAAATATCTTCACCACTAATGAGTCCTCGTGGCAATAATGACCCACGGCCAGGCTCTCATGTGAGATGTGGGTGAAAGCATATTGCTGAGGCGTGTGGGTGTTTTTACACGTTTCTCCAAATTGAAGCTCCTCAGCTTCCAAACCCACAGAAGGGCCTGGAGTTAGATTTCTTCTTTTTTCACACCACGAGAACACATTTGTGGTCGTAATATTTCCTTTACGACTCTTTAGTGAAATCCCTCGCCTGTAAGAACATCTGTGGTTGTTTAGGAGGGGATACCTGAAGAGCTGCTGCTGCCTGTTACAGGCAGGAGGTTTGACAGAGAATCACATCAGTGTTGATCCAAGACACAAGAGGCAATACAGCAGAAAGTGGACACGCCCAGCACCTAGGTGCAGAAAGCTGGAGCTGCAAAAGTGCTGTTCTGATCACTGATTTAACACCAAAAAACTCAGTGATGTTCTTGCCTAAACCTAACCGCCACCATGTTATACTGTTTCGTACATGTTTGGTTAACCACGACCCTTTCCCAACATTATGCGTCACAATGCAAACCGCGACTATTTATCCATGTTAATCATGTGTGACAATGTTAAACACAACCGCTTCACGACGTTAACTACGATAGCTTCTCAACGTTAACCATGTGTATGCTAACAACTGTTTCAAGAAGTTTACCAATTGTTACAATATAACCGCGACTATTTGTCAATTTCAACCACGACGTGTAACAACGTTAGACGCGAAGGTTTCACAATGTTAACCACGATAGTTGTTCCACGTATACCACGTGTAACAACGTTAACCACTTGTTACAACATTTACAACAACCGTTTCACAATGTTAAGCACGTGTTACCTTTTTCGTTGGATACGACATAAAAGGCCCAAACACCAACATATGATGAGTAGGGATGACATCACTATTTAATTTCACTTAAAGGAACTCTTGAACATTTTGGGAAAAACACGTATTTGCTTCCTTTGTGAGAGTTAGAAGAGAAGATCGTTATCACTTGCACGCCATGTGCATTCAGGATATGTTTAACCTAGCTTAGCATAACGACTGGAAACAGGGGGGAACAGCTAGCCCGGCTCTCTTATTAGCTTTATCCTGTGTTTTCTTTCAGGGATTCTTTCCGTCTAAAAGCATCCTAAATGCAGTCACATAACCTCCTGCCTGACTCACATTATTGCCTTAAAGCGTTGTATCTTGTGACTGCATATAAAGCTGAGGGATGAAAGATGCTCTGGATTACAGCATCAGGTAAACACGCTTCGGTAGCACTTTATAATAACTACACACTATGAAGCATTAGTTAAGTATGAGTAAACACTTAATTCATCATTTACAAAGCATTGTTCCTACATTAATAATTCATTAGTATGCAGTTCATAACAACAGTTATAAATGTTTCATTCTTGATTAATAAGCCCGTCTATTATGTGTTTCATATTTGTGTTTTCATACTTTATAAATGATGGATTCCCCATTTGTAAATGAAGTATTATATATTTTACAAACCAATTATTAAGGAGTTGTAGATGATTAATACGATAATTTATAAAGTGTTAGTAAATGATTAATAACTTATTTAGATATACTTTATTCATGCATTTATATATATAATGGTTAGGGACTATGTTAATATATGCTTTATAAACGCATATTAATACTGCAATTCATGATTAATTCATGATTTATTAAGGTAGTTACTACTCGTTAGTAAGTGTTTTATGTGAGCTCATCTAAAGTGAGGACTGTTTATGCCTTATAAAGCATTTATAAATTACATTGAAAGGCCAGCAGTGGCTGATGAACTGCATACTAATGAATTGTTAATGTAGGAACAATGCTTTATAAATGATGAATTAAGTGTTTTCTCATACTTAACTAATGCTTCATAGTGTGTAGTTATTATAAAGTGCTACCCACGCTTCAAATGCAACCCAGTACGCACTGTCAGGGCCGAAGGCCGTCAGGGAAAACGCCGGCAAAACAACGGCACGGCAGCCTGACGCGCGTTGTTCTCAGGTAATGCGCGCTGGCTGCAGGTATGCGAGTGTGCTGGCAGTCCGTGGCCGGCTGGCGCTGGCAGGTGGAGGGCGACACAGACGGGCTGTTGAGAGGCCGCAGGTGTTGGAGACGGGGGAGTTGGACGGCCGAGGGGGGGTTAAACAAGCCCCAATGTGCTGGAAGGACGAAGGTAAGTTTCCGAGGACTTTGCACAGGTAGGCCTTTGTTTGGCTCCTCAGACTGTAAGGAAATGTAGATGTCTGTATGTAAAGGCCAACAGGAACAGCCACAGACACACAGGACAAGCAGGGCTCTGCTGTTCTACGAATTCAATGGCTCAATGAAGCCTTTGATTTGTTCAACTTTCTTAAACACCGAACCTAAAGCGTATGTTTCGAGTATAAAACACGCCGTGCTGTCTGCAGAGTATCCTGCAGCTTTCTCCATTCGTATGATCAGTTTGTGTCAAACACATAACTATGTTACATTAATATATACATATAGCCATTTCACACAGCAAAGGCTGTTCAAGAGGAGTATCTATTGTTTAGGTCATGGTCTGTCTGTAAACATAACTTAATGCATCAGATTGTGCAGAGAGGGGAACCTGCATCTCAAACAGCTAACTGTGACTAAGAAGCTGTGTACTTCACGATCATTTGCTAATATTTGAGTGTTTGTAAGACACTGATTATACAAATGGAAAAGTAGCTACAGGGGTCTGCACTTGCAGTATACACACATGTTGACATACTTTGAGAGTATTCATACATAGACACACACATTGAAGCATTCTGATGCATTGACAAACGCACACTGCACTGATCTTGTGTCCTTTTGGCCTGAACCTAAAATCACCTGATGAGGAAAAATAAAATGTGTCATGGAAATTCTCATGAAAGCAGAAAACACAAATCCACTAAAATATTCAAGTTTTTCAGACAAAACTCGAGGGAAACACTCTTAGCTGCAATGTCTGAATCAGCAAAGTCGGGGGGGGGGGGGGGGGGGGGAGCTGAATGATTCCTGGAGGCATTCACGTGCATATACCGCTTACACACACACACACACACACACACACACACACACACGCACACACACACACACACACACACACACACACACACACAGATGCAGACGGAGCTTCTAGGAAAGGGTTCACAGAACGTCCCGTGTCCTCAGGTCCAGTTAGGCAGCCTTGTTCAAATAAGCAAACAGCTCGTCTCGCCCTGTTTGCAAGTCTGGCTTTCTCTGGCACTAAATATTGGTGACAGGTGTCTTAAGGCAGGCGCAGCAGCACCTGGACTTCATTATCCAACCAGACGCAGCTGGAGCCCGGCCAGCTGCCAAACACACACACACACACACACACACACACACACACACACACACACACACACACACACACACACACACACACACACACACACACAGAGGAGACGGACACTCAGTCAGACACAGCTGCACATGTGTATACACTCAGCCAGTGGCGTGACTGAGTACACACACTCACACACACACACACCGTGCACGCTCATGCTCATGTGCACGTACAGGTATGCAAATGGCCTAAAAAATGACGTACAAAGAAACTGCGTTGTCAAAATGTACGTTCTCTCGGATTGCGTTACAGGACTGGCACTCAGAATTCCGACATTTGTGTCCAAACTCAACGCTGACTGACTTTAGTTTGCGTCTGTAACTTAAATAATAGAACTAGTTCACTTATTTTAAGCCAAACTGTGATGTTATACTAAAACATAACCGAGTCGTTTTTACGTTTCCCTCCAGACGTAATTGAGAATGCAGTTTATTTGGTTGGGAACGCCATTTTTGAAGTAGACAAGATTGCATGAATGAACACACTGAGAGCTTCCTCTTACTCAAAGACTCACTCTCCCTGCCTGCTGCTGCTGACGCACATTTCTACAACTATGCTAGAGAGGACCATCATTGACCCAATCTCCCCAACCCAAACCAGGGCTGAAAGAAGACTGAAGCTCTTATACGACGAACCAAACCTTCATGCTTCATAGTGTTCAGCTGCCACCCCCGCCTTCACGCTTCATCGTTTTCAGCTGCCACCCCCACCTTCACGCTTCATAGTTTTCAGCTGCCACCCCCACCTTCACGCTTCATAGTGTTCAGCTGCCACCCCCACCTTCACGCTTCATAGTGTTCAGCTGCCACCCCCACCTTCACGCTTCATAGTGTTCAGCTGCCACCCCCCGCCTTCACGCTTCATAGTGTTCAGCTGCCACCCCCCGCCTTCACGCTTCATAGTGTTCAGCTGCCACCCCCACCTTCACGCTTCATCGTGTTCAGCTGCCACCCCTGCCTTCACGCTTCATAGTGTTCAGCTGCCACCCCCACCTTCACACTTCATAGTGTTCAGCTGCCACCCCCACCTTCACGCTTCATAGTGTTCAGCTGCCACCCCCACCTTCACGCTTCATAGTGTTCAGCTGCCACCCCCACCTTCACGCTTCATAGTGTTCAGCTGCCACCCCCCGCCTTCACGCTTCATAGTGTTCAGCTGCCACCCCCACCTTCACGCTTCATCGTGTTCAGCTGCCACCCCTGCCTTCACGCTTCATAGTGTTCAGCTGCCACCCCCACCTTCACACTTCATAGTGTTCAGCTGCCACCCCCGCCTTCACGCTTCATAGTGTTCAGCTGCCACCCCCACCTTCACACTTCATAGTGTTCAGCTGCCACCCCCGCCTTCACGCTTCATAGTGTTCAGCTGCCACCCCCGCCTTCATGCTTCATAGTGTTCAGCTGCCACCCCCACCTTCACACTTCATAGTGTTCAGCTGCCACCCCCGCCTTCACGCTTCATAGTGTTCAGCTGCCACCCCCACCTTCACACTTCATAGTGTTCAGCTGCCACCCCCGCCTTCACGCTTCATAGTGTTCAGCTGCCACCCCCGCCTTCACACTTCATAGTGTTCAGCTGCCACCCCCGCCTTCACGCTTCATAGTGTTCAGCTGCCACCCCCGCCTTCACACTTCATAGTGTTCAGCTGCCACCCCCGCCTTCATGCTTCATAGTGTTCAGCTGCCCGTGTCGACCTGCTGTTGGTGTTGTTGGAATAAAACCAACAGTTAGGTTTAGACAACAAAACTAAGAAAGTTGAAGGTTGAAAGTCCTGTTTGTTGGACCCACCAATAATCGTTGTTTTGCATATTAAAGTGTGTCACTGGCTGTGACTGTGGCTGAGTCACGTGGATGCATGTTATCTGTGTAATAAGGATCCTAATTGACTTTTCATTGCCATTATTTTTCGTCCTGAGCAACACGAAAAAAGTGAAGTTTGTGTCACTGTCCAGAAAACCAAAAGATTTAATTTGGTGACTATTTCACTGGGCTGAAGCTCACACACACACCTAGAACCGGCCCGTTGCCTCTTCCTCGTGCAGCCGGGGTCTTCCTCCTTCCTCCTCCGCTTTGCTGTCGTTTCACAGAGGACAAAGTAAACAGAGTCCTCCTCATCCTCACCGTCTCTCCCCTCCCCTCACCCCAGTGCCTCCCCCACCCTGAAGGCCCCCTGGGGCCCCTCGCCTCGCCGTCTTGTTTTTGTAGCGCTGGCAGCCTCAGCAGACAGACAGACAGCAGCAGTCTGTCCGCTGGGAGGCTGCACTGGAGCAGTGAGACCGATATATCAGACCGATACAGGACGTTTATTATCTAATACAGGATATCAGCCAGCCGCCATTGACTACCTGTAATATCAATATCATGCAATTTAAATGAAAATGTCTCGCAGGTTAAAATAGAGCTAGAATTACAAACCACCGGCGTGCCGGCCCGTCGTTGGGCTCCTTATTGCCCAATCACAGGTCCGTCCGGACCAAATGTCCCCCAGTGTCGGTTTCACCGGACTGGAATCCCGTTAACACAATTTCATCCGCACACATGAACATGTTTGTTTGCGTCCTTTAGAGGACCTCCACCCTGTCACTCACTGAGAAGCAGATAAAGAAATATCGTTTTTAGATGGTTCCCCACCATTTGCAGAACTAACAAATGAGGAAAAACATGGTTGAGCTTAAAATACCAACGTACTGTTGGGTAGCAAAATGAACGTTGGGCAGCAAAACCACGTAATTAGGTCGATGAAAACTTTCACAAATGTTCGGTTTGGCAACAAAACCACAAGGCGGAGTCAGTGTGGATGAATGTCCTGCTTGTTGTGGTCTTTTTGGACATTAAATACTACGTCACTACCTCTGATTGTTGCTTACTCGCCTGGATGCTTTCAATTTGTGTTTCCACCACAAAATGAATTCATTACTAATTGACTTTCCATTGGTGTTGTTTTTCTCCTGAACGACACGAGAATAAAAAAACGGATGTGTGCTTGTCAGCGGGCAGACTCATCCCTTCTGCTCCATCAGCCAAACCGTCTCCTCCTTCCTCAGTGGCCGTCCCCTCTCAAGTGCACATGCAAAGTGGAAAATGGATCGAGGCTGTCCTCGGCCTCTTGTATCCAAAAACAGACCAAGAGCGCCAACAGACAGACAGCTGGGCAGACAGACTCAAGAGACGGGGGAGGGAGGCTGAAGGATCGGAGACGGAGGAAGCGAGGCAGTCTGAGAAGTTGAGGAGAGGTCAGCGGGGCAAACTGAGGCCGGGGTGGACGGCTCGCACTTGAACTCTTTGACATATTTATTGACTCGCTCTTCCCAGGAAAACTCAAACTCAGTTCATCTGTGTTACATTCACTCGAAAGGACTCCGGAGCAGGTTCCCCTGAAGGCAAGAGAGCCGGTTAGTGGTTACTTCTGACCACCAGACTCCTCGGAGCGAGTCTGTGAAGTTGGTAAAGCTGCCACTCCAAAGAAATACAGATTCTTATTTATGTATAAACTACACAAGGACTGCTGTCTCCTCAGATATACAGGATCAAATACTCACGTTCAAGACGTAACAGGTGAAGAGCGCCACCTGCATGAAACTTCTCCAAAGAGAAATACTACATCTGTATCGCAGTATCACCATCCTCTAGACAAAACACATTGTATTTAACTTTATTTTGTCAAAAGAAGTGTTTGGAACATACATCTTTGAATGTTACCAGCCAATCGAACGGGCGTTATTGTTGGTCTTCACCCTTGAATGTGGGCTAGAAGGGGCCGGCTACACCTACTAGCGCTTTCAGAATACTGTTCTCATCGAGTTACATGGTTGAAGACAACAACCTAGTGGCCGTCGTAGTTATGACGGGAGTTTGACATCAGAGTGAGAAGGCATTGGAGATGCACTTCAGCCCGTCTGAAGCATTCGACAGGAGGCGATAACCACTGATGAGGCCCATTCAATCAGCTGATAGCATGAGAAGTGGTGCATACTGTGGGAACACACACAGAGGGGGGGGGGGGGGGGGGGGGGGGTCAGGTTGCATGATTGGTTTGAGAAGTTTCTGTTGACGTTTTGATTTTCTTGTTTTTTTTCCGGCATTAGTCTGAATACAAACCGAGCGCAGACATTTCCTGCAGGTAGAAACTGAAGTCTACGAGGTGCAGCGGTACGATTGTGACATTGGTGACGAACTGAGACGGAGGTTCGGTCACATTCGTTCCTCCGTTCGTGACGGAGCTTCAGGGTTGAACTCCATGTCATGAAAGGTGTTGCCCTGACGTCTGCAGCCGGCGGTCTTATGCTGCTCACACACCGGACCGGTGTGTGAGCAGCATTAGAGCCGAGACCCTGAGAATGATGCTTCTGCATCATTCCATCACAAGATCTGAGACACAAGTACGAGATGATACACACCAAGTCTTTGACCCAAATGCAATGCATGCTGGGAACATTCCTTCAAATGAACGCATGATTATGAGTTCATTGGAATGTGTAAACCTTAAGTTGACTTGACATGAAACTGACATCTGGTTATACCGTCCGTTGCTTTAACACCATTTAAATGTCCGTTCTCGTCCTGTTTCTATCAGTGCTGTTGCATAAGAATTAGCAACAGTTCTCAGGATGAAGATTCAACGCACCTTTGTAGAACCGTCTTTAAAGATGAATGAAGATTGGATTTATTGCAGGATTGGACTCCATCAGTTTTAGGTGTACCTAATAAACAGGCAACTTAGTGCAGTTCTTTCAAATGCAAACGTCTTACAAACCTTCAATCTAATTTAAGCCGCTTCAACTTTGACGTCAAGATATTTTCAACCTGCGAATCTTCAAATCAGAGCCTGAGCTTCAAGCTCCTCATCTGAAAGGACTCGGAACTTTAATATTCAACCAAAATGTGCGACATGAAAGGTTTAGTTTTACTCGATTCAGAGAAAATTCAGTAAGTTAAACACACACACACACACACACACACACACACACACACACACACACACACACACACACACACACACACACACATCTCTTAACAGCTGACAGGTTTCAAGACAGACTCTGGCCTCTCCAGGCACACACACACACACACACACACACACACACACACACACATGCATGCCTGCACAAAAACACACACACTCCCCAAAGCCAGTCAGCATTATTTAGTGAATTTGTTTTGGTCTGGTGCAAAACACAAGTCTCATTTGCTCTAGTGTACCTCGTAAATACACACACACACACATACACACACACACACACACACACACACACACACACACACACATGCCAACATGCCAACACACCATGAACACACACAAAACACACAGCTAGGCACACACACTTCCACAAACTCTTCACACAACAGACACACACACACAGAGGAGGTTTCAGATGTTTGCCCACTCACCTCGCCTGCAGCAGTCCAAGGGCTCCTCGTCTGTGTTGAGGATGCCGCTCACTGTGTGCGTGTGTGTGTGTGTGTGTGTGTGTGTTAGCGTGCCAGCGGTGGTGTGTTGTGGTGTGTTGGTGAGTGCTGCTGTCGCTGTGGAGTGAAGAGGGAGAGACAGACAGAGGGAGGAAGAAAGAAGGGGAAGGGAGGGGAGGGAGGTAAGGTGTGCTCTGCCTGCATCCCTTCTCCTCCTCCTCCTCCTCCTCCTCCTCTCCGGTCAGCAGCAGAGGGAGACGTGTGGGAGGATCACAAAAGCTCCCCGTGCTCTGCTTTCTTTCTCTCTCACCGTTTGTTTTCTCTGAATCAGAGTTTATTAGCATCTCAGCTCTCCTGAAGCACAGATGAACACTCGACCTTCCTCCCGTCTGCCTCATCTGTGCTCGTGAATCTGCTGTTGGGGTGAAGAGAGGCTCTTGAGTGGACCGCCGTCTTTCCCACAGTGCTCTGCTCCCAGGGGAGGCGGGGTCCTCCACCTCACTGACCTCCGATATCAGTGTCCGCAGAAAACCTCCTCACTCATTTTTCTCACGCCTAATTCCGTAATTCTTTCTAAAACAGACGTTTTTCCTTTGTTGTTGTTATGTTGTTCATAAACGCACTCTGGAGAATTATGTATCTATTATACGATCAAATCTGATTCATGTATTGTGTGAACACAACTTTGTTCTGAATGAGGATCCATTAAGATTGTTGTTTTTAATGCAGAATGATCATTTTGGTTGAAAGAGTAGAAGAGTTCAGTCAGTCGAGTACAGATCTCCGTCTCCCCTCTCAAACAAAGACACGTTTAAACTCCTTCACTTGTCCCAGCTGGTGTCTAACTTCAGTGGATCAGCATGACTGGCAGCGGATCAATATGCAGATGCTGGTGCAGAAACAGGCGATAGGTAAGAAACAGGCGATAGGTAAGAAACAGGCGATAGGTAAGAAACAGGCGGTAAGAAACAGGCGATAGGTAAGAAACAGGCGATAGGTAAGAAGCAGGCGATAGGTAAGAAACAGGCGGTAAGAAACAGGCGATAGGTAAGAAACAGGCGATAGGTAAGAAGCAGGCGATAGGTAAGAAGCAGGCGATAGGTAAGAAGCAGGCGATAGGTAAGAAGCAGGCGATAGGTAAGAAGCAGGCGATAGGTAAGAAGCAGGCGATAGGTAAGAAACAGGCGATAGGTAAGAAACAGGCGATAGGTAAGAAACAGGCGGTAAGAAACAGGCGGTAAGAAACAGGCGATAGGTAAGAAACAGGCGATAGGTAAGAAACAGGCGGTAAGAAACAGGCGGTAAGAAACAGGCGATAGGTAAGAAACAGGCGATAGGTAAGAAAGAGACGATAGGTAAGAAGCAGGCGATAGGTAAGAAACAGGCGATAGGTAAGAAACAGGCGATAGGTAAGAAGCAGGCGATAGGTAAGAAGCAGGCGATAGGTAAGAAACAGGCGATAGGTAAGAAGCAGGCGATAGGTAAGAAGCAGGCGATAGGTAAGAAACAGGCGATAGGTAAGAAGCAGGCAATAGGTAAGAAACAGGCGATAGGTAAGAAACAGGCGATAGGTAAGAAACAGGCGATAGGTAAGAAGCAGGCGATAGGTAAGAAACAGACGATAGGTAAGAAACAGGCGATAGGTAAGAAGCAGGCGATAGGTAAGAAGCAGGCGATAGGTAAGAAACAGGCGATAGGTAAGAAACAGGCGATAGGTAAGAAACAGGCGATAGGTAAGAAACAGGCGATAGGTAAGAAACAGGCGATAGGTAAGAAACAGGCGATAGGTAAGAAGCAGACGATAGGTAAGAAACAGGCGATAGGTAAGAAACAGGCGATAGGTAAGAAACAGGCGATAGGTAAGAAACAGGCGATAGGTAAGAAGCAGACGATAGGTAAGAAGCAGGCGATAGGTAAGAAGCAGGCGATAGGTAAGAAGCAGGCGATAGGTAAGAAACAGGCGATAGGTAAGAAACAGGCGATAGGTAAGAAGCAGACGATAGGTAAGAAGCAGGCGATAGGTAAGAAACAGGCGATAGGTAAGAAACAGGCGATAGGTAAGAAGCAGGCGATAGGTAAGAAGCAGGCGATAGGTAAGAAGCAGGCGATAGGTAAGAAACAGGCGATAGGTAAGAAACAGGCGGTAAGAAACAGGCGATAGGTAAGAAACAGGCGATAGGTAAGAAGCAGGCGATAGGTAAGAAGCAGGCGATAGGTAAGAAGCAGGCGATAGGTAAGAAGCAGGCGATAGGTAAGAAACAGGCGATAGGTAAGAAGCAGGCGATAGGTAAGAAGCAGGCGATAGGTAAGAAACAGGCGATAGGTAAGAAGCAGGCGATAGGTAAGAAACAGGCGATAGGTAAGAAACAGGCGATAGGTAAGAAGCAGACGATAGGTAAGAAGCAGGCGATAGGTAAGAAACAGGCGATAGGTAAGAAACAGGCGATAGGTAAGAAGCAGGCGATAGGTAAGAAACAGGCGATAGGTAAGAAACAGGCGATAGGTAAGAAGCAGGCGATAGGTAAGAAGCAGGCGATAGGTAAGAAACAGGCGATAGGTAAGAAGCAGGCGATAGGTAAGAAAGAGGCGAAAGGTAAGAAGCAGGCGAAGCATTGGCGAAACACCAGAAATGCCTTTTTGTGTGTGAGGCAGTTGTTGACAAGCAGAACTGTTGCTTTTGTTGCTTAAAACGAACAGTTGGTTTTGCAAACAAAAGCATGAAACCAACAGATTGCATGTCTTGACTATTTCATGAACTGCAGTGAGACTGTGTTGAAATGAGACATCCAGAATAAACTGCTGCTGTCTTCAGTTGTTCTGAATTAAGTGGACGCATGACTACTTTGTGTTTTTTGTAACTACACACGCCTCCAGTGCGTTGAAGCATCATCTGCTTCTTTCAGGTGAAATGCTCCTTTAAGTGACGGTGAACCAGGGATTCCTCCGGACCACGCTGGGAAACAGAGGACGGCCAAAAGCAGAGGAACGAGGATTCAGACGGAGGAATGAGAGGCAGAGGAGGGACGAGTGAGTGATGAGAGGACGAGCAGACGTCTGAGGACCACCGTGTCTGCCCACCATGTCGTCTTCCCCTCTGCTTCCTCATCTGTCTGTCTCCCTCCCTCCCGCTTTATTACAGTTTCTCCTTTTCCTCCATCGTGTTTTTCTCCATCTTCGTCTGCTGTTGTTTCTCACACCTCCCTCTCTTCCTCTCAGAACGTTTCTTTCTGTTTCCACAGCTGTCTCGTTGCAGCTTTGCACTTGTTACTGTCTCGATCTCTTTGTTTAACTCATGTGCTCATGCTCAGTTTGGATTCCTGCAGATGTTGTTGTTGTTGTTGTTGTTTTTTCGTTTTAAAATGTTTGATAGAACAGTTATAATCCTTGTTGATTTGGCAACACTTGTGGTTACCGGTGCAGTGCAGTTCAAACACATCATGCAAACACGCATCCATTCCTCTCCGTCGTCTTCGTCTGCTGCCGGTGTGTCTGTTGGCTGCATTAGTCGCTAGATTTATAAGCTGATAGACAACATTTAGGGAGGCTGCCAGACCAGAGGAATAAGTCCTGCCCCCCCCCCCCCCCCCCCCCCCCCACCACCTTCCTCCAAATGACAAAGAACAGTTAAAGTGTGCTGCACGAGGGCTTACAACACTCCCACGGGTGTGTTTTTGTGTGCGCCCATTTGCAGCAAAGTCGAGAGTTATTAGTCTTGGCGCATGCAGACAAAAGAGCAATTAAAGGCGTTATAACCACAACCGCAGAAAAGGGGGGGGGGGGGGGGGGGGCGACAAAGAAAAACATTGCCCTTCAGCTGTTCAGCTGCAGTCTAACATGTGTGATACAGAACACTCCTCTTCCTGGTTATAAGCCTAAACCTAACTGTTGGTCTCGTTGGTTTAACCTAACCTTTGGTTTTGTTGCCTAAACCTAACTGATGGTTTTGTTGCCTAAACGTAACTGTTGGTTTTGTTGCCTAAACCTGACTGTTGGTTTTATTGCCTAAACCTGACTGTTGGTTTTGTTGCCTAAACCTGACTGTTGGTTTTATTGCCTAAACGTAACTGTTGGTTTTGTTGCATTGCCGTTTTAACCTAAAGGTGTTGGTGCATGCAGACGAAAGAGCAATCAACGGCATTAACAGGGGGAAGAAAAGAGAAAAAGAAAATGTTGCCCACTTCAGCTGCAGTCTAAACATGTGTGAAAGAAAACACTCTTCTTCCTGAAAACACTTGGATGGAAAAACTGATTTGAAAGATGCTGAGGTTTGAGGCAGTAGATCATTAGTTTCTCTCCTTCTTGTTTTCACTATTGGGGAACAAACAGCAGCATTGAATTGTACGCGTGGAAACACCAAAACGCATTGTTTTCTGAATCTACTCTGGCGTGGTGTCCTGAGATCACCCATTGATCTGTGGACGCTAGACGGTCGCCTGGAATGGAATTTTGCTGTAAAAAGCAGGACACAGAAGACGAGGTGGAAGAGCGTTTCGGGCGATGGACTGCAGATCCATTCTGTTCTCCACGGACTGAACCGTGCACTGAGACAAAAACTGCTGTTTTTTGTCCGTAAGTCTTCAAACATTTTATTGAACAAAACATCTGAACAGACTACCTCTCGCATGCTGAGCAAGCGCTCTGCCGTTTGAGCTAATTCCCCTCTGCAGAACGCAGGTGGGTAGCATCAGCGTAGCTCGTCCCCTCCTCCCCTCCACATAACGCTTTCCTACACTTTCCAGGCCCATGAAAAAGCGCCAGAAGGTCGCCATAAAATGCAGGACACAGAAGACGAGTCCTTGTTAGCTTTCCTTTGTTCTTTTCTTTCTTGTTCTGGACTTTTAGGTGCTCTGGAGTGGCATCTTTATCTGATATTTATCTTCAATTAAACACGTTTGCCTCCAGATTACTAGCATAAATATGCCTTCAAGGAAAAGCTGAAGGTATTCCCGTTCGTAAATGACCCACTATGGTCCGTGATTCGGCTTAATTTGCGCTCTATGAATAATCCTGTAGATGTGATTGCTGAATGAAACTGTCTTTATCAACATTATCTCTGCTGTGGACAGCTGTGATTTGTCTGAGAGTTCAAACAACGACATCCAGAGAATAAACAGCCGTAGCTTTTAATTAAAGTTCGATGAAAGAGAAGAACGGCCAAAGGTCTCTGTAAAGGAGAAGTATAATTTCCCGCTTATTGAGTTATGTTATTTCATGAAAAATAGCAAATCAGGGGTTTTATCGGAATTTAAATCTAAATGAAAAGAATGACAACGAAATACCTGAAGGACTGAAAGCAACGACGATGACGGCCATTTGTATTAGTGTAAAATAAGAGCAGAGCGGTGGTGTGCTCCACTCACACTGGTCTCCTGTTGGTCCTGAGCTGAAACATAAGCACCGCCCTTCACATTATTCGTGAGAGAAGGCCCGGTGGGGGTCAGAGGTCACGGCTATTTATTACTGAATCAAAAGGAAGCCCGTGTGTTTTTTCAGATGCGTGCAGGAAGTCTCGCTGTACATTCCCACACTAACCCGCTGTGTGTTTAGGCCGAGGGGTCACCACGGGACCCCGACTCTCCTGGACCAGCAGAGCGTCCTCACGTTTCACTGCCACACAGGTCCGGGTGGTCATCGGCAGGAAACATGGATCCTGTTCTGTTCAATATGTATTTTTATCACAATTATGAAAAAGAAAGAAGAAAAATGAAATGTATCCATATATATGTCATTGTTGTTGATTGTTGTTAAATGTTATGCACCTCCCGTCATGTCAAACTCCTTGTATGTTCAACATACCATGGCAATAAACGGTTCTGGTTCTGGTTCTGATTCTGATAGCTCAGTATCGGCCTCGATATCCAGTATCAACCGTACTGTTCATGTCAGTGTAGCCGCAAACCCCCCAACAGAGGAGACACAGAGGGCTGCACCCTGCTGTCCACTTTCACATGGGCCATTCCACAGTGCACCCAGGACGTGACCCCTTCGGCCCCCGCACTCTCGGAGGGCCTCAGGTTGGGGTCACATGAGGTCACGTGCCTCACGCTGCCAGTGAAGACACTCTACTGCATCACTTCACCTCACTGCAGCAAATGACTGGTTTCACCCACACGTGGGGAGGACTCGTGCACATTCCTCTCACAGGAGTTATGAAAAACTGCAACCTGCTAAGTCGAGCCTGTTCAGCTGTTTTTATTCATATGACGTCATAATCATGTCCTGTTATGCTATGTACAAACGCCATCACGTCACAATAATCCTGGCTTATTTTGTATGTACATATATTCATGTATTTTATGTATCTATGTGTGGTTTATTTGTATACTGGTCAGTTTGTAGACGGGAACACAACGTGTGCTTTTTCGGACCGGAGGTTAGATTCCCCGCCAGGTTCCCGGCAGAGGGAGCTGTTCTCGGGCTGGGAGTTTGTTTCCAGGCCTCGGCGGCTCGGGTTACAGAAGCACTCTGAGAATCCGAGGCGTGGGGGTCAAACCCTCCCTCTGCAATATACTGCGCCCTCTGTGTCGCTGCCTCGAAGCCCTCGAGCAGGTGTAACAGCTGAGAGGAGGAGCAGAGGAGGGCAACTGCTGCCTCCACCGTCCTGGGATCAGTTCAGAGAGAGACCCTCTCTGGAACAACTGTCAACTACAGAGTCAAATACGGCTTCACCAGGTCAATGACTGCTGTTCGTGTCAAACCTCACATTCAACGCTGCTTTGACTCAGACGAGGTTTAAAGAGTCACTTCTTTCCAAAGACATCTTGGTCCTGGTGGTGTTTGAGAGCTCTTCATGCGTCCATGTAATCGCTGTTCTTCCCTTTCGTCTCAGGTTATTAAGCCTTCGTCCGATTGGTCCGTGGTCCTGCGCTTCAAACTATAATGCTCAACAGTGAGGCTCTGAAAGAGAAAATCCTCTTCATGTTCTGAATGGAGCGTTGTGATTATTAGCCATAACGTTACAACAACGTCATGACTCACCGCAAGCTGTGAGATTGTGAAATAACGCTGTTGAAGCTACGGGAGCGTCTGGCGCTCTATCACAGCCAGAGCAGCAGAAAGGGGCTTTTTCCACACCAGAAGTGCTTCCCACTGGACCCAGTGCTGAGTAAATGTCTTTGTTTTAAAGGGAGTCGCTCAGCAGAACGGGCTCAACGCCACATCCCACATCCACCACAAGCACAAACCCATGACAGCTGCTTCAATGTCCTCTGCAGGATTCCGTCTGTGGACTTGGAGTGGGACTCTAGACCTGTTTAAAATCCCATTTTCAAAGAAAAAACCAAGTTTAATTCACAAGAGCAGCAGCCTGCCATGAAACGTCTACACAGGAAGTGACAGATAAATAAACAGCAGCGAGCAAACACGCCGTCTGCAGAAAGCTGGAGTCACCAACTGTTCATATGTTCCTCTCTCAGGTGATGTAAAGCGTCAGAAACTGCCTCAAAGCGTTCTTCAAGAATCACATTCAAGCTTTACTTCCTGTTGACTACACACCTGAGTTCAAAGGATTCCTCACTTGATGTCAGTCGTCAATTCTGGGAAGAGAATCTCCTTCCTAACCCACATGAAGTCACAGGTGGAGCAGCAGGTGCGGATCAGCTGGTTGTGAAACCGCCTCAGTGTAGTCCTGATCCTCTATGACCCAGTCCCAGTGTAGTCCTGATCCTCTATGACCCAGTCTCAGTGTAGTCCTGATCCTCTACAGACCTCCATCAGTACAGAGACCATCAGAGAGAAGATGGTCTGTTTCTATAGAGTTATTCTTGATGCTCGTCATCGGAGCCACCGGGTCGGATTCTGGTGAAACCAGATGAACTCGCAGTGAAGCAGGTTCACCAGAACCTCCTTCAGCTCAGACTCCAGCAGAGACCGGTCCACCCTGGACAGACCCAGATCCTCCAGCAGAGACCGGTCCACTGTAGACAGACCCAGATCCTCCAGCAGAGACCGGTCCACCGTGGACAGACCCAGATCCTCGAGACCCAGGACGTATTACTGGACCCGCTGGAGGGAAGGGAGGCTCGAGAACCAGAACCAGGACTGAGAGGGGCAGACTGTCAGACCTCTGCAGTAGAATGAGAGGTGTCCTAAGGCCCTGTTGATGTGCCTGACATCTTCTTCATGTAAAGCTTCTGAGACCAGAGCGTGCATTGAGCCGCACAATGAGGACGAATGAGGAAGTGATGAAGCTTCTTTGGTGCAGATGCTGGGTGAGCGCCATCACTGGACTCAACAGCCTGTCGTGGATCTACCAAACAGGCGCAGTGCTCAGTGGCGCGTGAAGCCAGAACAGTTTGATATCTCTTACGCCGAACTGCCACAGAGGGACCATAGAGGAAGCGAACTAGCGTTTCCTTTAGCCCCGCCTCCTAATGATTTTTTAAAAAGGGCTATTCAAGTGTTAGAGGGAAAATTCAAGGCTTCAAAAGAACAGACATCCAATGGGTGACGTCACAACGTCCACGTCCTACATACAGTCGGTGGTTTGGCCAAATCCACTGAGGACACTACTTCCTGCACTAGCCTTGAACACTGACATTGCACATTAACAACATACAGCATCAACATCATGAGCGTCATAAGACTAGACTGGTATTCGTGATGCTTTTTAACGTCAGATCTCAAACTCAGCTCCATCCAGCTGAAACCGACCCACTCAGTGTGAGGCACCGTTCTGTCTGCTGCCTCCAACAACCGCTGAGAATAATGTCGTTCGGCCCCGGCTGTGCATAGTCCGTGGATACGCTGCAGCTGGGCATGCCAGCCCTGCCCAACGCCCCTCCCATGTTGCACTGGTATGCAAACAGCTGCCCGGCCATGACTCTGCACACCCAGGCCCCCGCGGGCCCTCCGGCCTCAGGGAGGCGTTTAAACTTTAAAGGGCCAAACTGGACAGCTGGGTGGGTTCATGCAGCGTGGGAGTGTATATGCATCCTGTAGCTCATCCATTTAACCACTCGACTCACTCGTCACACACAACAAGGACCAAAGGACCTGAGGAGCTTCCTAACTTATTCAGTCAGCTTTGACACACGTCTATCGTCTAAATAAGATCAAAACCTGGAGCATATTTCATCTTCAAGCCTCCACAGTTTCTCCTTGAGTCACCGTCGCTCCACCATGGGAGCATTTATTGCCAAGATGCTGCTTCCGACGGTCAGCAGCCTGGTGTTTCTGCCGACGGCCAGCGTGGCGGCCAAGAGGGGCTTCCACATGGAGGCCATGGTCTACTTCTTCACCATGTTCTTCACGGCGGTGAGCTTCTGGTTCTGTCTTCATGTGACCATAACGTGGGCGATGGGCCGAGCAGTTCTCAGTAGCTGAGCGCTTTCATGTTAAAAACAATTGCTCATATGAAGTTTTCCATGTTTTCTTTTTGCTGTTCAACTCACCGGTACGATATTCGATCAATGCAAGTATCAAGAAATAACTTGTATCTGAGAGACTTCAATCAGAGGTAAGGTTGGGGTTAGAGCTCTCCAGATTTCAGACTTCTCGGAGTTAATGAAACTGAAATATTGCCACGATCTCTCTAAATAATGACACATTCAGATGATTTGAGCGTCACTCTGCGCTGATAACAAAGGAGAGAGGAGACAAAAGATGTTCTGCACTGAAAGGGCAGCAAATGGAAGTGAACTGAATTCAATAGTTGTATCCAGCACATTCATTTCATTCCAAAGGCTGATCTATTGACGATGCGGTTAAAGAACGTCTTCAACAAACCATTCGCCTGCTTGATGCTGCGTCTGTGTGACGTGAACTCGCGTGTCTCTGTAGATCTACCACGCGTGTGACGGACCAGGACTCTCCATCCTGTGTTTCATGAGGTACGACGTGCTGGAGTACTTCAGCGTCTACGGCACAGCTCTCTCCATGTGGGTCACACTGATCGGTAAGTCCTGCTGCAGCACCAGTCAGTCCACAGTCATGACGTGAGCTCGAGAGAGCCGGCACCGGCACCGCCGCCTCCCTCCCGTCTTCCCCACAAAGGTTTCTTTTATTTGTCTTTCTGAAAATGTTGTGCTTGCTTTAGTGTGTGTGTGTAAATTCAAGCTACCGAAGCACTTAAAATACTCGCTGATCAATAATAATAAATCCTTGTTCTTCAACTTGCACAAGGTCGAAAACAACCAGCTCTGACTGCAGCAGTTGTTGATAACACATGTTGTGTCTTTGAGTTCAGCTCACATGTGCTCGGCACCCACCCTCTCATATGATCACACACACACACTCACAGACACTCACACACACTCACACACACACACACACTCACACACACACACACACACACACACTCACACACACACACACACACACTCACACACACACACACACTCACACACACACACACACACTCACACGCACTCACACACTCACACACACACACACACACACACACTCACACACTCACACACACACTCACACACACACACACACACTCACGCACACGCACACTCACACACACACACACACTCACGCACACGCACACTCACACACACACTCACACACGCACTCACACACACTCACACACTCACACACACTCTCACACACACTCACACACACACACACACACACGTCTCACGTGCAGAATGTGTCTCTCTGTCTCAGCTCTGGGCGACTTTGATGAGCCCCAGCGCTCCAGTATCACCATGTTCGGAGTGCTGACCATCGCAGTGAGGATCTACCAGGACCGCTGGGGCTACGGCATCTACTCCGGACCCATCGGATCCGCTGTCTTCATCATCACTGTCAAATGGGTGAGCGGCCTCAGAAGGTCTTTGTGAGGCGGCGTTAAAGCCACGGCAAGTAAAACCAGCAAGAGTTCAAAGATGATTCAACCGAAAGACCAAGCACCACTCCGTCCTGGCCACACCTTTCTTCTACTCCATCTCTTCCTTATTCTCTGCCATCTCCTTCATATCATTCTTCTTCTTTATCATCGTCTTCTTCATGCTCTCCGCCTGCGACAACGTTTACTTTTGTCCTGTCCTTTAAAAAATGAAATCTTCTTGAACTTTTCTCTTCTGCAATGTTCTCCCTTCCATTTCCTCCTCCTCTCCACTTTGCTTCTCTGTCCTCTTGCCAATCCAATCAATCAAATCACCCTTTTGATTTTGCAGTGTGTGTGTGTGTGTGTGTGTGTGTGTGTGTGTGTGTGCGTCTCTGGTCTGTGGATGTCGTTGCTCTGAACTCCCGCTGTCTCTAGCTGCAGAAGATGAAGCAGCTGAGGGCGGTGTACCCGGAGAAGACGGTGTACACGCAGCAGGTCGGTCCAGGCTGCTGCTTCGGCGCTCTCGCTCTGATGCTGCGGTTCTACTTCGAGGTGACTGTCGTCAAAACAAAACTCATAAATCCTATAAAATACCAAGAACGTTCTCACTTACTTACTGGAATCATTAGCCAATCACATGGTTTCATTTCTATTTGAAGAGTCTGAAGCAGCTCATCTGTTGCTCTGCATTAATATACTCATATATCAAAAGAATATCTTGATATGTTGAGATAAACGTCAACATTAATGACGTGTGCTGCGTCCTCTTGGCTGCAGGAGTGGGACTACGCCTACGTCCACAGCTTCTACCATCTGTCTCTGGCCGTGTCCTTCGTCCTGCTGCTGCCAAAGAAGAATCGCTACGCCGGGACGGGACGAAACGCCGCCAAGCTCAGCTGCTTCGCTCTCTGCTGCTGCGTATGTTACGTTTATTGATTCATATGTGAGCGCAGGGCAGACTTGCATGGACGAGACAGAAAGTGTTTATTGTTTGGAAGTGATCTTTATGTCGCCGTAACCCTGCTTCCTAACTCTCCCCTCTCCAGTCCATTTCCCCCGGTTCTGTCAAAGAGAAGACCGACAAGTCGGCAAAGAAGAAGAAGAACAAGTTGCCTCGGCCCGTGTGGACGGTCCCAACCGAGCGCTGCAGCACCCCCATCCTGCCCGTTTACACCCCCCCACCCTCCACGCCTGTCAAAGGGACGAGCATCAGCAAGCTCAAGGAGATGAACGGCTGGAAGTGAAGCCCGGAGACACGACTGTCAGCCGGTCCAGTGTAAGGAGGACTTCATCCTGAAGAACAGGCGTAGATAGTGGCTCTGGGGAAACTCACCAAATCACTGTCAGCCAAATACTGATAAACTTGTACGTGGCTGGTAAGTTCATCTTCTTCTGCAGGAAACCAACCATCATGTGGACGTTCCTTTCTCCTCCAAAGAAAAACAACACACATGTTTGGCTGGTAGAATATTTAAGGTCAGCAGCGACTTCAGGAATCCGTTAGCCGCTGTAGCTCGTAGCAGGTAAAGAAACAAAACGTGGCCCGATGTGGTCGTCAAATTTAAGGACCAGAACAACAAAAGGCCTCCGGTGCCCTCAAAGACCCGACGGGAACGCAGCCGAGGACACACACAGCAGAGGACGGCGGAGACAAGCCAGTAAAACTGACTGGGAGAATTTACGAGAAGAACAAACAGGCAGATGGTTTATCTCTCCAAAATATATAAATTGTCTTTAGAAATGTTCCTCGGGGGAGAGCCTTCGTCTGCTCCCTCCTCTTTCTCTTTCCCGTCTCTCTCAGGGAAAGGAAGCGCGCGGCTGAATTCGCTTATGAGAAAATTACAAGACTGTAAAGCACGTTTTACGACTTTTTTTATGCGTCCTCGCGGTGCCAAACGTGTCATATGGAGCACCTGATGTTGGAGCGGCGGCGGCCCCCAGACGTCAGTCTGTAACCCCGAGTGAAGCATCTCCATGTGTTTCTGGATCAGCAGGTGGACGTCTGTCTGTTCGCTGACCGAGCAGCTTTGGCTGTGACTGCTGTCCCTAACGTGCACTGTTGTAATGCTTTTATCAATGTATTCGTATTTATTGCACTACGGAAGATTGTATATTCAGTGTCGCTGTGTTTGTTTTTGATCATTTTGTAATATTTCAAAAATAAAATGAAATGTCGTGACCTTGTTTTGACCTGGTCTTTGGGGACGAGGGTGGAGTTTGAACAGCCTCAACCGTCCGCGTCATTATTATAATGCATTGATATGTTCTCTGCAGGAGCAGGGGGAAAAACCTGACTGCCACATACTTCAAGGCCCGCTCCGGCAGAGAAACGCTAATTCAATTCCAAACCCAAGGATCCCGTTCCACTTTCACTTCAGGAGAACGTGGAGTTGTGGGTCCGCGCACGTCACCTGCCCCCGAACACGACCCAAAGACTACAAACGTGTTCTGCGTGTCTTAGACAAAACAGTCTGCGGCCAAAACGTGAACGAACCTTCCCCTCCATCTCCCCCTCCACCGGGGGAATGTCTTGAGCTGGGGGGGCCAAGCCGCCGGCTCCTGTGCCCAGAGAAAGGTGTTTTTGTCTGGGCTCAGAGAGTTGGCGTGCTGGGCCTCAGCTACCACCCGGCTGGCTGCGCTTCCTGGCCCTGACAGGACGGTAACTCGAGCTTTTTATTGCACAAGTGTGAAACACTTTTCAGCTCCTTTACGACCACTGTCTGTCCCGCACTGCTCTGCTGAGGGGCTGCAGCCCACACACATCCAGGGCTGTATCAATACGCGTGTGAAGACTTTCTTCTCTGGTTAATCCCAGACCTTTAACAGGACCCTTACCCAAATTAATTATACCAATCAAATCCGAATCGTGGACCCTGAATTCAAAACTTGTGAGGACCTTTTAACGGAACGACGCGTAGTCCCCACAAGAACCGAAGCACAGAATCACACACACACACACACACACACACACACACACACACACACACACACACACACACACACACACACACACACACACACACACACACACACACACACACACACACACACACAGGGCCTGTCCGCACCGCTCAGCAGACGTCGACAGTGTCAACACAAAGAGCGTTTGATTGACACGAGTGCGAGCGCGGTCGTCTCCTCCGCGGTCGTCTGCACCCCTCATTCCACGGCGGCGAGGAATTTCAGTCGATATTCGAAATATAATAAAGAAACACATCTGAACAAATAATAAAAATATATATTATGTGACTTCTGCACCAGAAGAGCTTCTTTTTTTTCGCAAAGTCGGACTCTGGTATGTTCAGTATGTGTGAGGTGAGGGTCCGTTCTCCGGAGCCACAGGTCTCTGGTGTCAGCGGACGCTCAGAGCAACACGTCTTCACTGCTGGTGACACAAACAGATGCACTGCGTCTGCGTTAGGGAAGGTGTGCTAGATTTAATGGACTTTATTGACAAACCATGGACTAAATAAGAATAAAATGAAGAGGGGGGGGGGGCTGCTGGGGCTTCTAGTCGTGCTGCCGTGGGGCCGGGGGAGGGGCACCATAACATTTAAATACATTATTATTAATATTAGGATATTGCTTTAGAACACTATAAAATAAAAGAATGCTTTTGACCCGAGGTCCAAGATTAAGATTAAGTTTCAGCCCTCCAAGAAGAAACAGTGTGTGTCTCTACCACATAATCCACTTTGATTATTATTACATATGCTCAATTAATACAAATACAATCTTGTGTATGAGGAATTGTTTGAGAAAGTCATCGTTTTCAGACCGACACACTTTTGATTTGAAGTCACAGAATATGATGTTATTAATGTTTATGAACATGTACGTATTATCTTACTGCTCAAGACAAAAAGAAGTCATCCAACATCAGATGAAGACAAAGAAAACAGAAGAGTAGCAAACTGTGAGAGAGGGAACATGGTCCTTCATTTAGTCTTGAGATTCATCCTCAGCTGCACGATGTCGACGAAGGTCCAGAGCCAGAACGCACACGTGTAAATCTCATGTCACGTATGAAACAGTCAAGCTCAGAAAGCTGGCATGCTAAAAGTGTGCCTCTGCTGCCCCCTACTGGACTGCAGTAGATAAAACATGCTGATCACAGGATCATTGTCTGTCTGTCCTCGTTTCTACGTGATGAACGTAAGATGATGGAGGTGTGACGTGTTTATTTGTTATAGTTTGTTCATTTTAAATAGTTCCTCTCTACCGTTTAAACATAAGTCGAGTTGATTGAAAGGATCATAGTTGGTGTTCTAGGTATTGTGGTTTTTCTTCAGTTTAAAAGTTATTGTTCAAAGTGATTCACGATGTGAACAGCGATAGTTCAAGCACATCACATGACCGCTGGGATCGTTTACAGTCGAGACAAAGAGTCAGAACCACAGACAGCAGATGAATCAACATTTATAACCGGTAGCTCCTAAAGGATGGAGCTTTATATGGAAATAGACTTCTTGAATGTCACTTGATCTGTTTGTAGCCCTCCTGTGTGACCAGCTGTGATTCTCCCTTCAGTAGCTGCAGAAGGCTCTTCCCGGTTATCTGCATCTCCTTCAGCTCCTCTCCTCCTCCAGACGGGCCTTCTGGTCGGCTCGCCGTGTCCTCATTGGTCAGAGTCGTCTTGAGGAGGTCCTCGCTCAGTCTGAGAACGAACAGAAACACAACACACCCTGCTGGTTACACACAGAGCAGTAGCAATGACAATGAGCTGCACGGAAGCCCTGAGAGGCAAGCGAGAAAAAAAATGCATTTATATTTATTAAAAAAAATAATTCCAGGATAATAGTGAAGAGTTCCTTCAATTATTTAGCGAAATACCCATTTTGGCTACACAAGGCAATGTGTGACAACATGATGTGGATGTAAATAAGTGAGGTCGTAGCTGATCGGTGGTCACCAGCAGAGAACAGGTTGCACTTGTTCCCACATATGGAAGCAACATCATTTCATTTAAAGCTGCACTTCATTTGTCTCCCAGTGATTTACCGGCGTTTTGAAGCCTCGAGTTCGGCGATTTCAACGTCGCCATCTTGATTTACGGCCGTCGCCATGTTGTTTTTCTCGCAACCAGTGAACAGGAGGTGACCATATCTGGACTGAGGAGGAGTGACGACGCCGTATACGTCTCTGGTAGAGACCTGTCAATCAGCGTGTAGCCCCGCCCTAAAGCATCCCCTGCTTTATGGTCTGTGTGACTCTAAATGGACCATCATGTACTAAATGAACATCATGCTGTGTTGAAGAAGACTTGAAACTAGAGATTGAGACATAAACTCATGTTTACAATGTTTACTGAGGGAATAAATCAAGAGAGAAGTAGAGTCATTTTCTATAGACTTCTATACAACCAGAGGAGTCGCCCCCTGGTGGCCACTAGAGAGAATGCAGCTTTAACACGTGAAGCTTTGACTTCACTCGTCAGAGCCGGAGGTTGCCTCCTGTGAGGCGTTTCCCAGCCTTTGAGTGAACGTTGTGTGTTGCTGACCTCTGTTGGTCAGAGGAGGAGCTGCAGGCCTGGATGGAGTCATCAGCTGAGCTCTGACTGCTTGTCCTGCTGGACTGGACAGAACATCAGCCGCGCTGCAGCCGGGGAACAGGCTCATGAGCATCGCACACACACACACACACACACACACACACACACACACACACACACACACACACACACACAGTTTACTACTTATAACCCCGCAAGCCTTAGAAATATATTAAAAACAAACTTGTTGTTTTCTAAGAGGATCATTAGTGAAGTCTGGAACAAATGGATCAAAATGCAAATATGTGAAGAGAAGTTGATCTGAAACAAACTATAGAATCTGGTTCATGCTCATATCTGTATCAAGAAGGCCTTGTGACCCCCTGTGAAACTTTGCCGGCCCCTAGTGAGGGTCGGGACCCCCAGGTTGGGAACCAGCAGCAGAACCAAAAAATGTCTTAAAAAAGTTCACAATGCCAGGAGATCTGGAGCTCTGACCTCCTCGTTGGTGGGATCCAGGATCAGCGTGCAGATGAAGTCCCGTCTGGCTCCCTCCAGGTCCAGGAGCTTCAGAAGGCCTTGGATCTGCTCTCGTAGTACCGACTGGAAACACCTGCACAAACACACACACACACACACACACACACACAATATATAGCATCTAGACCAGATCTGAGGAGCGGCCCCTCTGTGTGAATGTGGGCGTGAACTCTGGCGAAAGATCCAAATGTGGCTTTGTATCTTACTGAACGCTATTTTGGTACAAAACCACAAATAAACAGTGAGGCTAAAGTAGAAGCCTCCTGAAAATGTGTCTCTGCTTCTTTGAATCCGGTTCTCACTGTTGTGCAGCCTTGCTGTGGATGATGAGGCTCATCTGTAGCTCTGGTCTTGGAGGGCGTTTCTCTCCCGGCGCCAGAAAGATTTTACTGGAGCTGAAAAGCTGCTTGAAGGAGCTTTTGCTCCGGGCCTCCTCCAGCTCCTCTTCTGACACAGCGGTGGGAAATAAAGTCTGCTCTTCCGCCTGCTGGTGAACAGTCAATAGACACAAGATTCAATGCACCAAAAGATCGCAGCGTTTCCTGAAGAGGCGCCGAACTACAAAATAAAGAGGATGAGGCCGACTGACAACCAGGACATGTTCGGGAAACACATCAAAAACAACACTTATTCAATTTACACATAACGAAAGAGAGCTATAAGACATCGATTGGATAACAAACCAACCGACAAACAAGTAATCAACATACGTGCTTTACAATGTTGTGAAACTGCACAGATCATTTTACAAAGTACACAATTCAGAGGTTGTTTGAAATTAGAGAAAGACAATGTGACAAAAAAGAAATAAAAAAATGGAAATAATGGATGTCTATCTGTTAAAGGGGTTAACTTGTGGCAAGGAATAAAAACTGAGGTATAATATATAAAATGTATAATAAGCTTCAACCTCCTCTGCCTCGTCAACATTTTAGTTTTCCCTTTAATTTATTATCTAATTTATGTATGTGTTCGATATGCATTATTTAACTCGTTAATTATTAAATTACTGATACAGAAAGAAAGAAAATAAATAAATACAATTAAACTCAAAATTCGTAGTCAACAAGGTGCTAAAGTTAACAGACTTTGCTGTTGTTAAAAACTGATATTCTTTTACCTTTTGCTCGTTGTCCATTGTGTGGCTCAGATAGTCAGTTTGCGTTAATCTGCTCTTTGCTGTTATTCTAGAGTCGCTACGTTAACGTTACATCTGGTTGTCACCGTGGAAACCAACTTCAACACAGAGGCTTTTATTTTCTAAACGTTCAACTTTGAGCGAGAGTTCACTTCCGGTTCTGTTTCAAACTAAGAAATCTCGGAGAACGTCAAACCGTTTAAAATTTAGTTTTTTTTACAAGTGTTAATAATAGTGTCGTAGCTTTGATGTAACTAACTTTAAGTAGTGTACAGAAACAGCATGTAACATAATGGCTTTGACTGCTTTGCAAAATAAAATGTCGTTAGTTTAGCCCCAGTTAGCTTAGCTACTTTTCAATGAAAAGAGCGGAAGCCCAGTATGTCAGTTTGACTGCGCTTATTAAACAGCTTTTATTTTGAAAACAGGAAATAGCAGGCACAAATGAAGATCAGCTGACTTAAATGTTGACAAGGCAAGTTGGGGTGTAGGAAGAAGCAGTTCCTGCGGTACATATGAACAAATGTCGTTAATGTGACACTGTAGCCGCTGTTATCCCGGTTCCGTCCTCGGCTCGTGTAGCTGCTCGGTTGCTATTTGTAACACAACAAACGTTGTTGATTTTTTCCCCCTCGGGTTAGTTTTGTTCGACCTGTTGATGCATTTAAAACACTGAAGAAGAAGGAGGACATTTAGATACTTTCCTCAGCATGGACATCCAGAACGAGAGGACGCGGCTGCTGGATGGGGAGCAGGGCGGAGACGGGGATCCTACCGGACTCATGTCGGAGCAGGACGCGTACCTGAGGTTCAGTTAACACACAAACGTACCACTTCAGTGTATTTGTGACAGAATGCTGCACAACAACACACACATTCCAGGCACTGGCACGTGCGCTGGAGTCATGTGCATGCACCTTAATGTCTGTCATTCCAAGGATCATTCATTGCCCTGAGTAACCTGAGTAACCTGAGTGTATCTATAACTTAGTACAAGGAATCAATCCGTGCACTCTGGACACATGGCTTATTATCAGTCACTCATGTTTGTCAAATCCATTCTGACGGACTGTCTGCACTGTGCAGCTTCAAATGACTCACTAACCCAGTTAATGCATCTTTAAATCAACTGATATGCTAATTCGTTGTTTAAACAAATGTTCCATTTTGTTTCATGTCGTACAAAAAAGAATGGAAATCAATGGCTGCCAAAGAATAGTAGGATTTACAGCCGGGTTTGTCACGTTTCTTTATATGTTTGATGGTGGGCCATAGACAGAACAATATAGATGAGTCACGGGGGTCAAAGGGCAGTGAATGTGTTGTCTTAAACAGTTACACTGTGTTTCTGGAAACAGCAGTTTCTACTGCCCTTTCATTCGATTATTTTGATTGTTAAAACAAAGTTTGCAGATTGAAGAGTGTAAGTTTATAGAGCTGACAGCATCCTAGTCTTGAGTCACAGGCAGGAGGAGACGAGGAGGCACGAGAAGAGCCCCAGCCTGTGGTGTTCACGCTCTTGCTCTGTTCCTCTTTCTCTCCACAGCAAAGTGAAGAACAGGAACTTGTACCTGGCGACGTTCGTCTCCGTTCTGGGTCCCATGAGCTTCGGCTTCGTGTTGGGCTACAGCTCGCCCGCCATCCCCGAACTCAGCAGGATCGCCGACCCTCGGCTGCGGCTGGACGCCGACCAGGCCTCGTGGTTCGGGGTACGGTGGTCCAGTGTCACAAAGCAGAACGGCTCTTTAATGATGTGCTGTTGTGGTTTCTTTTTTTTAACTTATCAGCAGTTTTAATGTCATCACATGTTGTCCAAACACGTTGGCCTCACTCGGGGTCAAAGACCTAGTGATGCATGAAAAGAGTTGCTTATGATCATGATGTTAAAAAACAATTTACATCTCAGATTGTGAGGTGAAACAACAGAAGTCATTGAAGGATTCATTGTAAAATATATGTCGTTTTTAAATGCAACTTCTTTTCATTCCGACAGACATTTTTAAGCAGACTATATTGTGATGAAGAGCTCGCAGTCCAAATGTAGTTGATCTGTCCCTGAGCTGTGTGTCGTTGGCGTCTCAGTCCATAGTGACGGTGGGAGCGGCGGCCGGCGGCCTGCTGGGCGGTTGGCTGGTGGGGAAGATCGGCAGGAAGCTCACCCTGATGTTCTGTTCGCTGCCGTTCGTCTTCGGCTTCACCGTCATCATCGCGGCGCAGAACGTGTGGATGCTCTACGTCGGCCGGGTGCTCACGGGCGTCGCCAGCGGGGTCACGTCGCTGGTCGTCCCGGTAAGAAGCGTGTTTCGTTCCGTTCATCCCCGTGTTGTTAAAAATACCTTTTTGTCACATGTACACGAGCCAGACGATGCTCCTCGTCACTGAGAGCTGGTGCGTACTGTTCTTTCTGTCTCTCCGTTCAGCTGTACATCTCTGAGATGGCACACGAGCGCGTACGCGGGCTGTTGGGCTCCTGCGTGCAACTCATGGTGGTGCTCGGCATCATGGGAGTTTATCTGGCAGGTATGTTCCGCTCAGCCTTCTGTGTTTATGGCGTCCTTAAGCCTCACTCGGTGAAGTCTGACTCCGGGTTATTGGGAAAGTCCCACGAGGTCTCAGTTTACAGGCTGTGAATCATTGAGGATTTCTTTCATGAAGTAACTTACACCTTTACAACACTCAGCACTATGACAGCAACTACATAACATTAGCCTTCTTCTGGTTGTTATCTGTATTAACGCCTCTTTCTCTGTCAAACAACCGTTAAAACACGCTTTAGTTAAAAGTCGAGTTAAATTAGAGGCTGAGAAGAAGAAGAAGTCAGGAAGCTGGCCGTCATGTGATGCGATCATCGACGTCTCTGATTGACCTGCATGAAAACAGCTGCTTCTTGCTAATCTTGTTAGCTGCATGCTATTTAATACACGCTGGCGTGTCACACGGCACAGGTTGTCTCCTGTTAGAGGACACGGATGTTTCGTACGTCATTTGGGTCCAATGGCCTTTTTTCAATGTGTAACGAATGTGGTCATTAGTTGATGTCAAATAAAGGAACCCAAAAAAACCCCAAACTAAGCAGCTGCCTTCCGACACAAAGGTGAACACTGTGATCGTTGTACAACGATCAGATCTGCAGAGGAATGTATTTCAGAAGCAGCAGCTTGTGAGGAGAACCTGGACCTGACCAGGCTCCGCTGCGTCCTGCAGCCTCCAGTGTGTCGTGCACCAGGACCTGACACTTACACAACACAACTCAGATCTTATTGGGCCGCCCGTTTAAAGACAACAGGGTGAAGGCAGCTGATGTCATGGTGTCGAACCATGTCTTCATTTTGAATAGGAACCATCTGTCCATTAGGAGCTTCAGGAGCATCCTCTGTCTGATCATTGTCTCGGTTCGATTGTGCTTCAAGATCTTTCTAGTTGATTATGAGACATTAGGCCCTTGAATGCAAAAGGCCCCGCCTCCTCTCATTGAAGAGCAAGACACGCAGACTTTGTAGTTGTTTAGCATCTCTTTGTTTTCGGGCCCGTGACGTGTGACCTGGTCCTGCAGGTCTCTACATGGACTGGCGCTGGCTGGCGATCTGCAGCTCCATCCCGCCGACGCTGCTGATGGTCTGCATGTGCTTCATGCCCGAGACGCCCCGCTTCCTGCTGTCGCAGGGCAAGAGGCGGGAGGCCGAGGAGGCGCTGCGCTTCCTGCGGGGGCCCGACGCCCCCGTCGCGTGGGAGTGCGCCCGCATCGAGAACGCCTGCAGTCAGCAGGTGAGTCGTGGATCAGGGACGGCGGGGGAGGAGGCTCAAGCCAGCACAAGGGTTGACACTGAAGACGCTCTTTGGAAGTGTGGAAGCCAATACCAGGACGGTCCAGGTCAAAGGGTCACACAGTCTAGTCTGCAGTCCCAGACCATGACCTGTCTGCCTGATGGTATCTTAAAGGGACAGTTCAGATGTTTGGAAGTGTGGTGGTATGAGTCAGTGTTTCACTACATAGATGGAGTTTAGAGAAACAGACGGCGGAGTGATGTGCTGCTGTGGACGTATTTCAGACCCTAAAAGGATCTGTATCAGTTTAAGTGTCTGTTGTATTTGGAGTACTTTCCCCTCTCTGCTGTCAGACCTTTCTGACGGTTATCTTCCACACGACTATTGACACAAACAGGCATTTTATGGGAGTTGCTGGTCTCCCGCTGCCTCGATCAATTAGTTTGTTCTTCTTGTTTTGTGACTTTGGTGAATCTGAACTAACTCTTTTAAAACACATGATCGAACACGCGTACTGACTGAGGCAGCGGTACACCAGCAGCTCCTGTGTGCTGCGAGGTGAACGTCACTGTTCCTCTCTGGTGTCGCTGAAGAGGGCGTAGATGTCGGCTTCAGGTCCCCGTCATAAAGATCTGCCTGAATATAGCGTTCACTTAGACTGATTCTCTTAGTGTCTAAACTCCCTCTACCGTAGTGAAACCCCGACTGTGTAGCAGCACCTCATACCACCACAGTCCTGAACATCACGTCCCTGCTGAAGGGTTCAGTCAGTGAGAGGCTGGTGACCCAGGTCTCTCTGTCCTCTTCAGGCCTCCGGTTTCCAGATGTCCGACCTGAAGGACCCCGGCGTCTACAAGCCTCTGGCGATCGGCGTCATGCTGATGATATTCCAGCAGATGACGGGGATCAATGCCATCATGTTCTACGCTGAGAACATATTTGAACAGGCGCATTTTAAGGTGAGGAGGCTTTAGAACGGGATTCATTTCTAATTACCTTTGAATTCAGTTGCAGTTACAGATGTGTTTTACAGCTTCTGTCCAGTGCTGTTGATGCCGAGTCTTTTATTCTCTCGTCAGAACTTGATGAAATTCTTAAGGATGTACTGAAAAAATGATACATCTTTGACTAGTTCGATGTACTGTTTTAATAACTACCTGTTCAGATCAATCGTTTTCACTTTTAAACTACAACTGAATCCAAAAGGAAGCAAAAACTAGTTTTTTCATTTAAATTTCACCTTGAAATCGCACACGGGATCGTAATTGAATGTAAGAGCGACAGCACTTTCTGCATGTCATATCAGTGAAAACACGACTGTCTCCCGTTGAAAGCATGGATGTGAATATTTCGCGGTTCTTCAGGAGAGCGACCTGGCGTCGGTGATCGTGGGTCTGATTCAGGTCGTGTTTACGGGCGTAGCGGCGCTGATCATGGACAGAGCTGGAAGAAAAATCCTTCTCATCATCTCAGGTATTTTCAATTAAATGTGATATATTAAACGCATTCAATTTATTCCTTTAATATTTCATATATATATCTCTATCTCTCTCTCTCTTTTATGAATGAGTCTGGAACAATCAGTGCTAAGCTAACATTGTAGCTGCTCCATCAACACTCAACATAACGTCATCTTGGTATAAATGAAAGGCTAATGTTTGTGCTGTGGACAGTCTATGGTTTCTCTGTTCTCTGTACTAGTACATCTACTATCTTAGAGCTCTTGGTGACCACAGACGGCTACAACGATCTTTCCTCCGTTTTGGATTCTGTGCCGACGGGAGAATCTCAGCCACGAAAGACTTTTGCGACGCAGCAGCGTGCGAATCTCCAGCTTGAGTTGAAATATTCTCACTTGGGCCAATATGTGAAGTCCGCGTATGAAATAAAACGAAAATACGAAAAATGTATTTGCGGTTATTCTAGATAATATTTGGTGTGTTTTGGTGTTTTGTAATGAGATGACGTCACCTCTTCAGCACCAGACATGGTGTGACGGATTGTGTTTTTGTGTTTCTTTCTTTCTCCCGTTCATAATCGAGGCGTTTTAATGGCGATCAGCACCACAGCATTCGGGGTTTACTTCTACCTGATGGCCAAAATTCACAGCACCAGCTCGCTGGGCCTCGCCGACATCCAGAGCCAGGCCGGCGTAGAACCCCACGCTGACCTGGCCTGGCTGGCGCTGGCCAGCATGGCCGTCTTCATCACAGGTGAGATCCAGGGTCACAGACGGGGGTCTGACATCACTCCAATCCAGTTGTTAAAGGGAAGCCTCTGCGTTTCTGAACATGGAACCAATTTCACTTGGTTTTGTGTCCAAGTGACTAACGGGGACAAGCGGCAGCTCCTCGCTGTCGCCGTCCAGCCGCTAAAGGTTCTTGTTGTGCTGCAGTCGGGGACAGTGAGCTTCAGTCAGCTGCTGATGAGCCGTTATGTGATCCGGATTCACAGAGATACATTACGGAGTCATCTGCAAAGCGTCTAATCCTCCAAATAGACTAAATCCACAAAATGTTGGGAATGACGATTTTCAGAGGTGGAACAAGAACTCGGATCCTTTACTTCAGTAAAAGTACTAACGCCACATGATGAAAATACTCAACACGAGTAGAAGTCCTGCATTAAAGGCCTTAATGAGGTCAAAGTGTGGAATGAGCTGAATGTGCTTTATGTAGTTAAAGTATTGAGAGTCCTGTAAAATGTTTTTACAAACTCCTTCATATCATGTTGGCCAGTTTAATCTCCAGCAATGCATCGTATTCTATAAGATCGTCACATGTTTGTAGCGTCGCCGTCCTGTGAGAACCACGAGAACAATCGGCCTGTTCTCAGCTTTGTGACGATGCGTTTTAAAGAGTTTATTTAGCTGAAGAAGTATTCTCAACACATAAAGGAAACACTTCATCCTGCAGTTCATCACAAACATTCAACATCAACACATCTGGAGATACCTGGTTTTACCTGGACAGGAAGGAGTTGAAAAACAAAACAATATTGTCATGGAAAAGAAGTGTTAAGTTACAGTTGATGTACTCCAGTACAGTACAAGTACCTCCAATTTGTACTTCAGTGCAAGTTGATGTACTACAGCACCACATTGATAGTTGTCGCTGTGTTCAGGTTTTGCTCTCGGCTGGGGTCCGATCCCGTGGCTCGTCATGTCGGAGATCTTCCCCTCCAAAGTGAGGGGGGTCGCCAGCGCCGCCTGCGTCCTCACCAACTGGAGCATGGCGTTCATCGTCACCAAGAACTTCCAAGACATGATGGTGAGTGCTCAGCAGGACTAGAGGCCTTCATGACAATACATTTTGGGGACATGTGATTTATTTGACGGGAGGCCAGATAGGACGTAGTTAAAGATTTGTTTTTCTCTTGAGCAACTTTGAATAGTTATGTAATGAATGTGGCATAATGTCCTGTTAAAGGGCCAGCGTGTAGCATTTCAGGGGATCTATTAGAAAGTGTCATATAATATTCATAACTATGTTTTCGTTAGTGTGTAATCACCTGAAACTAAGATTCGTTGTTTCCGTTAGCTTAGCATGAGTCCTTCATATCTACATAGGGAGCAGGTTCATGTTGCACCTCCATCTTTCTACGGTAGCCCAGAACAGACAAACCAGAACACTGATTCTAGAGCAGGGGTCTCAAACTCGAGGCCTGCGGGCCGAATCCGGCCCACCACGTCATTTTAGGTGGTCCACGAATCCGCCAGCAAAAAAAAATGTAAAGTTAGACTTAGTTAGACCCGTAGTCGAAATTATGAGGTATAAAGTCATAATGATGAGATACTTAAACACAGTCATAGAAGCAGCTACACTTGAAATGGAAATGTGTTGTGAGTACATTGAAGACTACTTTAAAACTTCTTTAAAACACATGAAATACTTCATGTGGGATTGTGCAAACGCCCCCTTGACAGGATTTAAAGCTTTGAACAAAGTTATTGTAATAACTTGTGTTTGATATTTGTCTTTGATAGTTTGATCTTTGATAGAGTAATGTGGGTTTATGAGCCCTAAATTAAAAGGATTTAAGTTATAATAACAGAAATGTGCTTAAATATATGTACAATATTTTTACACTTGAATAAACAATAATCAAATGCAGAGAGAGTTACTTAACAATATGTTAGGAGTAGTTACATTTACACCGTCTTACAGTTACACTGGCCCTTTGAGGCGACCGTGATGCTGATGTGGCCCGGAGTGGAGATGAGTTTGAGACCCCTGTTCTAGAGAGACTGCCACGTTCTCACGTTACCTGAAGGCACCGAAGTTCTCCGGCACAGTTGTGTATTCGGTTGGTTTCAATCTGCAGCCTCACCACTAGATGGCACTAAATCCTACACACTGCTCCTTTAAAACTGTGACCTCGTGATCACAGAATATATAACTTGTTGCTGTTCAACTCAACATCGCGTCAGAACGTTTCCTCACAAAGGAAAACATAAGAAACGGAACTTACATCACTGACTCTCCCAACTTGTAGATGCTTTTGGGGTGTTTTTGGGGGGTGTACAGTCTTGTTGTGAAGCGATGAAACCTTTTCCTCCAACGTCACCGTTAAACTCTGACCTCTTCCAGGGTCTCCTCACCAGCGCCGGAACCTTCTGGCTCTTCGCCTCGATGTGCGTCCTCAACGTCATCTTCACCATCGCCTTCATCCCAGAAACAAAGGGCAAGACACTGGAGCAGATCGAGGCCACTTTCAGGGGCGCGTCAGGTCCATGAAGAGCCCCCCCCCCCACCCCCCCCCCCCTCACATGACAAACTGAAAAACCTCAGACCTGGTATCTCTGAGCTGATTCATCTTCGGGACACTGGGCATTTCATATCTTTGTTGAGCCTGTGAAGCTGATTGAAACACTATAAAGAATAATAATAATATAACGTTCAGTTGTACGGAGGTGTGCTGTTGAACTGCTTTTTTTAATGGGAGGTGTTTCTAATTTTTTGTCCGTCTGACTTGAACCCTTCAGCGTTAAAGAAGTCGATGGTCGGGCCGTTAAATGCAGTTTTCTGCAGGTCAACTCCTTTAAATCTTAACACGTCCAAGTGACTCCAGTGACACTTCAACTGCAGTAAAAACAAACACGAGAGGGAATAAATCATTTGTTTATTCATTTATAAAATTACCTTTTTTACTTTTCTTGTTTTTCATTTAAAAACTAAAAACACGTCGGGGAGCTTTATTCATTTATTTTTCATTCCACTGCGTCCCAAAATAAATGCCGGAGCAGCCTTATAAATGTGCTTCAGCCACCACCAATCTCCACCGTTTCACTGTCGCTGCTCGTGGCTGTCGGCGCTGGTCTTGTTTAATTGGACTGTATTTTTGCAAAGAGGCTCATTTGCATAGAAAAGAGGCACATTTTGCACCAAATGTCTGCACGTGATCTCATTAGCACAGGAGCACAGAGGTGTTGAGCTCGGCAGCACGGTTTCTTTGAGTTTTATCAGTGTGCTGCTACCGCCAGCATGAAAGCTCTCCACTGCCCCCTGCAGGTCTCACTGCTGTCACTCGCCTTCACGTCATGTGATCACCTTTAGGTCACGTGCATGGGGAAAGTTATAATAACACTGGGGTCTTCGATACCTTCATGTTTGGATGATTTACTGTGTAAAAGAGGACCAGAGGCTGTGATGCGCTTGAGTTACTGTCAGCTTTAATAGATTCCAGAGGGGTTGAGTTTTTAATAAAAACCCACGACTGCAGCGTGATCTACTTCTCCAGTTAGTCTTCATGTATCAGCAGCTTCTCTACACTGAGAAGATGTTTGGTTGAAAACAAGCACGCCAACCGATGTTTTGAGCAGAATCTTTACTGTTTTGGGAGTTTTGGTGTTTTTGGAGGAGAAAGCATGATGAGGTGACTGGACTCTGCTGTTTACACTGATCATTCATGTATCTGTGAAGTGAGGTGATAATTTAACCGATTCTGTGATGGAAACTTTACTAAAACTTGTTTAATAACAGAAAGAATACGGGTTTGTTTTTGTATCTTTTTTTTGTAATAATTTGCTCTCTCTTGTAAAGGAAATGAAACCTGTATTAACTGACTTGTAAAGATAATGTTTAATGTCATACTTCACTGACGTCATGACATGTCATCTCATTTGAATAAATAATTGTGTCTTTTGAGTTCAGTGAAGCTATGAATCATTCCACTACCTGTTTTCTTCTTCTGGCTGGATGTGTGTAATAATAATACATCTGTTATATATTTATAATATATATAAATTGACTCTGAATTAAGTCTGAACAGGATCAAATGAAGTTCTTTGTCCCGGTTTCACCAGCAAAACTTTCCATGTTTTGCGTCCTTCATCCCGCTATGAAATTGAATTGTAGCATAAACTGTGTCCGTGAATAAAATTCACCATAATGCTTTAAACGCCTTGCGATTCAAAGATCTTTAGCCTAATTATTTAAAATAATAACCTTGTCAACAGTTGACATGTGATGCACAGGGCAGAAATACATCAAAATAAATCATTTAAAAAAAGAATACTAAAACAAATTATGGGATAAAGTCATAGAAACTGTAGTAAATAACACTTTGATAAACACGTCATATTTATATATTCGACTATTTATTTTGTATTCATTTATTTAATGAGTTGCTATTTTTTTACATTTGTTTATTGTAATGACACCTTCAGTCCTCCACAGAGTAAATATTATTCAAGATAAGGTAAAAGTCCGATAAAGTAAAAAATGAATGAAAACATGTTATAAGTCCTTTGTCTCTTCATACTTCTCTTAACAGTTTAAATTCTGAGTTTGCGCACTGGGATTTTCAAAATAAAACGCGTATCAAGTTAACTTTCCAGCGATGTGATACATTTGATGTAAGGTTGGATTAGTTACACTTAACTAGATTTATGACAGGCTAAAATCCATTAAAACATGCCAAAGATTATTTTATTTGAATACATATTTTTAAAAAGTCTACATAGTTCCTCCCCTGAGGAACTATTGTGACAGCCGCCCCGCACGCTTCTTCCGGTCCGCGGTCAAAAAACAACGGAAACACTTCCTGGTGTCACGTCTTTTGTCGTCCGGACTCGGAGCTGCCCTATCTTGCCCCACTTTACTCGGGTTTTTCGGGGAGATGCTGCCGCAGAGATGGAGGAGTTGAATCTCAAAAACAACAAAGTGTCGGACGGAGTTTGAGACAAAGGCAGGAGTGGAGTGGAGGTGGCGGCGGTTAGCGTTATATATATATATGATTTAAGTTAAAAATGAAGCTGCTGAAGCCGAGCTGGGTGAGCCACAACGGTAAGCTTTGTGCAGGAATCTGTTGGACCAAGTTGGGCTTTTGTTGTCGGTGGAGGGAGGATTGATAAGGAGGCATCATGGTGGTGGTGGTCGGCACTTGTTTGACTTGTTTGTCACTTAATAGTCACTCGCACACCGCGGACGTGAACCCTGCAACTGAACACACACGTCTGGTGTTTCTGTCACTTATCAGCATCACTCTTTTGATTCTTAAATGTGTTCTAATGTTTGCTAACCTTAGCTAGCTTAGCTAGTTAGCCCACCCACCCGGCTAGCCTGACGTTAGCTCACTTAAAGTACTGTTATGTTTGTCTGTGCACTATATTTTATATTTTATGCTACATTTTAATATGTTTCTATTTGTTTGCACTGTGTTGATTGTTTTAATGTTATGCACCCACCAGGTCAAATTCCTTGTATGTGCATCATACTTTGGCAAATATACGGTTCTGATTCTGCGATTAACTGACAAAATGACCCACGTTGAAGTCTCCGAGTGAGCTATAGTTTAACGTTCAACACGACATCTGTGTTTTAAACAAACACCTTGTTTAGTGACAGAGAACGAGCTCGATATGGAGCCACGAAAAGTGTCTCCAAGCTGTCAGTTTAAGATAAGATAACATAATCCTTTAATAGTCCCACAGTGGGGACATTTACAGGACTACAGCAGCATAGTGGAATATATATATATATATATATATATATATATATATATATATATATATATATATATATATATATATATATATATACACACAGTATAGTGCAAACAAGAGACATAGTAAAAAACAATTATTATAAATAAGTAATAAAACGGTAAAGAATATTATATAAGTAAAAAATCCACAATAACTCAAATGTATATATATATATATATATATACACACAGACAGACAGACAGACAGACAGACAGACAGACATGGCCTGAAGTTTGTAGGTTTCTATATATTTGAGAGATATATATTGCCGCGGTATGTTGCACACATGAGGGATTTGACATGGCCTGATTCTATCCAAAATATAACAATATTCCTTACCAAAGAAACAGCTAGATTCGGTCGTAGAAAGAACAAATCACACAGATCATTGGACAACCTGGCTTTATTACTGCATTCGTTCTTAGCAATTGTCATTTAATCTCCAATTTCTTTTAGCAAAACATGCTACAAACACATCCTCATCATACGTATATTAGGGCTGATAATAAGAAGATTACAAACAATCATTTACTCTGCTACATGGTGGTGTTGTACGTTAGTGCGTCGGACAAACTGTCCAAAACCCAAAGATATTAAGTTCATAATGATATAAACAAAGTGAGAGTTTTGAGAAATGAAATATATCACCTGAGTTATTTCACACGTTGGTTTGTTTTACAATCTGAGAATCCACAGTCACTAACAAAAGCAGGAGCCGTCAGGTCGTGGTTCATGCTGTGACTTAGTGGAATCCTCCATCAGATAGAGCCGGGAAACATATTGATATTACATGAATATGATGTGAGACGAGGCGTTCGATTTTAGATATGGTAATATGTCAATAAGTGTTGTATTACAGTAAAATGTCATTTTCTGAACTTACCAGACTGTTGTGTCTGTTTTATTTGCCTTTACCCACTTAGTGATTATATCCATACTGTTCATTACTTATCAAATGATCTCAATGTGTAAATATTTGAGTAAGAGCACCAATAGTCGACCCACAGTATCGTTGTAACATCACCTTCCGGGTCTAACACGATATTAGATTGTCTCCGTGTCGCTCAGCTCTACCGTCAGGCCGACAGTAAGAAGATTACTGTGATATTCCTGTGTTACGTTGAAATGGGTCCCTGATGATAATGTATCAGTTATTATTGATTATCAGTCTGTGATATCGCTCCACAGCGTCTGTTGTTTGTTTACCTTTGAATCCGTTAAAACTGTGATTTGATAAACGTCCTTCAATGTGTTTCACAGGCAAACCCATATTTTCGGTTGACATCCATCCCGATGGGACAAAGTTTGCAACCGGTGGGCAAGGTAAGACCCGTGCCTTCGCTCACATCCTGTGGGATTTTCAAAATAAAACCCACCGCTGCCGTTATCGTGCCAGCACAAACAATGTGCCTTGATGTTGGATGTGTTTTCCCAGGAGAGGACTCTGGGAAGGTGATGATCTGGAACATGGCGCCGGTCCTCAGAGACGAGGACGAGAAGAACGAGAATATTCCCAAGATGCTTTGCCAGATGGACAATCACCTCGGTAACCCGCCGTATCCGAGTTCGCTTTCACGTCGATTCAAATGATGTAGAAATGTTTGTTGATACGTTTGTTTAGTTCCTCCTGTGAATACGTCTCCAGGTGCTTCTGCTTTTAGGAAACTAATTCTTCTAAAACTTCTACTTCACTCTGAGCGATACTCACAAATACAACAAACGCTAATACGGAGAGAAACAAAGCTGAGCTCTAACGCAATACAAACAATAGTGGAAAATGACGCCACTATCACTAAAATGTCAGTATTTGTACCACTGATACTACAGTATTTGTACCACTGATACTGCAGTATTTGTACCACTCTACGACCCCTGCGTTCACATCTGCTGTGTGTCCAGCTATGAATAGTAATATTTATACTTCATGCCTGAAAGTCTGAGAAGTTGAACTCTTCTTCATATTTTATTCTGCTCCACGGACAACCTCCGCTGCTCAGTGTCCGCTGTGTGTCTGCACTCGTTTGATTGTGTTCCAATCAAACAAACACGCGGTCAGATTTAATAACACGACCTCCTGCGCCGCTATACAGCAGGCGCTGTTATTAATGCCCCGTCAGCACAAATCCATGCAGGTTAGATTCCTGACCCGGGTGTATTTCTGTCTCTGCAGCGTGTGTGAACTGTGTGCGCTGGTCCAACAACGGGCTGTACCTGGCATCAGGAGGAGACGACAAGCTGGTCATGGTGTGGAAGAGAGCTGCGTACGTACACACACACACACACACACACACACACACACACACACACACACACGGTGGTCAGACGGATGATTTAGAAAGTCATATTGCATTTTTAGAGGAATTTTCAGACACTTTTTGTATATTCAAATTGTGTGTGTGTGGGTGTGTGTGTGTGTAGATTCATCGGCCCGACCACAGTGTTCGGGTCGAGCAGTAAGCTGGCCAATGTGGAGCAGTGGAGGTGTGTCACCATCCTGAGGAACCACACTGGAGGTAACGCACACACACACTCTGATATACATGTACACACAGAGGAGAGGCTGGTAGTTTAATATATATAACACATAGAGCTTCTATTTTTTTTCCCAACATTGGTAACACTTGTAACAATGCTGATGTATAGATTCCATTGTTCACCAATTTTTGTAAAAGAAATGATCAAAGAAATTCAACTTGTTTTTTTCTTGTTAATGATTGATGTCATCATAACTGTTATTCTGCACTGAAGACATGTTCTGGTTCTCTCTACTTCTAGTCTTGATGGTTCTGTTTCTATAGAGCAGCAGGACTTTATACTATAGTGAAGATCAAGACCACACAGAGCACAATGTAAAGTTTCAGAGGGTTAAGTAGTGTGTGTGTGTGTGTGTGTGTGTGTGTGTGTGTGTGTGTGTGTGTGTGTGTTGGTAGATGTGATGGACGTGGCGTGGTCTCCTCATGACGTGTGGCTGGCCTCCTGCAGCGTGGACAACACCATCGTCATCTGGAACGCTCGCAAGTTTCCAGGTAGGAGAGACCGACTCCAGAGCTCACATCGTCTGTAGCCTCACAGCTGGAAATGTCTCGTTAAACAGACGAGCGCATCACGCCAAACATTTTGAAATGTTTTATCTGTGACGATGAAACGACACGGATCCTCTGGACCTCCTGTGATTTCATTAATCGTGAGCAGAATTTAAAGGAGGCTTTGCAGTCTGTCAAGAGAGAAGTAGAGTCATTTTTCATTTTCTCATAGACTTCTATACAACCAGAGGAGTCGCCCCCTGGTGGGCACGAGAGAGAATGCAGCTTTAACACGTGAAGCGTCGGCTTAATTAATAAAGATTAATTTTGCTGGTGTTTTTATTCCTTCAGTCAACGGTGACGTAATCAAGTTGCTCATCTTGCCTGACTGATGCGTTCAAACCTAAGTATTCCTGAGATAAGTAAAGGCAGTAGATCTACATATTTGAGAAGCTGAAGCTCCAACGTTTGGTAGTGAATGACTGACCGATTACTCTGTTTTCAGAGCAGAATAACGTGTCATTAGAGACGTCTCTCTCATGCTGTCTCTGTCTCCTTTGTGTCCGTCCAGAGATGGTGACTTGCCTGCGAGGACACACCGGGCTGGTCAAAGGTCTGACGTGGGATCCGGTGGGGAAATACATCGCCTCGCAGGCCGACGACCACAGCCTGAGAGTGTGGAGGACGGTGGACTGGCAGATGGAGGCCAACATCACCAAACCCTTCAACGAGGTACAGGGACAGTCGGGCCTCATTACTTTGAAACATCTACATTTGTCTCCGGCCCGTTCTTCCACACGCACGGTTCACTAACGAGGGTTTGACCACAGTTCTCTCGTCTCTGTGTGTCAGTGTGGAGGGACGACCCACGTCCTGCGTCTGTCCTGGTCTCCAGACGGTCAGTACCTGGTGTCGGCTCACGCCATGAACAACTCCGGCCCCACCGCTCAGATCGTGGAGAGAGACGGCTGGAAGACCAACATGGACTTCGTGGGCCACCGTAAAGCTGTGACCGTGGTGGTGAGGACGTTTGAGCCTCACGTTCAGCCTCCGCCTGTGCACTTCAGCCCCGCGGCTCATCGGCACGCTGACTCATCTGGTTTCTGTCTCCGTAGAAATTCAACCCGAAGATCTTCAAGAAGAAGCAGAAGAACGGCAGCGCCCCGAAACCCGGCTGTCCGTACTGCTGCTGCGCGGTCGGCAGCAAAGACCGATCGCTCTCCGTCTGGGTCAGTTTGTTTTAGGAAATGTTAATACGTGCAAGTCCAGCACCGGGGACGCAGCTTCCTCAGTCAGGTTGCAGATTTCAAGCCAAATCTTTAGTTGGTCACGGTTTGTATCTTTTTTCTGACCCCAAACCTGTTAAACACCTGGCAAACACCTGGCAAAGTCCTGTTGAACACCTGGCAAACACCTGGCAAAGTCCTGTTAAACACCTGGCAAAGTCCTGTTAAACCACCTGGCAAACACCTGTTAAACACCTGGCAAAGTCCTGTTAAACACCTGGCAAAGTCCTGTTAAACCACCTGGCAAACACCTGGCAAACACCTGTTAAACACCTGGCAAAGTCCTGTTAAACCACCTGGCAAACACCTGTCAAAGTCCTGTTGAACACCTGTTAAACACCTGGCAAAGTCCTGTTAAACACCTGGCAAAGTCCTGTTAAACCACCTGGCAAACACCTGGCAAACACCTGTCAAAGTCCTGTTGAACACCTGGCAAAGTCCTGTTAAACACCTGGCAAAGTCCTGTTAAACACCTGGCAAAGTCCTGTCAAACACCTGGCAAAGTCCTGTCAAACACCTGGCAAAGTCCTGTCAAACACCTGTTAAACACCTGTTAAAACACCTGGCAAACACCTGGCAAGCTGCCGTAATTTTTGCTATTGGTCGGTTGAATGAAGCTTACACATCAATTTTAGTGTCAACTTTTTCAGAAAGTTGAATTGTGCTTAAATATGGCCGTCATAGTTGCTGTGTATTTCCTGACGATACGATCGTTTCCTGTCCGTCTGTCTCCCCTCTTCAGCTGACCTCTCTGAAGCGCCCCCTGGTGGTCATCCACGATCTGTTCGATAAATCCATTATGGACATTTCCTGGTGAGTCTTGAGTCACGTGTGCGCTAGTGTGTGTTAGTGTGTGCGTTAGTGTGCGCTAGTGTGTGTTAGTGTGTGCGTTAGTGTGCGTTAGTGTGTGCGCGTTAGTGTGTGCGCGTTAGTGTGTGCGTTAGTGTGCGCGTTAGTGTGCGCTTGTGTGTGTTAGTGTGTGCGTTAGTGTGTGCGCGTTAGTGTGTGCGCGTTAGTGTGTGCGCGTTAGTGTGTGCGCGCTAGTGTGTGCGTTAGTGTGTGCGTTAGTGTGCGCGCGTTAGTGTGTGCGCGCTAGTGTGTGCGTTAGTGTGTGCGTTAGTGTGCGCGCGTTAGTGTGTGCGCGCTAGTGTGCGTTAGTGTGTGCGCGTTAGTGTGTGCGCGTTAGTGTGTGCGCTAGTGTGCGCGCTAGTGTGCGTTAGTGTGTGCGTTAGTGTGTGCGCACTAGTGTGCGCGCTAGTGTGCGCGTTAGTGTGCGCGTGTGTGCGCGTTAGTGTGTGCGCTAGTGTGTGCGTTAGCGTGCGTTAGCGTGTGCGTGTGCGTTAGCGTGCGCGTTAGTGTGCGTTAGTGTGCGCGTTAGCGTGCGTTAGCGTGTGCGTTAGCGTGTGCGTTAGCGTGCGCGTTAGTGTGCGTTAGTGTGCGCGTTAGTGTGCGTTAGCGTCTCCCCCCGTGAGGTTGTCACTGTAGCGCAGACGCAACATTGAGATGAGGTCAAAGAAGCTCCCCAGGTACATTTACATCGTTTAAGATAGGGCTGGAGTGAATAGTGTGACGCTAGTTTTAATGCAGCTTCTTTGTATTTGCTTGTACGTGTGTTCGTTGTGATCAAAGCCGGTATTTCTGCACAGAAGATCCGGCTACACTCATTAATGATTGCACGACAGAAACAAACGCCTCCTCTGAGTCCGATGTGTTTGTGTGTCAGGACTCTGACGGGTCTGGGGATGTTGGTGTGTTCGATGGACGGGACGGTGGCCTACCTGGACTTCTCTCTGGACGAACTGGGAGACCCGCTGAACGAGGAGGAGAAGGTTAGTCGCCCTCCATCAGAGAATCACACAAACACACCGAACTCAGTTATTTAACTCTGAGACTGAAACTATTCTTTGTTCGGCATGATCAAGAACCCAAATGAACCCTCCCTCTCTCTCCTCTGGCGTACAGAACAGCATCCACCAGAACATCTACGGGAAGAGTCTGGCGATCACCAGCACCGAGGCTCAGCTCTCCACCACCATCATCGAGAACCCCGAGATGCTCAAATACCAGCAGGAGCGGCAGAGCTCGGCCCAGCAGGCCAACTCGGGGCCGAGCGGCGCCGGGCCCGAGTCCTCGGCCCCCAAACTGAACAGCGTGATGAACGGAGAGTCTCTGGAGGACATCAGGAAGGTGAGACGCCGACACGCGACGTCCAACGAGCAGGGCCGAGCGTTGGACGCAGGCTGAACCGCGCTGGAGGCCGGTATCAGCTCATGTACTGATATTCAGCTTAACTTCCTTGATGTGTTCTCTTTTCGTGGTCTTGCAGAACCTTCTGAAGAAGCAGGTGGAGACGAGAACCCCAGACGGCAGAAGACGAATCACGCCGCTCTGCATCGCTCAGCTGGACACCGGGTAGGGAACGCATTCGAACGCTATGGCGGCCCGGAGAGTAAGAATAAAGACCGACTAATAGTCCCGTCTCCTCTCTGCAGGGACTTCTCTCCGGCTCTGTTCAACAGCGCTCCCATCCTGCCCTCAGGCTCCTCCATGTCCAACCAGCTCACCTCCCAGCTCAGCTCCGACTCCAGCCCGGGACAGGCCTCTTCTCTGGGCCTGAGGCCCGGCCACGACCCCATGCTCACCTCGCCTCCGGCCAACAGCGCCGCCAAGGGCCTGGAGGACGGGTACGAGCGGACTTCTTCTGTGGTGTTGTCATCTGTCAATACTGACCCTCCATTCGAGTCACTCTGGATCTTCTCTTCTTCTCTCTGCTCCAGTGTGAAGTCCACTCTGCTGCTCACCTCCGCCTCCAAGATCGAGCCGATGAAGGCTTTGGACTCCAGGTTCACAGAGAGGTCAAAGGCCACGCCGGGGGTCACCGCCACCATCTCCTCCATCGTCGGACTGGTGCCTCTGGACAGGTGAGTGACTCGGTATAAGGGGAGAGGAGGAGCTAAAGAAAGAGGACAAACGTCCCAAAATCAACGGGACTTTGTGTTTCCGTCCAGCAGGCCAAAGGACGGCATCTCCGCCCTGAAAGACCTGAAAACCAAAGACGACACCAGCAGCGACAGCGAGGACAAGATGGCCTCCATCAACAAGAACCTGTCGTTCAGCAAGAGGAAGCCCGAGCTGCTGATGGACGGAGGAGACGGGGTGGTGGAGAAGAGGAAGAAGGGACGGCCCAGGAAAGACAAGATGGCCGCCCCCAACGCCCAGCCCTTCACTCAGGTAGAGAGACGGAGGGAGAAGACGAGCATCGATGAACTATATTCATCCTTTTTATGAGAACATTAATAAAGCAAAGAGGAAGAACATACTCAGGTCGTGGGCACATGTGACTTTAAATGAATACGGCACGTAGAGAGAACTCTAGCGTGTCTCTCACAGAACGTTGTCACATGACTGTTGGTCTCAGGAGAATCAATCATGGCTTCATCTCCGCACTGAGGAGCTCAACATGTTTTTACAGAATGTGATTACAGTAAACGGTTTATTTGGGGCGACATATTAAATGAGACAAGAAGAATAAAATGTTACGCTTTGTTTTAGCTGCTTTTCCAGATGTTAGCGTTCGTCACACATGATGCGTTTGAGCACCGTCGGAAAGATGAACATCTGGCGATAATGACAGTATTTACAGCCTCTGGCCGCGATGGACTGTAGTTGTAGAGATTGTTTAAAGAAGACCTGCTTTTCAATCATTCAGATGGTTTCGTTATGGAAAGTCAGTCAAAGCTTCTTGTCTCATGTTTTTTCCAAGTCGTCTGGTCAAAGCTCCCTTTGTGCAGATGTGCTGGGACTACAGAGCGGTGGATGAATGTGTCGTCTCTCCTCTTCCTCTCAGATATCTCCTCCAGTGGAGCGGGAGCCCAGCAGGGTGGCGGCTCCTGTAGCTGCTCTCAAACTACCGACGCCGAGTATAAAGAAGGCCTTCAGTCTGCAGGTAACTGTGTGTGTGTGTGTGTGTGTGTGTGTGTGTGTGTGTGTGTGTGTGTGTGTGTGTGTGTGTGTGTGTGTGTGTGTGTGTGTGTGTGTGTCTTCACAATAGAAGGTAATAAATAAAGAGGACGTTAATCAGTCTGTTATCAAAGCATCGGGTGAATATTCAGCAGAAGAGTTGAGCAGGCCTGTGTACATGTATGTGACTGTCTCGGGGGTCCCGGCTTTGATGAGCAGTCCTGATCATCTCCCTCTACTGGTGACCAGTGGGAACACTCACAAGCATCCATCTCTTTCTACCCACAATTCCTCGTGTTTCTGCGGTTTGTTTACACAGTTCAGCGCCTAACAAACAAAAGCTCCTCAAACGATTTACTCTGCAGATGTTTGTGTTATTGACGGAACTGTTGGGATACCGCTGTGTCTCACCTGTTGGCAGTGTGTAGTCAATGCGTCCGTGTGTGCAGGTGAGCATGGAGCCCTCGGTGTTCCTGGAGGTGGAGAACGAGGTGTCGCTGGTCGCGGGTTCGAAGCTCAGCCAGCTGCGGTGCTCCAGAGACGGCCGAGACTGGAACACGCTGCTGCCCAGCTCGGTGGTCACGGCTGCAGGGAGCAGGTACGAGGCTCCCCGGGACTGTGTGAGACCATGTGCTATGGCACTGAGCTTCAATAAATAACTGAATCCCCCCCCCGCCCCCTCCAGCGACGTCATCGCCGTCGCCTGCCAGGACAGGATGTTGTCGGTGTTCTCTTCCTGTGGGCGGCGGCTCCTCCCCGCCATCCAGCTGGCCACGCCTGCCTCGGCTCTGCACTGCTCCGCCCACTTCGTCATGGCGCTGACGGCTGGAGCGACGCTGTCCGTCTGGTCGGTGGACTTCATCTGTTTTCATTTATTTATTGTCTGGTATTTCCCCCGCATGTAGACTGATGTGGAACATGTGTCTCTAAGACCTGTGGCACAAACGTAAGTGCGCTACAGAGACCGTGACATGTTGATTGTAGCTCCTCCTCCTGTAGCAGTGGGTAGAAAGCAGGTTCAGTGGAGGTTGTTGACGTGGAGCTGTACGAGAGCAGCCATGTTGTTGCATTAATCAGCTGTCTGTCTGTGTGCAGGGACGTTCAGAGACAGAAGGCTCTGGTGAAGAACGAGTCTCTGCTGACCATTTTATCTGGTGAGACGTGTGATGATACAGGAAGAGTTTTTAGGGATAAACGTCTGTGTGACGAGTACAGAGCTGGAGTCGGTTCATTTAAAACAAACTAGTTCCAGCACCTCACTCCCCTTAAAGGATATTGACCCTGTTGAGTACAGCTGTAAGCAGGAGACAACCTCCGGTTCCTTCAGTGAAGTCAAAGCTTCATGTGTTAAAGCTGCATTCTCCCTAGTGGCCACCAGGGAACAGACCATAAAGCAGGGGATGCTTTAGGGCGGGGCTACTGTGATTGACAGGTCTCTTTTAGTCACTTTAACCCTTTCATAGTGTGTTTACACTTCATGGAAGTCAATATTAACGTTTTGATTCAGCGTTGTGTTGTACTTAGCTCCAGCCTCTCGTCACTTCTGGTTGCAAAAAACAAAGATGGCGACGGCCAAAACGCTGAACTCGAGGCTTCAAAACGTCATCGGTCCACAAACCGACGGGTGACGTCACAATGACTACGTGCACTTATACAGTCTGTGCACAGAACCAGGCTAGCTGCTTCCAGCCTTGATGCTAAGCTAGGCTATCCACATCCTGACTCCAGCTCTGTACTCAACACACACACTCATTGAAATAAAGCAAATAAATGTATTTCCTACCGATTTAATTGTAATCGTCCTCTTGAAGATGATCCATAAACCATAAGTCCATAAGTGTTTATCCTCACATGAAGAGGTGTGTGTGTGTGTAGGTGTAGGTGCTGACACCACAGTGTCTCAGTCTCTGCTGACCCAGCATGGAGTCCCCGTCATCGGACTGTCCAACGGGAAGTCCTACTGCTTCAGCTCCTCCCTGGAGACGTGGTGAGACACGGCTGATGATGATGGTTGCAAGTGAGACTTGTGGAGTGAGACTGAAGCATTAAACCTCTCCCACTGTCTCTCTCTCTCTCTCTCTCTCTCTCAGGACCCTGATAGCGGACAAAGGAGACTCTATGGTCCAGTGTGCGGACTTCAGGAGCTGCCTGCCTTCCCACGATGCACCTGTGTCCTCGGGGCCGCTGGCTGTCATGCAGGGACGCAACCTCAAGTAGGAACAGCAATATGAACAGGGGTGGGAATCTCCAGGCACCTCACCATCCGACTGTGACTCAGAGGGCTACGATGGGATTATCAAACATCGAGAATCGATTTACATTTGAGTTCTAAATTTCCGATTTTTGAGTTTTCCTGCATCTAAGAATCTATTTTTTTGATATCAAATCTCCCGCTCCTCAAATGTAGCAAAGAGGTAAATGAGTCCGTCTGTCTCTCTTGTCCCTGCAGCGCCGGTCGGCTGGCGTCCCGCCTGTCCTCCACCCCTCACCACCTGCAGCAGAGCATGACGCTGGCCTTCCTGGAGAACCAGCTGGCGTCCGCTCTCACCCTGCAGTCGGCGCAGGAGTACCGCTACTGGCTGCTCATCTACGCCCGCTTCCTCGTCAACGAAGGTAACCAACCAACTCCTCCATGAGCGTCCTTCTGCAGCGAAGAGCGCTTTGAACACGTGTGTGTGTGTGTGTGTGTGTGTGTGTGTGTGTGTGTGTGTGTGTGTGTGTGTGTGTGTGTGTGTGTGTGTGTGTGTGTGTGTGTGTGTGTGTGTGTGTGTGTGTGTGTGTGTGTGTGTTCCCTCAGGCTCAGAGCATCGGCTCAGAGAGCTGTGTAAGGAGCTGCTGGGTCCCGTCCACAAATCAGCCGCCACGGCCTGGGAGCCCACCACTCTGGTACGACCGCAACACTCGGAACCTTTTTCCTTCCACTCGTAGAACCAATGTCTTCAGGCCTTTACTCTGCGGGGGGGGACATGTCACGAATACACACGAAGATGCTCAGAATATTACTCATCAAAACAATCAGTGATGCAAATTTGCGACACTTGCAAGGTTTATGTTCGTTGAGAGGTTTGAATAGATTCTCCCAGGCAGAGGATAAACTAGCAGCATCCTGTTGACCAGAGCAGCTTCTGTCTGAGGCTAACGATACTGTCAGATATCTTTCAGTTCCCCCCTCTGGTAAACAGTTAGAAGTCTAGGGCCTTTATTGTGAAAGGTCAGAACAGAAGGTGTGGATGTGGTCTGCGCTAACATTGAAAATGTTTCAGTAAAACACTGAGCTACACAACAAACGCCGGCACGAGCGGAGAGAAAAGGTTCCGTTTCTCTGTGTTCTTGCCTTCATGAACGATGTGAACTGAAAGCACCAATCAGCTCGACGTTACGTTGCTCATCATCAAATATGTTCCGACTAATCAAAGAATTCTCACACCTGTTGAGAGAAGTGCTGAGTCATGTTAGCCCGTCGTCCTCCCTGCGTCCAATCATTGTAAGACGTGATGATGTCACACCGTGAACGCCGGCGTCTTGTTTGTTGGTACCCGTTGCTAACGAGCTAGCGTTGCTAACGAGCTAGCGTTGCTAACTGTTCTCTGTGTGTTCAGGGCCTCCGCAAGCGCGAGCTGCTGCGGGAGGTTTTACCCGTCATCGTGGAAAACCTGCGATTCCAGAGACTGTTCACCGAATACCAGGACCAGCTGGAGCTGCTGCGCGGCAAATAATATATATATATATATATATATATATATATATATATATATATATATATATATATATATATATATATATATATATATATATATATATATATATATATATATATATATATATATATATATATATATATATATATATATATATATATATATATATATATATATATATCTCAATGCTTAGGAAGCTGGTTTACTGCTGAACTTCACTGCAGTGAGGAGAGCAGCGCCGAGGAAGAACTCCTCTTCCTCCACCAGTGTGTACAGCGTTTCTGTTGTTTCTTTCTGCTGTTCGTCATTTTTAAATGTTTGTACGAGGCCGTTTGTTTTGTTTTTGTTTTCTATAAGAAAAAGAAGAAAAATAATGGGCGGAGAGACGAGCTGAACTTTTTCTTTTGAAGAAATAAAGTGAAAAGAAAACAGATGAACAGTTGTGTGTGTGTGTGTGTGTGTGTGTGTGTGTGTGTGTGTGTGTGTGTGTGTGTGTGTGTGTGTGTGTGTGTGTGTGTGTGTGTGTGTGTGTGTGTGTGTGTGTGTGTGTGTGTGTGTGTGTGTGTGTGTGTGAGAGAGAGAGAGAGATATTATGAAAGAAGTCCTCAGGGTCACATGACCGTGAGCATGAGTGTGATTATTGATCAGTGTATATATTGCAGTGTACCCTGAGGTTAGTCCAGCTGATGTTCCAACAGAACCTCGATAGTCTACCGGCGGGCTGAGGTTCAGTGTCTCCGTTACATGTCCACCTGAGAGCACAAACAACTATCACATTGACAACAACAACAATAAACATGATTCATGAAGCATCTTTCATGCTCAAAGTCTTTTAAATAACAAAACTATTTAAACCGCTCTTTGTTTGTTACAGATTATTTGTTTTCACAGTAGAGTCTCACTCGGGACAGATTTAACATTTAAAACGTTTGTTTCTGTTGAATCAGTCGGTATCATGAACAGATGTGTTTTAGTTTTCTGGTCTACTTCATGGCAGGATGTGCAGGACAAACGGGGTGAATTCATAGGAAATGTATCTCACACGCACACGCACACTTGATGTGTTGATAAGCGTCACTTCCTGACCTCAGCACTCTGAGCTTATCTGCTGGTTTCCTCGTCTTTGACGCGTCAGAAATGAAAGAATAAGTCATTCGTGTCTGGATGTCTTCTGCTGAGCGGATCCTTTGACTTTATTCTTCATCTTTTCCTCTCATGATGGACATTTGGGTCTCCAGAAGTGCATCTCGCTACGTGGACGGTGATGAGCCTCTGTGTGTTTTCTCACGGTGAGTTGCCGACACCATGAGACAACGCTTATAATATAATATACAGACATATATATATATATATATATATATATATGTATGTATGTATATTAGGGGTGTAACGATACGCGTATTCGTATTGAACCTTTATTTAACCAGGTAGTCCCATTGAGATTAAAAATGTCTTTTGCAAGATGTAAGTAACAATACTACATCACATGAAGGAGCAGTTTGTGTTTTTTATGCTCATGTGTTGCTAAGAAGACACCCCAGAAGATGAGTCACTCAGGTTTAGTTCCATCATTGTTCAAAGTCAAAGAATAACTTTATGATGTTAGTTGTAATGAATCAATATATTTTAAAATCAAGTACATTTCTCTGCCATTGATAGTTTTCTACTGTACCGAACCGTGGCTCCACTGCATCGTACAGAACCCAACCGTGCGTTTTGTGAACCGTTACACCCCTAATATATATATATTATATTATATAATATATTATATTATATATATTATATAATATATATATTATTATATTATATATATATTATATATATATTATATATATATATACTATATTATATATATATATTATATTATATTTATATTATATATATATATTATATTATATATTATATTATATATATTATATTATATATATTATATTATATATATTATTATATATATTATATTATATATATATATATTATATTATATTTAGCTGCTTATCTAAATGTTAAACCTCATGGTTGGGTTTCCTCTTCTCACATATGTATTTAATATGGAAAGCTGGATTACATTTACCAAAGGTGTTTAATGTAGCTCCAGATTATCTGTACGTCGTTGTTATCCACGTGTTTGGATCTCTTACTGGAGTACAAGGTAGAAATACACACAAAATACTCTGTTACAAGTAAAAGTCCTGCATTCAGAATTGTACGCGAGCAAAAGTACAAACGTTTTACCAGGAAATGTATTTAAAGTAAAAGGTGTGACGCCGCAAAATCACAACTTTCATGATGGAGCCGGCAAGGTCCTGAAGTGATATATTCATATATGTGTTGTGTGCTACGAGATAAATACATATTTTAGATTCAGGTATTTGTTCATAAAATCAAAGCAACTTAAGCTGTCAGACAAATGTAGTAAAAAAGTACAATATCTCCCTCTGAGAAGTATCTCAAAGTACTACAACTCAAAACGATTTTACTGAAGTAAAGTTTTGGTTCTTTAACTGATTTCGTGTTTTCACTGATCCGCTCAAACCTTCATGTTCAAGACAACTGAAATAATAAACAACGTGTTTGAATCCACCACCAGGTTGAGAACCACTGAAATGTAAAAAGCATTTCATGGAGAAATATTCCATAAAACGATCGCGCTTATATTCGGTTCTGATCCGTGGAACACGTCATTAATCCCCAGCAGACGTAGTATTCACAGAACACAACGAATGAATAAATAAATGAATAAATAAGATCCTGAAGACGTGAGACAGACGAACAGCTGCGACGTCTTTAAAAGCACATAACGGGGTTGACCGAGTCCCTGCTGTCTGCGCGTCTTCTCTCGGGGAGGAGGATCTGGTCA